>VZRJ01007879.1:1254963-1273258 GCA_013397565.1 Ptilonorhynchus violaceus | reverse complement strand
TGAGCGTGGCCGGTCCGCGGGCAGCACTGGGCCTCGCCGGCGGCGGCGGGGAACTGGCTCTTGAGCAGAGGGATGGCCCCGCCGCCGCCGCCGCCGCGGGAGGAGTGCAGGTGCGAGGTGACACAGAGAGGGCAGACGCAGAAGGCGCCGCTCTTTCGGGACGGGCAGCCCGGACCCGACACCGACATGACGAGGGGGGAAGGCATGCTGAGAGGGATGAAGAAGTCCTGGCCGTGATGATGCTCGGGAAGGGACGGAGCCGGCCTCGAGGAGTCTTTGATAATTAAGGAGTCGACATAGAAAGAGCGGGACATTGCGGAGGGCTGCGAGGCCGGGGGCGACTCTCCCAAAGTCGGGTTTTTCCCTGCTTGGCCAAGTTGCCACTGAAGTCCTGGCGAGTGGAGAAGGTGCTTATGTTTGAGAGCTGAACAAAAGGGTCCCTGGAGAGGGCTGGTCTTAAAGTCCCCCCGCCTGGATCCCCTGCGCCGGGGTTTTATATCAACTATTTAAACACGTGATGGCTGAAAGCCTCGCAGATCTAAATCTCCCCGGCTTCCCAGGCCGGCAGGAGAGGCTGCCGGGGGGGACTAAAGCGGGGTAGAGGAGGGGGGCAAAGTGTGCGTGCTTGCTCGTTGCCCGATGACTTCACTCCTTCGCCTCCGCCTCAGATAAATTATAGGAGCAGAGAAAGCGGGGAGGGGGTGGCTGCCCCGCGGGCCCGTTACACGTCGGGCTCGCAGGCATATTCCCCTGTGAACACACCCGGGATGTTGGGGGTAAAATCAATCGGAAGGAGTTTCTGCTCGGGGGTTGTCCCCGAGGACAACGCTCCTTTCTCCCGCCGGGAGGGAAAGATAGATGAAAACAGGTGCTGCGCTGAAACAGGCGAGTCAACACCACCCCCTTCACCCCCCGTAAAATAACATCCAAAGGGACGTGGGTCCCACGGAGGCCTGGGGCCAATACCTTTCTCCAGTCCGGCCCACTCCCTGCACTCAGGACTCCTTCATGGGGCCCTTTCTGCATCAGGTGAGCCAGGGACACAGATGCAGCCATAGATATAAAGTTAGGGATGGCTTGCGTTTGTGTGTCTGAGCACACATATGCATGTAGGGTGGGTTGGGTGGCTTTTTTTTTTTCTCCTCCTCGCCCTTTTCACCTCCAGTGAATCTTGCCAGATTGGCAATTACCGCAACGGACAAAGCCTTCAAATATCTGGACACTTCTCAGCCAAACGGTATCAAAACGGAAAACTTCCAAGTGAACTTCCCCGCCCGCTCCAGGACCGCAGTGCGCAGCGCTAATGAAAAGCGAACATGTCAGGGAGGGATTCTTTGATCTCCACCAAGTTTGCTGAAGCAATCATTCAAAGTAAAATTGGATAAACAGCTAAAAACGGTCGGTGGCTCCGAAGCATTTCAGAGTGCATTAAAAAGCCAAGGTATTCGCAGCATATTACGAGATTTTCCAATGACCTGTTTTATGGGAGTTTAAGAAGAGACATCGTTAATAGAAGAACGATCGCGTTCTTGTTTGGCAGATGCGAAGCGGCTTTTAAAACAGACTGCGGATCCCATCCCACTTGACACGGGAAAGGGAAGTGACAATTGTGCTCTAAAGCAGAAAACACAGATTACGCCTGATTATCAGAGGCTGAGCAGAGACTCGGGAGTGCAGCAATAGCCGAAACATGTTCAGAAGCGATTATCATGCGCAAGGGCCGGGCCGCGGACATCCTACCAGCCCTCCCGCACACCCACTCTCCCGCTGTTAAACTCAGCAAAATAAAACGGCCGTTCTGATGGAGCCGGCATTTCCTCGCCCCCGGGACCAGCGAGGCTCGGCAGTGCAACTCGAGCCCTGCTAAGAGAGGGGCCAGGTTTCGCCCGGCTGTGCTGTATTGCCCCGTTCCCGTCCTCGTCCTCGTCCCTATTCCCATCCCCAGCCTGCCACGGGCAGTGCCGCTGTGCAGGTCCCCCTGAGCAGGGGCCGGCTCTCCTTAAGCCCTGCTCCTCTTTTCCCCCGCACCTCCCCGGGCAGGCATGATGCAACAGCGTTTTTAGGGACACTCCGCACTCGGTGATCTGAGGATTTATGGATAGCAATTAAAGTTTTATGAATTGCAGCTGAGGCTGGTTATGGAGCTATTCGAATGTGATTAGAATTCAATTAGAAAGTGTTTACCGGCCGGCGGGGGCTCCGGAGTGTAAACAGACAGCTATTCCAGCAATGCGCTAATCCCGCGTCTTGTGACAACAATTAGGGGCTCGCGGGGTTTAGGCGGGTCGGCTCCAACCTCACCTACTTTTACCCAAACTGCTGCCCAGGGCTCAACCGAGGCCCCGCAGCCGCCAGGCCCCGGAGTCCCAGCGACCGGTGATCACGCCGCCGCCGAGGCCCTGGGGTCTGCGGCCCTGGGGATACCCGGGGACTCTGCCTCCTGAGCTCCACTGGGGCCGGGGAGATTCTAGTCACGGTTACCGTGCATTTTTTTTGTCCGTCTCTTCCCGTTTAAAACAAAGTACATCCGGAGAAGATTTGAATTAATATCTGCATTTTATTTTAATTTTTTAATTAATTAATTAATTTGTTTTCCTTTATGAGAGTCTGATCTGGAAAGTGAAAATAATAATACTACAACCTCAAACCTCAGTGAAAAAAACTGTCTGCAGTGATAGAGTGGATCTGGGAGGAGGCTGTCGTAAGGGAAGGCAGACAGAGCAAAAGTCGGATCAAAATTGCAATTTGTAATTGTTATAATAAACCAAATGCAGTGATAAAAGAGGGAGAGAGAAAAAAAAACACTAAGAAAAAACCACCCCCGAAAGCCAGAGCAAGAAAAGAAGTCATTTGAAAGCAAAGACATCCCAAACCAGGCGGAATGATGCAAGGCGTGCGCCCACATCACATCGGCCTCGTTACAATTTTATTTTTCAATAATTCTGTCCGATAAAATTTCATTGTCCATTAAGTAATCCCCGAAATGAGAGCTCTTATGAGCCTATAATGAGCTCTAATTGCTACGACTGGGAGAGCCACGTGGAAGGATTTAGAAGGTATTAAGCAGTTGGGTACAGAGCACAGGCTGTTACCTAGCCATTACTTTCATAATTCAAGGAGAAAATTAGTCCTTTTAAGGGAAAATCCTTTGATTCCCTTCATTCTGCTCGGGGTGACAGAGTATAGCTTTGTCTGCCTTTAGTTCAAGGCAGTGTAACAAATGAGAATGTAACGAAATTGCCCCCTTTTGAAAGTGGAGCAGTTCAAAAAGAACATCAGAGCCGCTCCCCTGGTCCGCCGAGCGCAGGACTGGGTGCTGGTCCCTCTTTTCTTCCAGATGTCTCTAACACCTTTATGTAGAAGAGATTCACGGCTTAAATGACAAAAGCAACTCTTTCCCTTCCCTCCCCCAACCCCTGCAGCTCCTGGCTGAAGAAAAAGCCCTGCCCGCCTGGAGAAAGCGATGGCTTTCAGGCGTGCATCTCCGCTGAGTTCACGGGAGGAGCTGCCTCAGTGGAAAGCGCCGCAGTCCGGGGACACGTTTCGACCAGAAAAAAGCCCCAAAACCAAGCCAAACCAAACCACCAAAAAACCCCAAATAAACACCAAAAACCAAAACAACAAATCCAAAACAACCCCTGCAGGGCAGCCGTGGTCGCAAACATCACACCGGGGTGACAGGCGGTGGCTCCAGGCAGGATGCGCCCGGGGATGCGGCAGTTCCCCTATGGGAAAGCCCCGCTCAAAAGAAAGCCGTGCGTGGGTAAGCAAGGGGCCACGGGCTCCTGCACTATACTAGCATTTCTTCGCTACTCTAACATTGATTTCTTATTAGTTTCCAAAGTGATCGGCGATCTCGACGCTGGCTTTTCTGAAGTGAACGCAAGCAAAAGACAGGACTTGCCCCCAGCTCCCATTAAGGAGGTCATTATAAAAGCGTGAACAAGTCTATTAATGTTTTATTGAAAGCGCATCGTTAACTTGTATCCATCCTTTTCTGAAAGTGGCATTGTGATATTGCTGTCTGTGGCACATCTTACCCAATATAGCCCGAGATTTCTCCATTATCTGTAACCAAGCAACACTTTCTGAATACCAAAAATTGAAAAGAACCGCTTAGTCTTCAAGAAAGTCCTCAATAATAGTGGAAAAGAACAAAGATCCAGGAGACAACAAAATGCCACAGGGGTGACTTTTCATGAGCAATTATCTCTCATTAATCAGAAGAACAGCTGCAATATTAATTTTCTCTCTTTCTTCCTCTCTTTTCACAGTCCCCAACATTTGAATAATCATAAATTTTGATTTCATGGAGCAGCAACATTGCCAGTGACTTCCAGACACAAGCTACCTAGGGCAGGCCGCACGCTTTGCACATAGCTCTTATTTTAAGGCTGCCAAAGAATAAAATGAAGAAAAGAAAAGAAAAGAGAGGAAAAGTCTGGATTGCTTTTCCCCCTCCCTTTGCCTTGGAGCACAGATTAAACCAGCAGCCCCTTCCCTCCACCCCTGCCGCTTTCACTCATGGAAAGTAACAGGCGAGAGAACCGAGTGTCTGCGCCAGCTTCAAGCGTGGGAGTTTCTACAACCTCGCTGTCCATTTAACTTCCAAACATGAAGCCAAGCGTTGTAGATCTGTCCAAAGAGACAATCTTTGGGCGTAACACACATTGTGAGACATCAAAAGGCCCTGGCGTTATGCGCACTGAGAAGCACATTCAGCACGAAGGGTGCAATGCCTCTCTTTTCAGGGGCTCAGTCGCGGATTGTTTAACAAGTGACGTTGCTGCGACAAGAAAACTGTGCTCCTCCAAAGATAAGGATGTAACATTAAATCTCACTTTTTGGGATTTCAAAGAATCTCATTAAGGGCAGGGGCAGGAGGCTGCCAAGCCGGGAAGGAGAGCCGTGACCCTGGGAAGTGAGCGAGCAGTGCCGCCTGCCCGGCTCCTTGCTGCCTGGGGGAAAAGGGCAGAGTCGAGCCTGAGACCCCACCACCCCCTCAAACTCTTCGGGCATCCGGCTTTCCCTCCTGGGCCCCGGAGGGCGGGGGCTCAAAGCCCCTCATCAGAGATCGGTGCTGAGCCCAGCAGTGGCCGGTGGGCTCTCCCAAGGGTTTGTGGGCTGACTGCGGGCTGAGGAGAGGGAAGACAGCTTCTCCTCCCTCCCCGTGGAGGCAGATCCCAGGTGCCCTTCTCTTCTGCAAGACATTTCCTTTGCCTCCATCCCTGGTCATAACATACCCCACCTAGACTTGGCACAGCAGTCGCCTACCCCCTCAAGGAAATCGGAGTGTTTCTGAGGAAATGAAGGGGCACCCCTGCACTCAGGAAGGACAGGCCCCTGGCTGCCCCCTTGGAGTGAGAGTGGTAGAGGATGGCAGGACATGGAGCTCCAGCTGGAGCGGGAGCAGCCGCATCTCTCTAGGAAGAAAACTGCTCCATCTTTAAACCCTTTCACAGCCTTTGGAGACATGATGCTGCTCCCAACTCCAAGTTGTTGGTGCTTTTCACAAAATTACTCTTTCACACAATTAGCAGCAAATTTCAGCATGAGTCCTTCAGGGTGACTATGATCACCTGTATTTGAGTGAATGCTTCAAAAAAGCTCCAGCAGCACCCTTCATCCGCTGTCATCTCCCTTCACAACCCAATTCAGTGCCTTTTGCTTTCACCTGCAGGCCTACGGTGACAACTGTCTTTCACGTAATGACCAGCCAGAAGGCTTAATTCTGTTTTACATTTTATTTGGAGTGGGAACTTTCATTATTCACTTTGTGAGGTTCTTCCTAAGCCAATCAGGTCTGCTCTTACATATGTGGGTGTAGGCCTTAATTCTCTCCCTCTTCAACCCTCTTAAAAAGAGGGTTAGCACTTTGATGGGTTCCCTTCAGCACCTGGAAGCAAAAAAACTCTTGTCTGCATCTCCTCATCATAGTGCCCTTCTACAAGAGATTGTGTGGGGGAAACAGAAGAAGAAAATGCCCAGTGAGATTGTTACCCAATCTTGTCTGATATTTCTCTGAGTCTGCCTTTGCCATGTCTCTAGTACTCTACAGATACGGGGCAACACCAGGCCAGACACTCCAGGCAGTCTGGGCCCTGGTTTCATTACTGGCCTTTGTTTAGAGCTCTAACAGCTAAAATGGCTTGCTGTTACAGATGACATGTGTGAGAGAAAGCTGTGATGGTGTATCTTTAAAGGGGATAAAGTTAAATCCCTGCAGCAGCCTTAGTGAAGGTTTATGTTGGGAGTTGGAGATGAAACCCCAAGGTCATATGAATCAGAAGAAGGATTCAAAATGCTGCTGTGGACTCTAGAACACACCAGTCATGACCTGTTTTGGTTTTACAGTGATGTACCACAAATCAGTATAAGACTGACACTTTGTGGTAGTACAGGCCCCAATTCGAAAAAGAACGTGAGATTCTCTGTAATGCTAAACATCCTACTCCATCTCTATCCTTGAAATTCAGACCTCATGCATTTTGATCCTTCAGTGTCATGGTTAGATTGAAGCATTCTGCTTGACAGTGACCAAGAAGCAGTCTTTTGAATTTTCTACCAGAGGAAGTGCCACATTTTCTAAAGCCGGACTAACAGGAATGGACATTAAATGCTACTTGTGAGAAAAATGGAAAGGTCATCAAACATACCGTTGTATTGTAGGAGCCAACTACTTCACAGTCAAAAAACAGTGTGAATTTTGAGTTCACACAACCTAAACAAATAAAATATTTATAATTTCTTTCTTTTTCCTGTAATGAAATTATGGATGTGGGATAGTTCAAGAGCTGTAGAGCAATGAAGGAATTACCCAAGGAAAGATGATACCATTCCTCCAAATCGAGAAAGCAGAGAGCAATACAGTTATGATGGAGTTCCTCAAGCATAAGTCTCAGAAGCAGTTTAATTACTTTGTTTAATTTGTTTTCTTGCCACAGCCAATAGGACTTCACTATCCATAGGAAAGAGGTGAAGTCAGTACCTGTGCAGACTGGAGTGCCACACTGGAAGAAGTGCAATGACAAAGCCAACATAAGCTAAGAGCTCCATGACTGAGCTTGACATTTTGACTGGGACATCTGGACACATTAATCCATATTTGCAAAGCGTCACTGTGGTATGGTCGGGTAACAGATATCACAGAACAGGCAAGTGCATTCCATGAAGGAGATAGAAATGCTGTGCATGTGGACTCTGCAACATGCCAACCATGCATGGGGAAACCCACGCAGATGGTCAAAGCCTACAACACTGTGCATGGAGAAACCTTATCTGTGATAGCAGAGAGTTTTCCATGTCCATCTCAGAAAGAAACTAAATCAGAGCATATCCAGTGAACAGCTGTAGAAGTATAGTACTAGAGGAACATGGAACCTCATGAGAAGAGAAGACTCAGAGAGGAGACATGATCGTTGCTTATATCAGTGAGGTAAATATCCACAAGAGAGAACTACTCCATCTAAAGAAGAGTATCATCACAAGAACAGGTGGATATACTCTGGCCATGTAGGAATTTAGCATGGAAAAACAGAAAAAATCCCTTCTAACTATGAGAGAAAGTACGTTCTAGAACTCATTGTGGGATTTACCAATGGGAATATGAAATAGAAGCAGTTTTAAGAGAAAACTTGACACATTTCTGACTGTTACATAACAGTGCCTGAAGTTATGGGATTTTTTTTCTGAAGACATACAAACACTGCTTAACATCCATTTTGAAGTAGTACCGACTTAATTTCTAGTTGTCGATTATTTGAGAGAATGTGTTGTCTAAGAAATATGCTGAATTTCTATTTCTAAATAGAAATAGAACCTAACCTGTCCACAGAGCACCTAGAACAGGTCTGGAAGCAGCACTCTACTGCATCCTCCCTGTCTTCTACCCTGTACCATTCCTGTTCATTGCCTGTTTAGTGTTTCTGGACACTGCCTCTGCTCCAACAGGAACTGTTGCTTTTGTTTGGGTTTTCCTCCCATTTTTACATTTGTTGTTAAGATATGTAATAAAAGCCATATGTGCCAAAATGGTCGGGTTTTCTCATATGTCAGAGTAAACTTTGGTCTGATTTTGATACAATCTGTAAACCTCTGCAAGAAATAAACCAATCCTCTCATTTCTTCAGTTCCCTTTTCACAATGGAGTGTTAGCTTTGCCCGAGCAGCTGTTATGTGAAAACAAATATCTAATGCCGGTAGCTGGAAGCAGCTCTTTATCACATTCATCTTTTTCATGGTCATGTTTTTATGCGTATTTGTATCCTCAATTTAAAATACAGGAACAAATCCAAGAGTTTCAGGAAGCAGAGTCTCCATGAAGTACAGGCTACAGGTGCCCTACTCTTGCTTTCCTATTAAGAAAGTAACATATTGAAGAAGGACACAATATGAGCATGTCAAAACAAAACCAAAATGAAGGTTTTTATTAAAAAAATATTTTAAAAGTTTTGCACAGTCTGCCTCTTCTTATTTCTCATGAATACATTGTCCAGCCTTGTACTTAAAGCTGTTTGGAAAATCATGGAAACAAGATAATTTCACATATTTTATGGCCTTGTGTAAGTATATTAGTTCAAAGCTTATTTAATATGCTATAATATTGAAGCTCTGTCAAAATCTAATGGAAAGAGAATGATAGAAGTCTTGAAAATCATTTTATAAAGTTCAGAACACTCTTCTAGGAAAAAAATACATTCAAATAAAAAAAAAACAACCAAAACCAACCAAATAAACTAAACATTATGAAGCTTCTGAAGAAGGAAGAAGTATTGGAACCTAAACTGGTAGAAGATGTAACCATGAAAGTATAAGTTACAAATTTATTGTGAAAAAAAGTTATTATTATACATTGACCAGATGAAAAAACATCAGCCAAAAAGGAGACCAAAGTTTTAAGAGCAGTTCAGACACAACTATCTCCACCTTAGCAGTGTGGTTCCCTCTGTTACACTTCAGCTGAGTCAAAGAAGTAATATTCCTATTAAAACACATATGCGTCTAGAATACAACACTACAGCGTATAAGAGGTATGACTGTCTGCACTCTCAGGCATACTAAGACAGACTAGTTACAAGTCAGAAGATGGAAAGGTTTGGGTAAAATGCTACTTTTAGTTGAGAGCTGTAAGACAGAATAACTCCGCAGCTATTCTGAACGTTGCAGTGGGAGTAGAATTTGGCCTGGTGTTTTCAAAGGTTAGTTAAACAAAATATGACCTTTTTCAGGCTAGGGGAACAAAAGAGGTCAGCTCATTCTCCAGAGCTACAAAAGGTCTTTCAAGGATACCAAAGAAATTAAAAAAAGCCATGATCACACTTCCTAGATGCACACATAGAAACAACACTTGTATGTTAAGATATCACCCAGTGGAAAAAAAGCTGGGAGCTTCCCAATTAGTAAAGAGTCCTGCCAGTGATTCACCCACTATGGGAAAGGTGTACATATTCAAACAATCAATTTTGCCCAAGGTCCCAGGGCAAGACAATTGCAGAACTGATATTTGACTCCAAACCTCCTGTTTTTCAGCATCTTGTGGTATATAACAGTGCTTCATAAGGCACCTTGAAGAATTGCAGAGTCTGCTGAATCTGATTGTACTTTAATAACTCTTTGGGCAAAGGAAGCCTCAAGTAGCTTTCCCATTCCTTTGTGTTTAAGAATTTACATAAGTTATTCTCCTACTTGCAAGGACATCATGGTACAAGCTGACGATTGTGTACCAAGAGACCGGTTACCCAAACTTCACTGATTTAATTCTCTGCTGCAGGCTGGAATTGATACTCTAGTGTCTTTGAGGGGAGTAAAACTCTACTCCAATGCCTCAAACAAGGTGCAGTGAATCTGATCACGAAGTGCCTTTGAATCAGGTTTGCAACCTTTTCCTCTGCTGCTTCTTCACACACACATCAAAAAACTGTAGCACTCACAGTGATGGGATAAAGCACAGATCTTCACTGTGCTACATCGGGAGATGCTTAGGGTGAGACTGCTAGCAGCAAAAATGAACTCAAAGAAGCAACTGGATCCTGAAGAAAGGCACTTCTTTCCCAATGTCTCTTTTGCTTTGAAAGGAAAGTAAGTTTATTTTGAGGTTACAGATTATTCCCCTCTCTCATGCTTTACTACAGAGGTTGGAATTGTTATTTTTTCTCTACCTTCCTTGAGGAAATCATGCACTAAGAATGTAATATATTACGCTATAAGTGAATTTGTCACACTTTAAACAACTCATAATAAGAATGCCTATTTTTTAATGCTTTAAGGATCATGCCTCATACTATCAGAGAGAAAAAATATCTACTTGTAAGCAGGAAGGATGCTATTTTAAAGATGTTCAAAAAGAAATAAAATTGACATATCTGAAAGAGACTGGTGGTAGAAATCTCTCTCTGCTTATACGCAATAGGGCTGAACGTGTTAGCATGCCCAAATATTAATGATCTTGAAAATATTCAGAGGAAATTTCAATTGTTCGTGTTTTGATGATTTTAAATGAAAGACATCCTTCCCTGTTCTCTTTAGATCAACATTTGTCACAGTAACTAATGAGGAAGTAATTATAATGTAATTTGTCAGAATAATCTGACAGGCAAAGAATTATGTTCTCAATCCTAAAGGACTACATAGTTCTAGTTTTCCAATAGATTGGGTACATGTGGGTGGCATAGCAGAGGGTATTTGCCTTTAAGCAGGATAAAACTTTCGCACTTTCTATTCTCAAGCAAAAATGGACAGAGGCATTGTCTAATTCTCTAAAATATGTTACATGAAGGCATTTCACTTTAATACAGATTAGTAAATCTTATTTTAACAATTTCATCATATCAAAGCTACTTCTTTTTAGAGTGACTGTGAGATTTATAGTTCAGTTTCAGCAGTTGTCACCCGCTGTTTCTTTAAGATGGTGAGTAAACAATTTAGTCATTCAGTCATATTTACCAAGAGGAAAATAGCTGTCCTCAGAATAAATATAAACTATGAGATGAGGCATTGAAGGATGGAAAAACCAAGAAACAAGGAAAAATAAAGACATTAATTTAAAATCCCTGCTGATGTTCAGGGAGGTATGATTGTTCACTCCAATAGCAGCTAGAGGAGGCCTGCATTTGTCACTGACCTTTTTGGTTTGGGGTACGTTTTGGTTCTTTTTTTTTAGAATAGAAGTTGACCACAGCTTTACCCAAGTAACAGAATCTGTATCTGTAACATATACAGCAGAGGACTCAGCCCACAGTACTCCTTGATATTTGTTTTCAGCACTTCCAACAGATACTGTTCTTAAACATGATCTTCTGAAGAAAGGATTGTTATTGTACACTTTCCATTTTAAGAATGTCTTTAAAACCTAGAACTTTCTGTTCCATTTGTACTTTTATATGATTTTGTTTACATTTTCTTTCAGTGGACTTTATGATTTTGGTCTCCCAGCACCGAATAAAACCCCATTAGTTTCATTGCTAGATTAATCTCAAATAAAATGAGAAACTTTTTTGTGTGTTTCTGTTCAATTGATGTAATTATAGGGAAAAAAACCCCAAAAGCCAAGCAGCAAGGATTCTGCTATATTAGATTCTAATATTGACAGGAATAGAAGAAAGAAGGTGACATGCACATTTCATGTCAAGGAGTTGTACAAGAAGAAAACAAAATCCAGTGTATTGCCTAAAAACAACCAAGAGTTTATCTTGCCTGTAGGTTACATGAAACACAAGTAGGTCTTTAAATCAAGCATATCACAAATTCTTTATGGATTAGGAGATTCTGCCTTCAGTAACGTGTTGTCATTTGATCCTTGAAAAAGTAAGAGTATCCAACTGCACCCATCCACAGTTTTAACAGACTTGAAACTACAAAGACTTTATTATTCATTTTGTTATATGTTAAGGAAATTCTGAAAAGGAAGTATCTGCTTTTCTCTTTACATGCAATCTATGCCTTCTGTACTTTATTTATGACTTACAAAGAGTCTCTTTCAGAAGTACTCTTTTCTGTATAGAGGTATCTTTTGAACTCCTCTCATTAACCTCATGCAATACAGGAAGTTGGACCAAAAGGAAAACAAAATAAATTGCTTGACAGAAGGTAAAAAGGCTAATAAAAAATGACATGAATTGGAGCTATTCAATATAACTTTTTACTCTAAGAGCTCACTCAATCCTGCATCATAGAGACAGCAACACAACTCTAACTTACGGTAATGGTTTGAGGTCAAGACTTCCCTTTGATTTTTGCACAGAAAATCTTGGTTAGTTTATTTGTAGTTTACAGGGATTTTGCAAAATAATCAGTTAATCAGCAAGAAATGACATAACGAAATTGGCCAGAGAATCAAATACAATCCCCTGACTCTAACAGTAAGTTCTGATGTGTTATTTGTAGCTATGTACCTGTTCCTGATTTTGCCTTTCCATGTTTCTGCAATACTGTAACTAAAATATTTTTTCTTTTTTTTTAAATTTAATTTAATTTTATTTTCTTAAAACTCAAGGCATGGTGGACACTGGTGCCATTAGCAGGAATGTTTACATTATCAGATGCACTTTATCCAGATTTGTCAAGAGCAATGGGACACTTAAGTAGGACAGAGGAGCCAACCCAGAGGTGAAGGGCTCTGTGTCAAGGGAAGGGACTGGTGTGAGAGCAGGTCTCAGAGCAGACCAAGTAAAGCACAGCCTGATGTGAGTACCTTGGAGGTTTGCTACAGTTCTGTAGCTTTGCTAAACTCCCTCTGTGGTGTATATTATTTCTATTTTCTCTTCTCTGGCTTCTGTACCATCCTATCCTCCCCTGCTTGCCCCCTTCCCTTGCTATCACCACCCACTCCTGTTTTCCTTCTGGCTACCTCTCTTCTCTTAATTAACGAGGGGAAGAGAAGCTGCTCCTGCCAGCTTTGCTTTGCTGTTGAGTGGTGGTAGGAGTTCAAAGAACAAGGTTACGCCTGCACCTGCTGCTTGTTCTTTGATGCCCTGTTGCGTGAAACAATTTCCTTTAGAAGTTCCAACAATGTACTAATTAACAAAGAAAAAGACAGGGAGAAACAAGACAAAGACTGTGGGAGGAATGAGGTGCGTAACAACTGAGAAGATGTCAGAGGGAAGCAGGGGAAAGAAGCAATGACAAAGGGGGAACTGGAGTAGAAACACACAGAAAAAAGGAGAGGGACAAACAAAAAAGTAGAGGAAAGAAAAAAAAAGCAGAAATCAAAACAGAGGAAACTGGAATAAAGAGTTGCATAAAAAGAAATTATTTGAAGTCTCCTTTAGACTACAGTAGGCAATTCTTACAGAGCAACTCTGAGGACAGCGAGTACCTCTGTCAGAGATCTGTACATGGTATCAGTTCTCCCCTAGTGCAGTACGGAAATTCACTGAGGAGGGAGGGCATTTCTACCCGGAACAACAGCACAATGCTCCTCAAGTTGAACTTTAGGCCTACCTACTTTATTTAGATGTAAAGAGAGTTAAGTGGCTTAAAAATGCAATCGGTATGAGCCTAGCATTACTCTCACTGTTCCCAGAGAAAGGACAATGAACTGTAAATGGGAGTCCCACCATGTCGGGTCAAAGCAGACACCAAAACAGTCACAAACAAACTGTGATGTGAAGGCACAGACTTGGAAGTGTGCGGCTGGTGGCGGGGCTGGTGCATAGCAGGGAGGTGTCAGCAGTGCAGAACGAGTGACAATTCACTGATACTTCTCGAAACAGAGGAGAGGCACATCTTCTTAGTGTGTGGTAGAACACCAGCTGCACAAAACAAGGAGTTTCCTTGCTGCCTCCAAGGGTGGTCCAGTACTGCTGAGACCAGTGCTGAAGGCTTCGAGCACACCAGGTGCTGCGAACACATGCTGAAGCCTCATGGGCACCTCAGCCTAGATACTTAGAACTTCCACAACATACCTGCCACAACTCTTCATCTGTTAAAGGCTGCCATTTACTGAACACCTGGAAACTCCATATACTGAACAGCTGGAAACTGTGGACTGTGGAACTGGCATTTGTTAGGCAAGTAATGCACACCTAAAGCGATGAACTAATTGAGAGTCTTGGGACTTTCTTTCTCTTTGTTTTATCTCAAATCCATCAAGTGAGCTAACCAAGCCTGTCATGTCACACAGCACAGGGATCTTGGACCTCAAACAGTTGCAGCACTGCTCCAAGAGATCAAGTGTGATGTGGGTAAGCACATCCCTTCAATGTCATTTCCAAGAGTTCCAGCACGGTGCTGCGGTGCTGCACAGCATTAACCCTGATTCCCCATCTGCTACTGTGAAAAAGGTGTCTGAAAACAAGCTGGTTACCAAACTCAACTCTAGAGTGAGGTAGAACAAGGAGGCATATCTTCACTGAAACGACTGGGTTTTCTCTTGCTTTTGCCACTATTAAATTTGGTCCATTTTCTCGATTTCAGGATTGTTAGACAGAACTAATGAGCCATCAATTCCTGCTAAATCAAACTTCTATGTGTGAGACATATGTAAGAAGAGTAACTAGGTAAAAACCCCATGCGTTAAGAATACTAGTATGAAAGCACACTATTACTCAGGGGAATTCCGTGTTATTCTGTACAATTCTGTTATTTAGGAAATGAAACCTGTTACAAGTAGCTCATGATAGAAATACCATCACACTTTCCTAGTGTGACAACAAAAAATGCTGCTTTTTCCTTTGCAGCAAAGACAGTGTTGTGGACTCTCTCACAACCACACTGTTTCTACCCTGGTTTTACACAGAGCAGTAAGCACCATCACACCTTTGTATAAACTCTACTCCTCAGAAATGCATCATGAGGATCTTTATGAGTAATGGAGAGTAAGCGGCAATGTAGTCTCTCAGAAAATAAGCTGATCAGTATATACAAATCCAAAGGAGGGTCACAAAAATGACTACAGGGATGGTGCCTGAAAACAAGCTGAGAGAGTTGGGGTTGTTCAGCCTTGAGAAGGTGTCACTGTTGAGACAAACACAAACTCATGAGAGTCGGGGAAGAAGGAGAAAAGAAGAAAATTTATTTTAAGGCACACACACATCCTTTTATAGGCTTTAAGAGTGTTATGATTCGCATTACCTGTTAATTGGCTATTGAATCAATACAATACACCCATTGGCTACATTAACTACAACATTTTATTATTAGTTACCCATAGCATCAGTATCAAAACAACAAGGCAAAAACACCAGGTGCAAGGTTGCTGTTAAATTCTTTCCCTATGTTTACAGTTCTAGCTCTTGTTTCTCACGGGTAGAAGCGTACTGTACTAAGATCTATTTTGGAGCTAGCAAGGCTGGTAGGCCTGCTATGCTTCTCCACAAGAAGGCTCTGCAGAAACCTTATAGCAGCCTTCCAGTACCTAAAGGGAGCCTACAAGAAGGCTGGAGAGAGAGTTTTTACAGTGGTCTGTAGTGATAGGAGAAGCTGAAACAGGGTAGGTTTAGATTAGATGTTAGGAAAAAATTCTTTCCTGTGAGGATGGTACTGGAAGCACTGGAACGGGTTCCCTAGAGAAGTTGCAGACACCCTTTCGAAGTGTTCAAGGCCGGGTTGAATGAGGCTTTGAGTGACCTGGTCTAGTGGAAGGTTCCCAGCCCATGACAGGGAGATTGGATGATCTTTAAGGTCTCTTCCAACCCAACCATTCTATGATTCTGTGATATACTGAAACAAGCCAGGAAAAAAGAACTGCAGGTTTCAGAGGAAAAATTATCTAATGTGAAAAAGAGACTTGTAATTAAGATATATGAAGTACTAGGAAAGTAAAGGAGAATGTAGAATCCCCTTCACACTCATGAAAGTGGACAAGTGGAAGGCTACAGATATCATTTATCTGGACTTCTCTAATGCCTGTGACATGGTCTCCCACATCATCCTTTTCTCTAAATTGGAGAGAGATGGATTTAAGGGGTGGGCTGTAAGATGGATAAGAAAGTGGTTGGATGGTTGCATCCAGAGGGTAGTGGTCAACATCAGTGATATGTCCCTCAGCGTTCTGTATTGCGACCAGCACTGTTTAATGTCTTCATCAATGACATAGACAAAGGGATCGAGTGCACTTTTAGCAAATTTGTAGATGACACCAAGCTGAGTGGTGTGGTCAACACACCTGGAGGGTGGGATGCCATCCAGAGGGACCTGAACAAGCTCAAGAAGAGGGCCCATGGGAATCTCATGCAATTTAACAACCCCAGGTGCAAGGTGCTGCACCTGGGTTGGGGCAATCCCCACTACCAACTCAGGCTGTGAGATGGACAGATCCAGAGCAGCCCTGCCAAGAGGGACTTGGGGGTGCTAGTTGGTGAGAGGCTGGACATGACCCAGCAATGTGCACTTGCAGCCCCAAAAGCTGAGCATGTCCTGGGTGACATCCAAAGCAGTGTGGCCAGAAGGGCAGGAGAGGGGATTCTGCCCTTCTGCTCTGCTCTGGTGAGATCCCACCCGCAGTCCTGCATCCAGCTCTGCAGTCTCCAGCACAGGAAGGACATGGACCTGCTGGAATGAGTCCAGAGAAGGGCCACCAAGTTGATCAGAGGCATGGAGCAGCTCTGCTAAGAGGAATTGCTGAAAGAATTGGGATTGTTCAGCCTGGAGAAGGCTTTGGGGTGACCTGATTGCAGGCTTGCAGTAAGTACCTGAAAGAGGCCTACAAGAAACATGGGGAGGGACTTTCTAAAAGGACATGTATTAGATATTAGCAAGACATTATTTACTGTGAGGGTAAAGAGACTTTTTTTTTACATTTACTGTGAGGGTGATGAGGCGCTGGAACAGGGTGCCTGGTGAAGCTGTGGATGCCTCATCTTTGGAAGTGTCCAAGGCCAGCCTGGATAAGGCCTTGAGCAACCTGGTCTAGTGGAAGGTGTCTCCACCCACAGCAGTGTGGGGTGGAACTTGATGATCTTTAAGGTCCTGTCTAACCCAGGCCATTCTATGATTCTATGAGAAGCAGATTTGCCTTATTTTTTTGACTGTTTTGGGCTGAAGCCTCTGACATTATATATTAAATACTGCTGTAAATACATGATCCACTAGTCCACTCTGTCAAATACAAAAGGTCTGCTCTCCCTTTCTACAATGTCATCCTACTACTGCTATATCCCATGTTGCCATCCACTGTTGTCACAACAGCTGACAGCCTACCTGTTGCTAAGGCTGTTATGCTCACACTGGCATTTTTCAGCCTTTGTTTTAAGTTTTGGTTATCACAAATACCAAAATCGCAGAGAGAACAAGAGTTGCCACCATTTTTAGGGTTTGCTGGTTAGCATTCAGCTATGTAGTCCTAAAGGGGCTGTTCCCCTGCAATTTCATTGTTCATCTGCTCTGCAGTGGCCTTAGCATGGTGCTTTCCATGCACGACTCAAGGCTGCTGCAGGAATGGCAGATCCAGGAACTGACAGCACCAAGCGATATGCAGACACCTGGTCCCAGCCCCCGTGCGAGCAGGTCGGCCATGGCCAGGGACCGCTTTCCCCACATTCCCCTGCACTAAGCCAGAAGGACCAATAGGCAACCCCCTCAGCTCACAGCAGGTGTCCAAACCCCTTGTTGACTTCATGGATGCCCAAAAAAGGGTTAAAACTTTGTGCTCTTGTGGTCTAGAAGGCCAGTGGTATCCTGCGGTACATCAGGAAGGGCAGTGCCAGCAGGTTGAGGGAAGTGATCCTGCCCCTCTACTCAGACCTGGTGAGGCCACATCAGGAGTTCTGTGTCCAGTCCTTGGCTCCTCAGGACAAGAGGGACATGGAGCTCCTGAAGCAGGTCCAGTGGAGGGCAACAAAGATGATTAAGTGTTATAAACGACTCTGGGAGCTTGACCTATTCAGCCTGGAGAAAGACAGCTGAGAAGGGACCTCATCAACGTCCAGCAGTACCTGCAGGGAGGGTGTCAAGAGGATGGAGCCAGGCTCTACTCAGTGGTGCCAACCAACAGGACAAGGGGCAGTGGGCAGAAACTGATGCACATGAAGTTCTACTGAATATGAGGAAGAACTTTACTGTGCAGGTGACCGAGCACAGGAAAAGATTGCCTGGAGAGGCTGTGGAGTCTCCCTCACCGGAGATATTCAGGAACCGTTTGGACACAATCCTGTGCCCTGTACTTTAGGATGATCCTGCTTCAGCAGGGGGCTTGGGCCCCATGACCCGCTGTGGTCGCTCCCAGCCTCACCCGTTCCGTGACCCTGGGAAACGGGGCACGGCGAACGCCGCGCTCGCGGACACCCCACGTGCCGCGGACCCCGCGCGCGCGCGCGCCAACCCCGTCCCGTCCCGTCCCGTCCCGCGCGGCTCCGGGCGG
>VZRJ01007879.1:949584-1254813 GCA_013397565.1 Ptilonorhynchus violaceus | reverse complement strand
CGGGTACAACTTGGGGCAAGTCGGGGAATAGGCGGGGGGAGCACCGGGCTGGGACTGCTGGCCTTCCCCGACGTCCGTGGAGCTGCGAGAGGGCTCTTCTCGGCCCCACCGGGCAGCTGGGAGCCGCCTGGAACTCGCAAGCGGGTGCAAGCCTCTAACCAGGCGCTGAGGAAACAAGGCTGGCTTGGGCTGTGACTGGCAGAGGAATGTGAAGTATTTGTCCAAAATGATGAGCTGTCAGGAAGTAAGGTGCCTGTGTTCCTGTGTATAACAGGTATGTGCCAGCACATGACCGGCTGGACTATTGCATAGGGTTGTTTAGGTACCTGTTACCCACTCCTATTTAACTTGTGGCTGCTAATATAGCTCTGAGGACTTTAACAAAGAAAAGGCATCAGTTAGTCAGATAGATACATGTAAAGTTAAGTTGTGATTCATGTGTGTTTCACTGTGTTTAACACGGGAGCAACTTAGTTCTGTTTTGTGCCTGTTTGGTGTCTGAGTCTAGCAGCAAGTGACCATGAACTTGTGTAGTAGTTTCGATAATGTAACAGATCTTTCCTTCCATCAGTTCTGTCAGGCTCACTCTGTTGAAGTGTCGTAGTTGTCAATTATGATCTGTAGTGTCAGAAGCTGAAGTACCGACCTGGAGACAAGATGCAGTAGTGCAAACTTTTGGGTTTTTGTATTCAGTGTTCAGCAGAATTAGGCTTGTAATAGAGACATAAAAGCTGAAGGTATTGTGGTCTGTTGCTCTGAGTCTCATAAACTCTACTGATTTTCAGATACTGACCTGTCCAGAAATTCAGGGTTAAATTTAGAGTAGCTTTGTGGCACTTGGGTACATTCCTGCTTTAATATCTGGTTGACATGAATACTAAAACCGGGCAGTGCAGTTAGCTGTCTAGTTAAAAACAGGAAGTAAGACATGGACAGACTGAGAGAGATTTGGACTGTTAGAAGGACATAGATGGGGCAGGAGGCCAAGGAGGCCCTGTGAAAGCATAGAAGCATGTAGTCAGTGTGTTCAACTTATGACTGTTTATTGTGAACAGAAGCTGTACCAGTGATTCACTGAAAATAAGCCAGTAGCCTTTGTCTGTTTCTGAAAAACAGAGCAAAACCACAATTAGATAGTTTACATATTAGCAAATGAAAAGTATAAAGAGGCAAACACTGGTTTCTTCTCCAATACTTGAAGGTAAGTTGTGCAAGTCAAGATGCAGGCCCGTTAGTGGAATGTAGGGGAAGCCTGTGAAGCATTGGCTGTGACTGGTAAGGGCATTGTGGTTGAAGGATGGCTACCTTGTTAATTGGTCGTTAATAGTTACTAGCTCATTATTACTTCGAGATCTTCCTTAAAGGACTTGTTCTTTAGGTTTTGGATGAGCAATGAAATACAAGCATGTGCCTCCAAAATTAGGCAATTGATCTTCATCTAGTTTCTTTACTGTCCCAAGTTGTTAACAGTTCACTAAATAGTATCAGCCACTTTTACCTTTGTACAGCCTATAACTTCTTTTGTCATTGATCCAGAAGATTATTATTAAAAGTTAGATCCCTTTCAGAATGTTCACTTGGTGAACATAGGAAATAGGTCAAGTCCTGTGTCCATGGTGGATAAGTCTTGTTGGTATAAAAGCATGTATACATTCTGAAGCTCTGACAAAAATTATCAGCAGTTAAGCAAATACTGAATTGATCTGTCCCTGGCTCTGCAGTTTTAAGAGTTGCTGACTGCTTCTGCTGTGTGTATATTTAAACAGAAGCTCTCTTTTCATAATCTGTTGCCATACCCTTTCTGATCTTACATAGGAGTCGTAATGTTGAGTTTGGAATATGTCAATTCCATGACTACGTCATGGACAGAGAGACGTTTACCATTACTTGATTTCATCCAACAGAGAATGGAGATGTGTGAGTCTTTTCTAAGCTGAGTAGTTAAAACTAATTAAAGGAAAGCGGTTAAATATTATCCAAATAAAACATATGAAGTCCTTGCCTTTCCAGGATGTGGAGCTTTTGGTTAGCACCAAGTTTTCTCCTTAAACTCACTGTTTGAAGCATGCTGCAGACAATGCTAATTTTTTTTTAACATTGTTTTTGTTAAACAATCAGGTAAACTGTTTTCACACAAGCAGAGTTTAGATAGCTTGGTAGGCAGGAGTAGCATTTCACTTGGTTTCTTTTGAGGTTATCTCTTGTAATGGCAAAAAACTTGAAAGCTGAGAAAACAGAGATCCTTACTTACAAGTGAACGAAAAGTCCAAGGTGTTTCATACTTGTTTCTAAAATCATATTATGATAGGAAGGGAGGTACATGATGGGTTTGAAATAGTGAAGAGAATATTTATGATAGGTGTCTGACTGTGTTTTTCAGTGATTGTTTTCCTGTTCCTCAACCAGTTGAGACGTGTCATATATATATAGCAGACTGTATTAACTAGTAGTACTGGATTCATTAGTCTCTTGCAGTACTGGAATGATGGAGAGCTATTGTGATGTGCTGATGAATGCCTTTCTGTGCTGTTGTGACAGCACCTTATGTCTTAATGCAAGGTAACTTTTTGTAGGGGGGAAAAACTTTAAAAAGATAGTTTTACTCAAGTAAATTTCTGTAATAGTAAACTCAAGTCTGCTAATATATCTTTCAACCTTACTCTGTATTAAGGACATACGAGTGAAGTCAGGGCTATGTGAAAATTGTGGAACATGTTAAGATTTGTGAAATATGTATTTATTTTTTAAGGGTTGGGAACATGTGGACCCAAAGAGTAGAGTTAAGAGCAGTGAAAAAATGATTTAGTGTCCCCATAAGAGAGGACAAAGAAGAAGAGGATAGCATGTGTCAGTTTTTCATGTTAGGAAGATCTGAACTGCATGCTGAAAAAGGTTAGAAATTGGCTGTGTCCTGTACTGCAAACTTCTGTACTTTAAAGTTTCCACCTCTTACCATTTCTTTCTCCGCTGTACACAAGAGCAGGAATTAATCTGAACCTTTCAAGCAGAGTCATGTTCAAGAAACACTTTTCAAGGTCCAGGAAGGGTAAAGAAAGTACTTATGCATGATGTGAGCATGGATCTGTTGAAGACATGTTGTAGAGTAGGAAAGGCATAGAGCAAGCAGAGAACAGTGCGTGTAGCTGGAGACGCAGTAATGTACTAAAGAAATCTAGTGCTATAGGAGGACAGCTGTCTGAGGAAATGCATCTCCAAAACATTGATTTCCGGTGTTTTATTTTAAGGTGCTTTTTTGCTGCTTTTTTTGTCAGGGCAGTTATGTATTTACATTTAACATGTAGTAGTGTTCTGTGGAGTTTCTAATATTTTAATTTCCAAATTTCAGCGTGCAGTCAAGAGTGACAATTCTGAGATCACATAACTATTTACAATGGATGGTATGCTTTTAATGTATGGAGTCACCCTTTTTACTACCTGCATATAGTGACAACACTCTGATGTGTCAAGCTCGAAATTATGCTGGTAGCTGTTTGAGTTAGCTTCAGTTTTGCTACCCCACTATGTGTTAAACATTACCACAAGCCTCGAGTACAGACTCAGTCTATTTGCTTATAACTTCAACCAAGTATAACTGCCTTGGTTGGAAGTTTCTGTGCCTCACTCTGCCTCAGTGTTTGTAATTTCAGGTACCTGTAGAGCTGTTCCAGTGGGTGGTGCCTTTGTCAGGCATGGCTTTTGCAGTCTTCGTGAATATTTGTTCATGTTTGATGGAGCTGTCAGCATTTGAATACTTCACAAATACTGTCTGATTTAATGAACTAATTACAAAGTAAAGTGGTGTTACCTTTTAGTTTTGAGATATGTGGTGGCAGCTGAGTATCTTGAGCTTGGAGTCATTCTCCAGGCTTGGCTGCTTCTCAAATGTATGTAGATCCAAGGGATTTTTACACTATGGTTTCCACTTCAACTTACTGGCAGTTTTAAGTAGCTTAACTGGTAGAGCATGACACTTTCAGACATTTACATAACTTTTGCCTCAGCACTTAGTTTCACTCAGCAGGTTGAGGAAAGGCTGGATGGTCCTCCTGTTATGGAGTATTCAACGGGATTTTCAATGGTAGAGATGTTTCCAGTAAGTACAGGGTTTTTTTGGTCTGTGTTGAAGTAGTAAACTTGCCATATGTTTCTCTGGTTAACAATTCTCATTTGTTATTTCACCAGTTTTGAGAGACTTGTAGACTTACAGAGCTAGTATTCTAGTTACAAATACTGAAATATGGTAGATAATTCCTGTGTAAATAAGGTCTCCAGGGAGATCTTATTGCAGCCTTTCAATATACAAATGAGGCTTATAAGAAAGATGGAGAGAGACTTTTTGCCTGGGCCTATAGTGACAGGACAATGGAGAGTAGTTTTAATCAGAAGGAGCATAGATTTAGTTTGGATATAAGGATGACGGTAGTGAGACACTGGAACAGGTTGCCCGAAGAAGTTGTGGATGCGCCATCATTGGAATCGTTCAATGTTTGGTTGGATGCAGCTTTGAGCAACCTGGTCTAGTGACAGGGAGGTCGGACTAGATGATCTTTGGTTCCTTCCAACACGAGTCATTTTATGTTTCTGTAATTCTACTGCCTGTAATCAATGATAGGAAAATTACCTGTTTACTTTGCCTTAAGACCCTATGTAAAAATCACCTACAGCATCAAACTACCTAGCCCCGTGCGCTGCTGCAAACTTTGGCAACAGGCATTGCTGCGTATGGGTTGCATGTCAGTCTGGCTGTTCCTGGTGTCCATTCTTCTTGTACTCCCTGGCATCTGCAGCTATGTGAGTGATGTAGACTTCAACATAGTCTTTCCTGTAGTGTGTTTGTCAGGGAACTTGTGTAATCTCGCTTCGAATCTGTTGGCACGGTTTGCATCACTAATGTCAAGTAGAAACAAATCCAGAAGTTAGCTACTTGCAATTTATTTTTAGCTGCACTTTCTTCTAACTTCTAACTTTAAATCAATTTCTGACTTAATTTCAGTCAATGCCCTCTGTTGTGGGATTTGGTGATGAACAGTCCCCTTATCCATTGTCTTCCTGAAACTTTGCACTTTAATCATATGCACCCCTCAGCCTTCTCTTTTCCAGCTTAGTGTCAGCCTTAGTCTACTGAGGCAGCTGCTTTATTCCCTTTATTATACTAGCCTTCCTTCTCTCTGCTTTTTCTTAACTCCACAAAGTCCTGCATGAAATGTGGATGCCAGAGCTGCACCCAGCACTGAATATGTGGGTATATATGAGGGTTTTGCGGAGGGTCAGATGGTTTTGTTCTTAACCACCTTTGCAGTGGTGCCCAGTATTTTATTGCTATTTCTGCTATCTGCTGCTTGCATTGAGCTGATGTTTAAGAGAATCATGAGTGGAGATAAAAGATTTCTCCTGTGACCCGTACCTGTCAAACTTCAGTTGAGTGTCGCATAAGCATAGTTTAGCAATCCCAAAATTCATCACCTTTTATTTATCTACAAAGAAACTCATCTGCCACATTTTGTCCACTGGGTTTTATGATGTTTCCACAGTAGCTCACCACTTAACTGCCCATTTGATTACTTGGACAAGGTTCTCCATTGGCATGCAGATTCAGTAAGAAAAAAAACCCAACCCCAAAACTCTGAAAAATACCTAGCTGCTCAATAGCGTATTGTGAAAGCAAATGATATCTTAAAAAGCTTCAGCTGTCAAGGCTCAGGTAAGCTTTTCTGCATCCAACTGAGCAATGTGTGATAGGTCTTGCTGACAATATCTCAAGTCTTGAGCGATTTAGTTTCTGATTTATGTTGTTTGCAGTATCTCATAGACTGCTCTGGTTTATATTCTGAGTTTTTTTACTTACAACTTAAATTTTATACTGACTGCTGTTTTCCAAATTAATAGCCAGTCATATAGTTTTATTAATGAGTTTTCTGTCTGCATAGTGTCTATTAGAAGTTATTGCCCAGCCCAGATGCCAGAAAATATTAATATTTTCTTTGAGGTTCCTCCGTTCATGAACTCAACCAGACAACTGTAAGGTAGAAGACATTTTTTTAGTAGGGAAGCTGAAACTCTTCTGATCTTAAGATCTTGTGAAACCCAGTAGATTCAATAACTCTAGCTCATTTCAAACTGCTTCATATCTTTACGTTTAAAATTAGTGTGTTTCTTTAAAATTAGTGTGTTTCTTTAAAATTAGTGTGTTTCTTTAAAATTAGTGTGTTTCTTTAAAATTAGTGTGTTTCTTTAAAATTAGTTATCATTTAAGCCATGTTTTTTTTTACTAAGTATTTTGAAACTTATTATATATTTCTTTCCTGAAAAACAAGCGAGTGTTGATTCCATTTCTATGCTTAGAACAGTTATTTAGCACTGGATGAGCTTTTCTTCAAGATAAATCTGTAGTGGTGCCGGAGGGAGGTAGTTCAAACTCTGGCCCTGAGTTACTTCCCCTTCCCTCTTAAGTACTCACTTACCTCACTTGCCATTATTGCTTCTAGGTTTTCTTGACTTTGGGGAAGAGTCATTAGTATCAAGAGAACTACAAGAAGAGACAATAGGCAAGATGGATTTCAATCTGTGTACAGTGGTGTACTTTTGTTTGTTAGGATAGTTTTAAGAATTACTTTTACTAACAAGTAGTGTTTTCCTGAAGTTAATGCCATCACTGATACAGGCCCTGAGAGTATTATGAGATACTTGTAATTTGTGACATGAATTAGGGTTATTTATAATTTTGGTACAATCTTAATTTTGTTTTTGCAGGTTTGGACTAAGCAACAAATTTGAAGCAGAATTTCCTTCATCTTTAACTGGAAAGGTAAGTATCTTTGGATAGAAGTTTGGAATTGGAGTTCAAGTTTTATTACAAAAACAAGTGTTCCGAGTGTAGACCACTGTAAAAGTAATAAACTACAGTGCTGTAGTACTAGTTTGTTTCTTCTTTTTTCATTTCCCTTGTAGGTTGCACCTGAAGAATTTAAAGCCAGCATCAGTAGAGTTAACAGTTGTCTTAAGAAGAATCTTCCAGTTAATGTACGATGGCTACTATGTGGATGCCTTTGCTGCTGCTGCACTTTAGGTTGTAGTATGTGGCCAGTTATCTGCCTCAGTAAAAGAGTAAGTTGAATTATTTGTGTAATTTTTGATAGTTAGAATTGTACTGGTTCTGTTCTCATTTTGGTTTTCTTTTCTCCATCACCATTAAAAACTGTGTGCTAGAACTTACTTAAATCACTTCTATTTCATACATTTTGGTATCAGTTGTCTGCCATACTGGTTGAAGTTACAAGAGACACCAGTCAGGACTTTGAGCTTATAACTCAATGAGAAGTAGTGTAGCTGAAAGCTTCCTAGAGCCATCTATTGTACAGCTCTTATTATTATTGAACTGACTTCCAACATTCTCTTTAATAGCTGCATCTTCTCTGTGATACACTGTTTGTGATTATCAGAATTTGGCAGTGAATGAGTGGCAGTTTGTTTTTGAGGAGCTTCTGATTACACTGTGGTCCCAAGTAACCACATGTTTTTGTTAAAAAGGCAGTTTTAAAAAGAAGAATTGATTTTTCTTTTTGGATTTTTCTTCCAAGCTGTAGATGAGTAAGATTCTTTTTTTTGCATTATAAAGAACTTGAAAGTAGCCTCTTGTCTATGTACACTTGGCACTTGGTGTATTGTTCACAACAGAAGCTCATTACTTGTGCCTGGTTTTCACTTCCTTTTTCTCAGTGCAGTTAATTAGGCTACCCTCCCACCTCTTCTGTTTCTGTGTGTGTAAAAGTTGTCTTTGGCTAGTTCTATTTCACTACTTTGCAAGAAGTTTCTGTGCCTCCCCATAGTCTCCTCACTATTTAGTATTGTTCATCTTTCCATTTCATGACATGGCTTGTGTATGTTTTCTCTTGTGTAGTACTTCTTAATGCTACAACTTGTATACAATTCAGTACACTGAACATCATCATCATTTTCTTTATCAAAGTCCTTGTTTTACAGGGTTAATAAATCAAGGCATTCTAAAAAAATATTTATGGGGTGAACATTGATTATAACAAAACCTGTATGCATTTTTGTATCATCTAACTATCTGTGTTAAGATCTTAATGCTTAGACCTTTTAACAGATTACTTAAGGTTAGTTTTAATTTTACATGAAATAAGGTAGAAAAGCCTCCTGGTAATGTTGGAGTCCGTGGAGAAAAAAACCAAAATAAAAATATTGCTGTCAGTGTGAATTATATCAAACCCTAGGTTTTCTATCTTCAAGCTGACACAAACTAGTAAGTCTGCTGTAGCATGATTGTATATCCATATCCCAAAAGTCTGCTAGAAGAAATTAGAATCTGGTGATTGCTTCAACAGACAAGTAGGTGACTTAACTAGCTTGCAGAGAAGGCTACCTTTACCATTCACGGCCTAGTTCTGTAGGTAACAAACACAAGGGAAGCTTCCATTGCTACTGTCCATGTTTAACTTCTAAATGAGAATGCTTCTGGTGTTACGGAGTTTGACTCATTTTTCTCACATAATGTGTTGTAGCAGGAAACGACAACAGATGTAACTTGGTAGGGGCTGATGTCGCAAGCTCTCATCTTCTAAACTGGGTCCTCTGATCAACTTTTTATACATTGTTAAACAGTGTCAGAAAAAATAAAAGGGCTTCTAGCATCTGGGGTCAGAAAACAGAGTCTGAAGCTGAGGAGAGAGGTTCTGTGTGGAAATCTGGTGAAGCAACAGTTAGAGAAGTTGAGTGGGATAAGGTACAAAGGTAAGCTCCTTCCAAAAGGATAAATCTGAAAAAAAACCAACTCAGCCATGGATACTTTGTTCAGAGGAGGCTGGAAAGAGGATAAGGGTGTCATTGTTGCTGTAATATAGACCGCATAAAAACAGAAGAGTCTTGGAAAGAGTGTGAACAGCAGGAGCATGGACACAGACTTGGGACTGAACTTCTGTAAGTCATCCTAGAAGTGTGGCCCAGACTATAGTAACTGTTGCATTTTTCCTGTTAAAGTTGATACTGGGAGACTTTTATGGACCTTTGCATCTTTTTCTGCACTTGGATGTCCAGCATTAGTGAAATTTAGGGCTCAGCTGCCTAAACACGGTATCTTGTGCCACTGTAGATGGCACAATGGCACTAGACACCGATGGCAGTTTGATTATTCCTCCAGAGTAAAAGTAATTTAAGTCAATCTGGAGATTTCAGATCATAGTCATTTGTCCGTCTCAGCAGCTCGACAAACAGATGTGTGCGTACAGGGTTGTTTCTCAGACAGAAAACTCAGAACCTGGTGTCTGTTAGGTGTCTGGAGAATATATATACAGAAAAATTAATTAACTTCTGATGTTAAAGACAAAGTGAAAGGGAAAAGCGTGCTCTCCCAAACTCCTAACTCTTAATCCTGGAAATGTCTGGGAAAGTGTATTTTTCTCTGGTAGAGGAGTTAAGGAGGAAAGCTGTGTAATATTTTTCAAGGACATGTTTGGAAATTCTAGTATAGGAAACAAGCAGAAGAATTTTTAATGATTCTGATCAGGGCTGCTACTTAGAGAAAAACAGTGAAAAGTTGCTGCCACCTGAGTTGCTTGTATAGGTATGGGTGGATTTAACTTTGTCTCAGTAGACCTAGAGCAGGAAAATATAAAGTGATATAAATCCCTTAAATCCCTCTTACCTGGAATTACAAGTTTTGTACCCTGGAAGATCTCAGTACTTAATTGTATCCACGAGCTTCTGCATAAAAGAAAAATCTCTGGACTTTCCATTAGTTTATGTCAAAGTGCTGTGACAAGTGCAGGAAACTAATGATATGTATTTTCCTAGAAGCAGGGAAGGTAAGAGACATTGTGAATTACCTGAAACTGCTCAGCAAACTGACAGCAATTGTAAATACCACCTGGTTCATCTAGGTTCAAGTCTGTTATTTGCTCAGTAGATTCCAATAGGACTGTGTCAAGAAGAAACTTTATATTCTTCCACTAAAAAAAAAAATGTTGTTGACTTTTTTGGTTTGCTGCTAGTGCCACAGTTTTGCTGATAGATAAGATTAATGTATTCAGTGTGAAGTACCCACATTTGAACTCCTGAACTGCTTGTGTTGGACTTTACCTGTGTCTTGGAAGACAGTTGTGTTGATCAAATCATCTTCCATGCTTTGACTTGTTTAGATATCCTTTCCTTGGCTGGATTCAGCCATAGGTACACTCACAACAGCCAGGATTCACTTCTTGAGGAAACAGGGGTCCAGGATGATATGTGCTTGTTTCTTCCCTTTAATTTTTAGATACAATGAATTATTTCCCACTAGTGCTCATACTGTAAAACAAGTTTAACAAATGATCGATAAATAAAAGGTTCCTTATTTTACATTACTTGCACTTGACTGAGAAGTGTTACCCAGAGAGCTTTGCTAGTTCAGCCAGCCCTGTCGTGATTCCCACTGAAAGGACGGTTACTTGGAACTGGCTTCTGTTATATCCTTTGCTCTGGTGATCACAAAAAATTCCGCAAGACCGTACAATTACAGTGGTTGGTTTCTGAAAGCAGGCTGGAAGTGTTCCCATCCTAAATTTGTGCAGATCATGTTTTAATAGGACAATAAAAATATACAAGTCTTCATATTTGCCCTTTTCTACTGAAATAGAAGACTGACAAATTTGTTTTGTTGAATTACATATACAGTGAGCCAACAAGTGGGAGTGTTTCTCAAGGATTTTATTAAATGAAACAACAGTTTCAAGTATACAATCGCTTGCTTACTTTTAATATAGAAGAGTAATTTTTCTCAGAATGATCAATTAAGAAATGTCTGTTTTAATGAGTGTGAATCAATCTATCATGGCCTTAAATTGCTGGTGTAGTTTGCAGCTCTTTTTCAGAGAAAGATTTGGTTTTTAAGGTTCATGTAGACAAAATGACAATTGCAGCTGCAGAGTTTGTGAAGTTACAATAATTCTCTCAGTTTTTCTTGTATTCTGTATTTTTACTGCCCTTCAGTGGCTTTTTAAATTCTAATGTGGGAGTGTTATCACAAATGTAAATATGATTTTTGAAATTGCAATTATTGTAAGTTTGTGTATAATGGGAATAAATGCTTCTTTTTGTGCAGTGAAAAATAAGGTAATGGTTTGCCTCCTTAAATCAGCAGGTGCTTCAAAGTAGAATTCATTAAGTCACAGACATTTGTAAGTTTAATTATTAATTATATCATTTTAATGCATTTCCATGCAGTGAAAGCTTTACCTTCACTGAATTTACCTTTTCAGTGATAGTTTTGGAAGTCTTTGTGCAGTGTTGTTTCTTTTCTTCATTTGCGCTGATGTATTAGGAAAAAGCCTCCTCTTCAGCAGTAAAATAAGTGTTTTCTTTGATTCAGTATCTTATTGCCTCTCTCCATTTATGTGGTCTTGATTGATGAATAAAAGCTGCAAGAAAGTTGCAGGAAGTACAGTCCCTCATTTGCAGATGTAGATCATAAATGATCTTCAGCAGTTTTACTCATAGAATGCACCATCCTTTCTGGGACAAATTCCAGGTTGTACAAATGAACATTAAGTCTTTAGGTTGTTGTTCTTTAGATAAAAAGAATGGTGTAGTGAATTATAATTCAAAAAGCACTGCAGGCTGAGGTGCCTATTTGAAGCCACTTTTTCAAATGAATTGGCACTCATTTTCACTATTAACCAAATGCTGTAGTTCCTGATGTGTAAATAGGATATATAATTTCAACAGAAACAGTAACAATGAAAGCTATGATAGAATTGCAGTACTGCTAGATTTCTTAAAAGCCGGTATTGTACAAGTAAATTGCATGTTTCAAAAGCTTCATGGGCAATCTCTTAAAGTGAATAGAATTAGATATTTAACAGTGATCTGTACTAATACTTTCAAGAGCTACTTGTTTGTTTGTGAATTCACACAAAGCTGATGAGTGCTGCTGAAGCCTCAACATTAGTTGTCACTTTCATAGCAGTTCACATCTTCAGAGTGCTGTATAAACATAAGATAATTACAACTTCCAAAGTATTGATTAAATTAAATGTGTGGTGGAGGAGCTGGAATGAATTTTCTTAAATACGATAGTCTTGCTTGTCAGTGGGTGATACTGATGTTAAAATACATTAGATCAGTTTATTGAATCTATGAATACATTAAATTTATTTTCAAAACTGAAGAAAATGTATATTTTTCTCCCATGCCTGTCTGCCAGGGACTTTGCACTGGAGATACTCTTAATAGCATAATGCTTTTCTGAGGAGTTCCACAAGGCAATTACCTAAGACGGAAGGTGCCTTGTTTTTAAAGTATCTATTACGACAATTTACATTGTAGTTCAGTTTGAAATAATCTTTAAAATTGTAATGTATTTATTAAGTTTATTCTAACCAGAGGACCTATCATCTCTGTGTTGGCTCTAGTCAACTTACTACAACTTTTCTTTAAAGTAGAACTTGTATGTATCAAATATGCATTCCTGACCATTGTTTTCAAATGTATTCAGAGGTCCTTTTTTTTGTGATATTAACTATGAAATGAAACTTTAAAAGAATCAGAAAACTCAAACCCAGTATATTTTGCTTTAAAAATTGTTCACTATAATTTTAGTCAGAAGAGTCACTAAGTCCTCCACATACTAAACTTCAAGTAGCAAAGCTTGTAGAACAATTAAATGTGAAATCATCATGTGTATAATTATGTGGTTGTTTCTTTTTCTCTATCTGAAATCAGATTTTATTTCCTTCACTGCACCCTACAAAAGTTTATCAGGTTTTCATGTGCTTTCTGAAAGGGTATAGTAGTGAGTTGGTGCATAATGAGGTGTGGGAGCAGCTAGTTTTACCTGTGTTTTAATTTGCAGACTTGGCTTGGTGGAGGACAGAGCAGGAAGACTGGCATGAAGAATACTTACAAATATGAGTAGATCACAAAACACTAGTTTGTTTCTTTATAGGTCAAATGCAAACCCTTTAGTACTTCAAAAATACGTATTCTGAAGTTAAATTTGTGATTTCATTTATTCTTGGTATTATATAAATTCTAAATACAGTATATCTCTGGGATGTATAGTGAATATTCTAAATGCTGTTTAAAATTTCATTGCATTTGTAATTAGAATTACATCTCTGAACATTTTAATATTAATTGAAACAATCTGGGTAAAATTAACATTTCCATGTTATAGCCCCTTTTATATTGTGATGGCTAAGGTATATAAAGGGATTGTGCAGTGATTTGGGTTTAATATTGCTTTTTACATTGCTCTTCGTGTCCAATTTGACATGTTCTTGAAAATACAAGCGTGAGCTGGCTGAAATTTGTATAGAGCTATTTCAAAAGAGCATGCTAAAAATGGTCTAGTTAGTTGTCAGATTTGGAAATCAGTTTAGAAAGGAATATTTTTAGGATTCTGTCTTTAGCAACTTATAGATGATGCTAAATAGGGAACATATGCAAACACTGTTGAGGAAAGAATTAGAAGGCAAAATAACCTGAAATTTATATGATAAAATTAAACTAAGTAGAAAGCACTTGACTGAACAATAGTTTGCTAGATTGTTACTGTAAAACAAACATAAAACTAGAATGGAGTTCTGGCAAGTGTGAGGTAATGACACACTTCGTGCCTCTTGATTTTTCTCAAAGTAGCCTACGTCTGGAAAGTGTTCACTTTTCCACTTTATTAAAACAAATCAGAGTGAAATGTTATTTTCTGCCAAAGTGTAGCACTCTCAGTAACTCAAGCACTATATATAAAGAAAGTAACTTGTTATTTAACAAAGAAAATAGTAGTTCAAGAACCATTACTGCTGACAAAACAGTTGGGAGGATGAGGGGGTCAGTTCTACAAAAGAGAAGATGGAAGGGGTTAATAAATCTTCTTCCATACCAAACACATGTAAAGTGTGAAGTGACCAGGTACTTTTAATTTTGTAGCTCAGAAATATATTTTGCTGAATTTTGGAATAAATTACTGAATCTAGAACAATGATGATGAGAAATATTTTTTAAGTAGCCAGATTTACTTTTTCTAAATTGGTAAAGTAGCTACAGGATCAACCTACTTGGGATTCTGTATTTTTCTGATTCAGCCCTAGATGGGCAAAGCACTGTAGAGGCTGTCCCTTTCAGAGGGATCATTCTCTTCAGCATGCAGATTAGTGAACTGTAAAATTTTACAGTCTTCTATGGAGTTTTGTTAAGTTTTGCTGCTTTTCAGTCTTTCTGGCCATGTAGCTTCTCACCATTCTTGGCACCTGCCCTTAAACACTCCTAACAACAAGGAGTCAAAGGATTCCTATACACTAATAAATTAAACCTGGGAGTGTTCCTAGGAATTGGCACTTTATAATTTGTGAGAGAGAATTTACAATTTTTTGGAGAGGTCCCTGGCAGGCTCTGGATCTGTATTGTGTAACAATTGTAGGCATTATCAGAATGCTTCAGGCACTGTGAGTGGTTTGGAGGGTTTGGAGGTTATGAAAACTTACTGATAGCTGTTCCCTGCCAGCTGGCTTGAAATGAATGGAAATGTTTCTGGGCACTGTTACATTTCTTAATAGAGATGTAACCCGAGATCCTTTAGTTTCTCCACCTACACTGGCCTTGAACTGTGTTCTGTAGTATACTCCTGGATATTTTGGAAATAAATGACAGGGACCAAAATGAACATCTCTCTAACCTTAAAAGAGAAGATGGAAGTGGAATTTTCATTCATGTTCAGTTTAAAATTTCCCACAGAAAATGACACCAGATGAGTTATTTGGTGGAGATTTGATCCTATTTTCATCCCTGTTATGGTGAGTTCCATTTTACATGTTCATTTTCTGTGGCCTTTTCAGTGAGAATGTCCTTCAGCAGGAGGTGGATGCTTTAGATTGTCATGGCCAGATTTGAATAATTTGCTTGGAGGGATCAGAGCTTCATGGGTTTTGTTTCCTTATAATGACAGAGAATCAATAATGGCAGAGCTAGAATTTAATCTTAGAACAAATGGTTACAAATCTTTATTTACAAATTCAAGTAACATTAAGTGTAGTCATGATGCTTCATGGATCAGTTCAACATCAGTCTGCTGTGAAATGTGCTTTTTACCATCTTTCAAGGCCTTCTCAAGGGAAGTGTGTTATTTTTGCCAAGGTCAAGACTATTTCTTCTACAAGGCTTCTCCATAGTATGAAGTTTTCACAATGGTAGGTTCTAGTCGCTGTCACAGAAAGTAGCTAATAACACTTATTTTGTGACTTAGCTCTTGTAGGACAGCGAAAATATCCAGTGGCTAGAATATCAAGTTAACATCTTGAATCTTTTGGATTTTGCATTTGAGAGGAAACTTATAGAAGACTTTCATCAACTTCTAGGAATTTTCTTTGATAATTTCTCTCTACTAAAGTTTTTCTACTGCAGACCAAAATGCCTTTGGAAAATATTTGTCCAGTATCTGTCAGTTAGTACATTGGTGATAATACAATATCCTCTCCATTTTACTCCTGGGTAATATAATGGGGTGTATGTTTCTGTACACCTTCTCTCTCTATCCTCCACATGTTTCATGGCTTTAGTGCTTTCTTAAACACTTAAATTTGACAATCAAGGCAACCAGAGTAACTTGAGAAATCATCTTGTGCTTAGATGTTAAAAAACGTTACATTCAGTAGTGTCAAATAACACTGAGCTTCTCTTTATATCAGCAAACAGTGTGGTGGAAGAGACCTTTCCAGAAAGTAATTGGTCTGATTTGATTCACTAAGCTTTAAATGCCTCTCTCTGTGATGTACCAACCCAGGGTTGAGACCCATACAAATGAGGTTAGTTTATGGATCGTGTAAGAGTGTGAGACAGTATCCTCAGGGCTGTCTTTCAGAATGGGAAGTTTCATGAAGTCAACTTGATGTTGTCAGTTCTCCTGCTTCAGAATTCTGTTGATTATATTTCTCTTTGTGTGATCAGGAGCTTTAGTCTGTGCTTTAGGCTGGACTCTCACTATCTGCACAGAGTCATTGATATCGTAAGGCAAGATGCAGCAATAGTAATCTTGTTGGACAAGGCAGTTATTTCAAGATCATACAAAAAACACCAGACTGCTACATTTATTTCCAGATATTCTTAATTCTGTTTAGTAGAGGTTTCACTTGCTTTCTTGCATGGATGCTGAGGTGGCTTCTCGGATGAGCACCCTTACAATAGTCTAAAATAAGAAATATCTTAGCTACTAATAGGAGAAAAGATGCAAGATCTACATGTTCGTCTATGTAGTTGAACAGACACCTTTTCAAAATACTGTGTGCACTGAAGCAAGTAGTCCAGGATGTCAGGATCTGAAATCAACTCAGGTTTCACCTTCGTCGTCTTTTCCCTTCACAGATGGAGAATTCCTTAGCAAGATGGGAATCTTACCAATTTGCGGTTTATATTGGTTTATTTGTGGTACAGTGTTCAAGATGAGGACTTTCTCAGCACAGATGTACGTCATTCAGTTGTGTGTGTTTTGAGTACAGCTTTGGTGTTTTTGTGGTACCAATATGGGCCTCAAAATTGGCTTAGAGAATGTTCTGGCATGTTGAAAGTGAGCATATGTGACTCAGTTATCGTCTAACTTTCTATTTCATCGGTTGTGCTCATAGCTAAATTACTTGGGTATAAATTTTGTAGTCAGAATGAATAGAAATTCCTGCTTCTGTCATTTCTCTCTTTGAGTGAGTGGAGATAGGATAGTTCAGACCTCTGATAGGATCCTTTGACTTTTTTCTGTGGTGTATAATACAAATTCTGGCCGTGTGAGTCTAAGAAAACTCTGTCTAGGATCGTCTCTTTGTATTTTGAAATTTGAGCATAAAGTATATTTGTTCAGGGCAATATTCAAAACTAATAATACTTGATTGTGGTAAAATTTTGTATGAAGAAATTTGAAAATCTCATGCTGTTTATTGGACTAATGTTGCACTACATATACATATGTTTTCAGATGAGAAGTCAAAGATCAAATGCATGTAGTGGGAGATTCTTTGGTTTTTCCCAAACAACTACGAATAAAATTCTTAGTGGAGGATTGTGTTTTTGCTATCCATGTTGTTTCCCCACATAATAAAGACAAAGGGAGGTACTCAAATTAGCACCATTTTGAGAGTCATGTTAGATCCTTTTGTTTAATACTATACCAGTCATTCACTGATTTACAGCAGGATTTGAGGGGGCCTTGGCCTGTTCACTAGTGCAGTTTAGTGTAGTGTGCATGTTGCTGGTCATGCACTGCAAGAGGAACCCTGTTGCTGCTTCCTGTCCGGATCATAACTCCCTCTGAAGCTAACTGCACTAGATACTGCAAAAACATAACAGAAGGGTCTTGCAGTTGGTAATACGTTCAATACTGCCTTTGTTTCTGCTTGAAAAGTTCGTATTTAGGCTTAGAGTTTTTTTTCTTCCATGTTTAAGGGGAAAACTTTATTTCACTGAATCAGGAGCAATAAGCATTAGTGAAAGTGTATTCTGCATTGGGGTTTTTTGATAGTGTGATTTTTTTCAAAAGACACTGTTAGACAATATCTTTAAAGAATCAGTTATTTTACAGGAATGTGACATTAAACATTGCATCTAAACAGTTGAAGAGGTCTATTTCACAAAATTCTGTGGATGGTATTAAAGACTATCTGCTTTGTCCATGAAGTGTGTTACAAAGCATACTTTCTTATCGTTGGTACGCTAAAAAATGTACTTGAATTGCAGTTTTTTCTTTGCTCAAATATTGGACTGGGTTTTTTAAGAAAAAAAATTAAAAGCTGGATAGTATTAAATCTTTCTAATAAGCAAGTCTCTCTTCCACTTAATTTGTGCTTTTGTTGTGGCTAACAAATAATTTGCTGTATGGGTTTTTCTGTACACCATTGATAGAATATACAAGCTTGTCATCCTAGTGTGCTGGAAATGCTACACTCAAATCAAGTGTTCCTTTCTGGTTTTGTATATCCTCACCTGCTCCTCACTGTAAATCATTGAGATGTCAAGAGCAGTGATTAATTAAGCTGCACGTGCAAGTGCTTTTTTTCACCTGTCAAGTAGGAAGAAAACTTACTATAGTGAATTGTGTGATGCTGTTTAATTAATTTCTTTTTATTCCAAGGTTTGCAGAAATATTTTACAGTCTAATTTTTATTAACATTTCTGTATTGATAATATGGTGTGTTTGGAAGCTATGACTATCCCAGATTATACTATAGGGATTATGCTATAGGAAGGGTTGTATTTAAGGCTCTGGGAGGATAAAGAATCATGGTCTCAAGTCTGCATGTACTTTTATCTCATGCTAGTCAAATGACTTTAAACTGTCCTCTGGTTTAAATAAACCAATTAATAGTACCTATCAATTTCTTATTTATATGTATGTATTGTAATATAGATGTAATTTTATTGGAATTTGAAAAGCTTGGATGTTTTTCACAGTCTTTGGGGCAAACAATGAAATTAAATTGTATAGTGATCTTAATCTATTATTAAAAGGTCCTGGAAAGGAAGATTACAAGGTAGATTCAGGTTTTGAATCAGTTTTGCCATTGGTTTAGCAGCGGGTGGGCAGGCAGATGCCTGCTCAGAGTAGAACCTATTGCCATTTTTCACCATTGATAGAGTAGCCTTTCAGAGTCAATGAGCTCTGTCAATGTGAGCTTGTCAAGGCTACAACTTCATAGACCTGAGAGGCGGTTTGAGAGGTCAGCCCTTTTCAGGTTTGCTGTGATGCAAATGAACTTTAATGCTTAAACAACTATTGGAATTTTTATGTCTGCTCCTTGTTCTTTTTTCTTCACAAAGTCATTGACGAGACATTCAGTGCTTTTTAAATTGGAAGTTGCATTGTGCTAAAGACCTAGTACAGATTTACGGAGGGCTGAAAGCAGTTAGATCATGTTCTTTTCATGGTGCGATTAGAATCAAATCGATTTCCCTACAGCCTTCAGCATTCAGATGGCAATTTTAACAAAGCTTGGGGGCTAGACAAGGGACAAAACGACTGAACTGAATGTTAATTACACTCTGCAGCCTTATTTTCTTTTGATTTGGAGCTGACTGGCAACTAAATTAACAAAAGTGTGACCATAACTGCTGCCCTATTTTCATTTAAAAGGAGAGCAGACTCTAAAAGGCTATCTTTACAAAGAAACAAGTGAGGTCTACTGATTATTGTTAAAGGGCACTGTCTTTAAAAACATAATAATAAGAATAACCTCAAAAATACTCAATTTCCAATTGATGTGTTAGTCACTGGTACATCCACCTTCTGATAATTCCTTGACTTGTGCATTTTAAAACATAATAAAAAATTTGCTGTAATGAATACTGATAGATAGCAATGATCTAATTTTTAATCATGTGACCCCAGTACATGCTTAGATGTGTTTCCTCACAACGGCTTCAGTACTAAACTAGAGACAAACTGATGTTTGAAAACCGAGATGTTAATATTTGGCGGGAAATGAATAATTTGTTGTCTAATTTTTATTTTACTCATGTTTCTCATGACAGCAGTTAGTTTGATTTGTTAAGATTCATTTACAGTACTAGTATTTTGTAGTAATAACAGCAAGATGCTTTCTCATCCTTTCCCCTCACCCCTCTCCTTGTAAGGAAGCTGCAGCTGCACTAAGTTGTATTTGATCCTTGTCATTGCTCCATCCTTTTGCACCTGCAGCTGTGTTGGTCTCATCTTAACACCTGGCACCATGAATTATCCTCTTTTTATTCACAGTCTGTAGCAAATCCCATTTAGAGCTAAGCAATATATATTCTGGCAGTCAAATGACCATAAATGTCACTATGTATTTCTCAAATGTAAATATAACTGAATAATTATATTCAAAATGCTGTGAAACTTTGCAGCACAGAATGTCTTTTAATTCTAGCATGCATAATCTTAAAAAGCTGTGCAGAACAGCTTTCAGGATTTTCCATCTGAAATGTCAAGTGTGGACAACACAGGCAGTAAACCTTTTCTTTAGAATCCTAAATATTGGGTTTTCTCTCTATACAGATCACAAACTTAGTAATACTTATTTGTGCAATTTACTGTAAATTTCTGCATTTGGTTTTCCAAACTCTAAAATCTGGATATAAATGTAACAAAAATTTCTCATTTATTTGAGGTATTGTGTATTTGCACTTGACCTACTGCATTGCAAAATAGTTTGCAACATTTGCAAGTTTAAATGCTGACCTTAGAAGCAGTGCGTTTAGACCACTGATCTTGGGGGAGCAGTGTTCCTGCTTTTTATACTTAGAACACTTCAAAATTTCTGAGGTTTTAAAGTTAAAACTGCTGTAAGAACAAGAGAGCATACATATCAACAGTTTTTCTTCCAAAGTGGTTGAACATACTTTGCTATCATAAAAAGTTGCTTCTGTTCTAGATAGTTTCATACCACAGAAGTTTTGGTGGTACTACGGACCACCCTGTACTCAGTCACTGTCCTGTACCTCTCTCCTTTTCACACAAAAGCAGCTGCAAAACAAAGTTTTTCTAAAACCAGTCAAGAGTAAAATTCTTTCTCATTTGTCTTCCAGACACGAAGATCGATTGAGAAGTTATTAGAATGGGAAAACAATAGGTTATACCACAAGGTGAGTGCCGCAGGGAGCAGCTTCGTACTGTTGGAGTTTGAATTGCACAGTATGGAAACAGATGCTTTTGTTGAACGAAAAATATGAAAGGTGGACAAATGGGCTAGTCTCTGTGCTGCAATAAAATACAGCTCATTTTTCTTCTTTTTCTTTCCTCCTTGTCTAGCTGTGCTTGCATTGGAGACTAAGCAAAAGGAAATGTGAAACGAATAACATGATGGAATATGTAAGTTAAAGGGCTGTTTTGTGAGTTTCTCTATTAAATGATCATTTATTTTGCTTCTGATCTTATTCTTTCCATGATTATTAATCAGTAAAGGTGTCAGGAGCTTAATCGCCTGAGTGCAAGGATTTTCTACGGTTCACAGATGCATGGTTTCATGTGCAGGACTGATTTATAAAGTTATGAATGACTTGAAAACAAGGCTTCACTGTGTTCTGAAAAATAATAAATTAATTGCCAAGATAAAATAGCTTGAACATGTGCTGATGGAGTGTGAAATTTTAGATGCTGTATAAAGAATAACCACAACTTTGGTTACGCAGCAAGTCAGATATGGCTATTTTATATAATGCTAATCAAGTCTAAAAGTATGGAAGAAGACCTTTCAACTAAGCTGTTGGAGCTTAAGAAACCTTTACCCTTTTTAGATTTTAACTGCCCCTTACCTCAACTGTCTTGAAAGTATCTTTATCTCCAATTTATGTCACTAAGATACTTTTAAGTCAGTCTCTGGAGTTTTAATTTACTTCAGTCTTTGGCTGAGACTCCATAAACCCTTCTTGGAAATATATGGTGAGAAGTTATATGTGATTTTAAATGAATGATGTCCTGTGTAGGATTTCAGTTTGTTCAGCTTGCAACCTTCTTGTTCTTTTTTGGTGCTTTTCTTATTTCCATTTTCAATATATCTTGGAAATACATAGGATAGGATGAAATTAAGCTGCTTAAATTGAAGAAACATTAGAATTTCCATAATTTCCTTTAATGCTTTAGGAAGTAGGCTATAGGAAGGTTAACTTTTTAAAATAAAGATTAATTTTTGAGAAATACCTACTGTGTTAGTTCTAACTTATCTGTGATCTTCCATTACGCAGAACTTTGTCTGTTCTTGGAAATAACAAAGCTATAATGCATATAAAAATTCTAAATGTGATTAAACAGTTCAAAATGATACTAAAATGATCTTTATCTTTTAGTCTTCCCCATTCTCCTGTCTCTCCATTAGATCTTATCTCTAGCCTGAAATACAAGGTCTTCAAAATACTTTTTTTACAGAATGGTTCTGTTCAGTTCACTGAATAAATACTTTTTGTAACATTTATTCTACAAAATTTTTTAGGTTAGATATATGAGTGTGACTGAAAATGGAATAAATCAAATTTCAGAAAGTAGACTTAAGCTTTACCTAAATGAAGCAGATTTTATTTTTCTGAAAACTTTGTTTTTCTACAGGAAGCATTGTCAAACCCAATGTTCTGCAGATTCAATTGAAGAAACCATAATGCAAGTTTGTAAATACTATGGCCCAGCAACTTTTACAGATGAATATTCATTCTATTAAATATAATTTAAAATCAGTTAACTTGTTTACACTAATAATATATGCATGGGCATATAGTTTTACAGGATAAAGGTCAAAGATTTTATTTTCAATTTGTGAAACAGGTGGTATTGTCTCTGGGTATACTTAATGAGAAAATTTTTACAAAACCTCACTGTACTGTTTTCAGTGAACTGATTTGCTAGTCTCTTTAAAAACTGCCCATAATATGTTTGTGATTTAATTTTAAATAATAAAAGCTTAGCCTCAACTTTTTACAAAACAGATGATTTAAATTAGACTCTTGCACCTAAAACTTTGTGCTTTGCTGAATTGAGGTTTTAAATCCACTGTAGTAGATCTTAAATAATTAATGAAATTAAGCCAGACAAGATAATCTTAAACTTTTGGCATAAACACAGTGTTCCAGCTTTACTTCTTGCTCCCTTTTTGAAACCTTGCCTGAATATCAGAAGCCCTGGTATTTCTGCAGAATCCAGTGGTTGACTCAAGTCAGTGATCAGTGGATTTTGAGCAGTTTGCATCACTTCTGAAAATAAGTCCCTTCAGAATATCTCAGAAAATAAACTTGTACACCTGATTTTGGTATTCATTACTTCAAAACTGTTTACCTTAGACGTAAAATCAGAGACTTACTTATTTTCTGATGCTTGGTACACTTGCAGAGATAGAAGTCTTTATTCTCTAAGCAGCTAAGTTGTATTCTCCTTTGCAATCAAAAACATTCAGAAGGAATTTTTAACTTCTTAGAAAGGCATGTTCCTCTTACAAGTAAATAAAATCCTTATTTATGTTACCAGATGCATTTATTTGTTTATAGATCAGATCATATTGCTGTGTTATGACGGTCTCTCTGAAGAAAGAAAACGCCCAAGTGAACATTTTCTTTAAGCTTCCTATTTAGAGGAGCATAAATACTTGGATTGTGTTCTGGAGTGGACCCTATTGTGTACTTAGCTCAGAAAAATGTAGTTTAAATTTGAATTGAGACCATGGGAATAATCATGCAAAAGCATTAGTCAAGTTCTTGTTAACTACTTGAACATTTGTAGATATGGGAGCTTTGCAAAAGTTGATACACTTTTTTATACAGGTATTGAACTATAAACATGATTTAGAATCCTGTATTAAGTGGCAACAATTCTGAAGTAAGTGGAATTGCAATTGAAAATTAGCTTTTCATGCATTGTGCATTCAGGGTTTTTTTTTTTTTTAATAAATGCATTTATCTCTTTCATAATTTTTTCCCAATAAAGTAAATTATTACATAAAAATTCTTTAACATAATTAGCTTACTTCAGTTTGTTTATATGTGTTTCATATCAGTAGGTGAGCTTTTCCAGTTGCATTTGATTCTTTGAGTATTGGTTTTGTACCTCAAACCAATCATCATACAAGACTTTTCTAATGGTCTCCTACCTGAGACAAGCGCTGTGATTTTTGCTTTTCATCACAACTTGATATACTAAAAAACCCCCCCAAAACCATATGAATTATCATTGTGATAGATAATAGCATTGCTGCTGTCTTTAATATATATTTGTTTTCTTTTTATACAGGTCATCCTTATAGAATTTTTACCAAAGACACCGATTTTTCGACCAGATTAGCATTTGATTTATTTATAGAGACTTATTCAAGTATGTTGTCTTTCCAATGGTGCCTTGCTTGGTGCTCTCCTCGTAGTGACATAGCATTGGTTCTACAGAATCTTGTGGTGTTTTCATTCTTTTTTGTTGTTGTTTTGTTTGTTTGTTTGTTTTGTTTTGAGTTTTTTTGGGTTTTTTTTGTTTAGTTGGTTGGTTTTTTTTAATAAGAATATGTTCTAAGTGCATTTGGTCAAACTGCAAAGTAATTTCACACAAATGTTAATTACTACTTAAGTTATTTTTACTTTTGCTACTTCTGTTTATTAATGTATCTTGATTTTCAAAGAGTCTTTTATATGTGTGCGCGCGTGTGTACATGTATATATTACTATAAATACACAGCTGAAAATGATATACAAGTGAACAGGTATTTTTTTATCCTAATACGATACAACTGATTGACTATACATTGTGTAAGTCCCTTTAGTCATTCATTTACATGCTGAAGTTCCAAGATATTCCTAAACTTCTGTCAGTGACTAGTCAATTGTAAATATTTTTATTTCTTTTTGGGATATTAACTAGTCTCTTCGAGCAAAAGAAGGAGACAAAGTTCTTTTTGAAACTGTGATTTTTGGAACCCAGATGTTGTTAGTAGAAACCTCTATGCTTTTCATGAAGTCCTGTCAGCTGGTTCTGAAAAAGTTTGGCTTTAAAAAGTTAAAAAAAAAAAAGGCAGCCAAGTGGAATTATTTTACTCAGAGTAGAAGAATCACTGAGGGAATTGCACACATCTGGTTAGTAGAACTCAAGATCACAAAAGTGTGTTATTATTGCATTTTATAATGTAGCTGTTTCAATTCAGTCAATTGCCATGTGCCAGCTTTATTCCTACTGTTTACCAGATCCTGTACAGAGGGGTACAGAAGGACTTGTTTTACTAAAACTTAATTGTCCAAGAAGACCTTTCAGGGGTTGGTTGGTTTGTTTATTTTAAAGCTACATAAGCAGAAAAAAGTTATTGAAGAATTCTTGAACAGTGCAGTTCCAGATGCAAATGCCATGTATTAAAAAAATCAAAGCAGGCTACACTGGGCAACAGTGTAGCTTTAAATGTTTTAGGCAGTTATTTATTGCACCCTTTCTTTTGCTCATTTTCTGCACAAGTATAAGACTTTGTTTAAGTGGATATATGATGTATGCTTGGGTCAGGCCAATTGTATTTCGTTTCTTCTGATTGTACTTTAGTTGTACATATCTTCACACAGATTCTGGGGTTTTTTTAGTTGCAACTCATTTTAAAATTTGCTTTAGATATCTAAAATTATCGTACACAAAATTGATGTAAGTCAAGAACATGTTCCTTGTACAGTTGTGTTAGCAAGCAATAATGTGAATATATGAAAAAAACAGATATACTCTGCTTAATATTTGTATGAATGAGAAGTTGATACCACTACAGGAATAGTCTTCTCTTTTTAATCTTTTAAATACAAGTTTTATTTCAAGGTAATGTATTACAGGTACCTTGATGCTGTGAACTATTTTTCTATGTCTTCAAAATATTTATTCTCTGTAAAATATTCTCTAGTAAGTATTATATTCCTAAATTGTTTAAGTGTGAGTGGTCTAGAAAGTCTTAAGTTTTCTTAAATCTAAGCCTTCTGTATCTGTTTTCAAAATTCATCCTTTGCTCGGCTTTCGTCTGTGGATTCCTGCTGGTCACTTTGAAAATAGCTCAGCTATGCTTTTCATACAAGCCTACAAGTGTGTTTCTTTGACTTGACAGAATATGATTTTTAAGTAACAAATCTCAGTTTTGTGCTGGCCTCCCTCTTCTGGATGCCACAATGTTTTCTCTACAAAGTAACTGTTTATATTTTTCTAAAAATCAATTTCAATCTCTTCTTCAGTACAAATCTGGGTCTGCAGCACTCCTTCTCTCACCCAGAAGTATTAATTGTAACCTCGGACTAGTTTCAGCCTGCAAGGGAGGACAGAAGGCTAACGTTGGTGGCAGCTGAGAGTGAGGAGGTTGGAGGTGCAGAGGAGAGGTTGGAATTGAACTAAAGTGATAACTAGTGATAAATATATATTTCTGCTGACCAGAAATATATATGAATTTCTTTAAGTGTCAATTTTCAATAAAATGAAAGTTGGATCATATGAGGCCTAGGTTTTATCAAAATTTTCATTTGACTGTACAGATAATTTGTGTCATGGATGCAGTTTTCCACTGGTGTGGAAACCTATCCCTCCACACTGATGAGGATATGGCTTGTGATAGGTTCATAGCAGTGCCTCATTCAGCGTGAGCTATTTGCCTTAGTTACTACCCAGATTTCTCATGTTGTGTTCTGTCCACATCCACAGCTACCTTGCCAGCAGCACCCAAACCCACTGACAATACAGCTACTTTGGGTGTGGTCTGTGCTGAAACCAGAGCAGTGAATGGAGTGTGGCTTAGAGGCTTGCAGAGTATCCCATTAGTAAAGCTCCCCATTAACGGTAGTGATGGTTACTTTTAGGTGCATCTGCAGTCATGGGCTTGGTTAGGAGGCACTTCTGTATTTTAGCTATGACTTCCTCTTTAAGAACTCTTAATACAGAGATCCAAAGTAGAGCTCTGAGCAATTAAAAAGTTACATCCCTTAGTAAGGAGGCCAGACTAATTGCCTCTAAAAGTATTTTGGATATTGTATTAAAACAATGTCTCTGATTTAAAATACAATCAGGAAACTTCAGAAACTGCATATGTAGAGAGATGAGTTTTATCTCAGAAGTGGTACTCTCCTGAAGAGGTAGTACATACACCTAGTAAGAATGTTATAAAACATTTTCATACAATCCCTTTCAATTCATTAATTACAGTGATGGAAATTGAACATGGCAGGAGCTTTAATCAACTGTTTGATGCCTGCGGCAGTTGTCAGGATTTTCCTTTGATGTTGCTTCTGAAATACAAAATCTATTTATTTTGATTGCTAGTGAGAAGACCTATATTACCTTTTTTGTCCACTTGGCAAGAATGAAATTGCCCAGTTTGAGCAGACCAGAAGCTATAGTAGGACTTCCAGGACACAGCCTGCTCTTTGCTAAAAAGAAATATTACATTGTACTAACTTTTTCAGCTTCTTGCAACTCAGCAATTTCTACAAATAATCTTATCTATTTCAAATTTCCTTGAGCAGTTAAGTTGGGTACCAAGTTGATATTAATCAGTTAGCAAATGATGCTAATTATGCCTATTTCATCTTTAGCCTGAAAAACTAATGGCGAAGGAATCAATGAATCCCTGTGAAAGCTAATTATTATTTTTAGATATAGTGGCCTTTAACTGGTGAATAAAGATTTCTTTCTTACTGTAATATAATAGAAATGAATTCTTTTTAATCTATTAGTGGTAGGTGAAAATAAGTTTTGAGGGAGAAGGGCTTTCTGTCTGACCCTATGTGAATTCTAAAGAGCTCATCTGTTGTTAAATAGCTGTGAGTTGAAGTTTATACTGGGATTGGCAAACTTCACCAGAAATGAAAATGTTTATGGTGATAGGTTACAGGAAGTCAGTAAATTTTTTGTAATAGCTCAGTAAGAGTAATTTTAATAAACTACTTATGCAAATCCAAAATATCCCATGATGCTTAAACCCAAGTAGAATAGATTGTAAAAACTTTTTACAGTACTTAGATGTAAATTATAATGTCTAAATCATAGTTTAGACAACATCAGTTTATTAAATGATAGGTTTTGTAACTCTCAAGACCACGGTGTTTAAGTGTAATACTCTATCTCCCAGATACAGGCTTACTTAAAAGTCAGGTTTGGGGTTTTTTTTCTAAAAGTCATTATGTAGCCCTAAAGATTGTAGGGAAGAGCTTTAAAATGCAATCTGTAACTGCTTAGAAGCCAGAGGCCAAGGAAAAAGAACTTGTATTTATTCCCTTCCCTCCACCCCCCACCGTAAAGTCTTAATTTTAAATTGGTCCCCTTGTTTTGGAGCCCTAGCTTATGGGTTTTGAGCAGCTGGCAGTAATGCAAATTGTCCACCAAAAACCCTATTTGAATTTTGAACAATTTAAAGAGATCACTTTAATTGAAGAGGCGAAAGACTTGTTAAGCAAAGAAAATCCCTGGTTCTTTTAAGTTCTCCCAGCACTGCTGTTGAGTAATTAAAAGGAGGATCATGATGACCCTACATTAGGTCAAAATCCAGATGATTTTGTGTAAAGGAAATGCTCAATTAGAGAGGTCTCAGAGCCTCAAAAGTCTTGGATTCATAGTAGTGACTTATTAAGGGTAAGTGGCGCTGGCTAGTTTTGTATCTGTGACTAAAATAATTTAGGTTGCTCTTCAGCAACCTTGCTTATGAAAGGAGGCATTTCAGAAATAAGATCTGTATTCATCACTGCTAATTTGCTGTAATTTCTGTGCTTCTCCCTGTAGCCATGTTGCATTGCCATGACAAACAGCTAAGTATATGATCATTATAATGCCTTTAATAGCCATATTGTAGGTAGAAATATTAACTTCTCAGGGACTAATAGGAATATGAAAGTGGAGTTAATGAGCTGAATGCCTTTCTGCATGAAGGCTTACTTTGCAAATGTCACCCTAGAAACTTGATTGTAATATGCATGACCATTATGAATGTCATCAATATACAGTTACGAGAGCTTCTTTAACCCTGTATTACTAGGCTGCTTAATGTCAAAGTATGTTGGATAAGGATAAATGAAGTTGGGGTTTTTTTCTGATTTGGATGGAGTGATTATTTCTAATGGTGCTACTTTCTTAATTCTTGTGTTTATTCCTTGTAAAATTCTCTCTGTAGGCTGGGTGAATCAGGGGATACTGTTGTAATAAGAAAACAGTATCATTCTTCCTTAGGAAGTAGGAGAATTTCAAGGGGAGAAGTGCTCTAGAAATGCAAAAATTTTGCTGCTGAAAACAAGCATTTATTCTTCATTAATTACAGATATCCATTTGTATTGTTTTCTTGGTAACAGTACTTTGCAGTTCATTAATTTTTGAACTTTCATCTCTACACACTGATGTTTCAGTCAGTGTGGGCTAAATTAGAGACTATGTTTGAAAATTTAAAACCCCTTGAATCCTTGCATGAAATGTCATACATTTACAGTTGTTGTGCCGGTGTATTTGTCTCTACCATGTAGCACCTGGGTAATATACATCCTGTATAAAACTACATTTCACTGTTTTTATGGAAGTTGTCCTTTAAAGAAAGTCTTCTGGTTTGTTTAGCTCATTAATATTTCAGGAATATTTATTTTCTTTTAAAAGGATTTATAAATGCTTGGCTCCTCAGAATACAACAGACCAGGAACGACTTAGTGAGGCAAAAGATGAAACTTAGGAATTAGGAGAAGCAACACCCAAGAGATTGAATTTGGGGATTAGGTTTGGAGTTCTGCGAGTATGACGGAAAATAGTTTTTAACTGAATGAAGTGGTATTGAATGATGCAAGTTAAGCAAAAGTTAGTCCATTTCAGTAATTATCTAGACTGTGTTAACTTCTATTAACTTTTTAAAATTTTGATAAGTATGTTACTAATTTATTTTGATTATGCTGTACTTGATAGACAACTCTGCTATCGTATAGAATAATAATGCAGAAGGTAAGCTTCCTTCTAAACTCAGCATCTCTTCATTTAAAATAGCCAGACCAAAATGGAATTGCCGATGAGAGCTGCGCTGTGAGTGCAGAATAGTCTTTTCCTAAGCTGGAGCCTGTAATGCATGGCTAATTGTTTCCAAAGAAAATTCTTGACTTGTCCAGAGAGCTCCTGTCATGTGACAGTATACCTAAGGCCCATGAGTAGGATCCAGTTAGTACAATTTAAGTTCAGGTAAGTGAGACTTTTGTAGTTAATTTTAGTTTTTATGGAGAAGGGAACCATTGATAAATATTCACTTTGGAGGAAAGATAGTAGATTTTTATAATGTTTATTGAAACATGCTTTTTTTTGTTGTTGTTTGTTCCTCATTTGTGACTTCATCATTGCAAGTTACTTTGCCTTGTGTTGAAAACTAGACTTAGTAGTGAGCTGAAGACTTTTTTGTTACAGTATTTTAGTTTTATGAATACGTTTTTAAAATCATGTTTAGAAATGTTTCAAAAAGACAGATATCCTGATGCAATATAACTGGTATTTTTAGTGGCTGTATGTTTAAACTGGTTTCATTGTGCTGATATAAATATCTAACTCATCCACTCCAAGTGTTTATCTCTGATTTCTGTGCTAGCAACAGGCTTTCTAACTTGCTAGGATATGCAGTGCACCTACTGGTTAATACTGTCAATGAACAGTTTTGTTCAGTGAGGTAACAGGGAATGCAAAGTAGTTTCTGATTTGAAAAGTGTAACTTAGATTCTTGTTTTCATAAAGGATGGAGTATGGCAACTAGAATGCAAACTCACTCCAAACATAAATTTGAAAGAGAATAGTAAACTACAAAACAGTGCCTAAATGTTGTGTGCTAAATTAGACCTGTGTAATTCATGTTGCTTTAAAAGAATTTGCGGAGAATTGCATCAGATTGTGTGTGCTTAGGAAAGATCTGTTAAATGTATAAAGTAGTAATGGTAAATAAGTCACTGAAAGGATGTTGCCATCAAGAGGGAAAACTTAAAACCCAGTATTCTGGAGTATGTTAAAAATCCATTTTGGGCAGAAAATGCGTAAGCAATAATTTAACCTAGAACTGGATGTTAAAGAAGCTGCTACTTGTAGAGAGACTTGATGTTAATTTTGCCTGGTGGTCATCTCTCCTCTCACAAAGAGTTTAGAAAGATAGGGTTGCTGCAATTTCCACTATTGTAACATTCCTCTTCAGATATCCTTGGTCCGGGTGAGAGGCTCAAAGCTTAGAAGCTAGTACTGTGTTCACAGGGTGCTCAGCTTTGGGAGGAGAAGATAGGAAGAAAAGGACTTTTTTTAAGGCTGCACAATTGTATATATGCATATTTAAGAATATTTAACCATGTCTGCTAAATTACTGAGGCTAATCTATTGTTGAATTATAGAATATTATTTAATACATCATCATTGTTTTCTCCTGACCTGACCCAGAATTGGAATGGACTCCAATATAAATTTTTTTAAAGCATTTCTTAAGTTGTATGTATTATAAACTAATAAAATAATTGTTAACCTGTCTACTAGGCCTTACCGTTTTTCGTCTGTGTTGGGGGAAGGGAGTGGTAGGGAGAGGAAGTAAAGGAAAAACCTGAGGAACTGCTGTATTGTGCAATGATCTCATCTTATTTCCAGTTGATACTTTTAGTCAAAATTTGGGGGTGGGGGAAGAGGGGAGAGAAAATGATTTTGGGTAATTTAGGTGGCTCTAGGACTGGAGTTACCAAATTACAGGCATTGCCTGCCTTAAGTGTTTCAAACTGTTTTTTCATTAAGTCCACATTTGGAGTTCTTTATGCTTTCAAGCCCTAATGATAGTAGGGTTTGTTACATGCACTATCATTATGATTTAATGATGATGTTGAAGCTGTACACTTTCATGTTTTATACACTTGTGCTCTCAGACAAGGTAGGGTTTTCATCTAATTGAGGCAGACACCAGCTATTCAGAAGGGAATCATTCCCATCCATGCAATTCATGTGTTTTTCAGGCCATCCGATGTGAAGTGCTGGTTAACCCAAACCTTACGAAAAAAACCCTAAGTCTGCACTCGCCACTGTGCTGAGGATGGCCTTGCTTCTCATCAGCCAGCAGCTTTTCCTTGCATGAAACATTTTACAGCTCTTTGGTTACTCTAGTATGGAAGTCTTGACAGCCTCTTTATAATGTGCATGTGTATAATGTCTCTAACATATATGGGGGTGTGTGTTAGACATGCACATGTCCCAAAGCGCGCGTGGGGAGGGGTGATCCCGCCCGGCGCTGTGAAGCATTCCGGGTGTTGTAATGTGGGCTTGCAAAGCGGTATGATACAATGTTGCTGAGCAGAAAAGCGCACGATAGATTTAATGTAGCCAATTGTGTACTTTTGAAAAAAAGAGTAACTGTTCAGTGTGAGTTAATTTTGGATTTTTTCAGCATCTCTCTTTTAGGCTTTGTGCTGCATTCTTCTAGACAAATGCGTATTCCATGTGGGCCACTGTTCTGCTAAATGCTCTCAGTTCTCCTTTTGCAATCAAGATTATGTTGCTAAGGAGATTTTGCTTTTATTGGTGCCATTGATTTGTGTTAATACGTTTTGAATACCTCTCGGTATTCTTCCGTAGACAAGGCCAAAAGAAAAACTTCCCTGAGTTTCCCGATTTACATCACAAATGGAGCGGTGGTGTAATGAAGCCGATATAAAGTGGGCGGTTGAAAGGGAACTAAAGAAGGGCACTCAAGTGAGAAATGAAGAAATGTGCCGAGAGCGGTCTGCGGGCCGCCTCCGGCCCAGCTGCTGGNGAGCTCTGGGGAGCTGCAGGAGCGCGGCCTCGGCCTCCGCAACGATGCCCTCACCGCCCGCATTCCCCGTGGCCTCCGGGCCGGGCTCCGTGCGCTTACCCCGGCTCCCCGCGGCTCTCGGATGGGGTACAGAGAAGCAGCGGGACCCGCTTTATCGATGCACCGCCACAGCCGTGCTCCTGCTGAGAGTCTGCACTCGGGCTTCGTGGTGCCCTTCGCCGGGAACTAATGGGGCTGTCTGGGCACTGCCTCATTCCTGCGACCCTGCCTGCCCTTTAAAAACAAACAAACAAACACCACCACCCCAAAAGAGCAACTCACCCAGACAACCAAACAAAAAAACCCCAAACTAAACCCAAGAGTCTAAGATAAAAAGATTAATTTAAAACTGCCCAAAGCCTTTTAACCTTGTGTTCATAGATGGCTCCACTGAAGACAAGCCTCAGGGGGATATTAGGTCTCCTGCCCTCATGTATGAGGACAAGGACTTCCATTGCCTGCTCTGGCTCTTCTGCATTGCATAGATAAGTTCCTGAATGACTCAAAGACCAGGTAGTTTATTTATATGAGAAGATTATTCAGGGAACATTCACACCAAAAAGACAAAGAGCATTCCCATATTCCAGGGTTTGCCATGACAGAAATTTGCCTGTGGTGATCTAAACCCCTGCCCCCTGCTTGATATCAGGATAGCAGCGACGGTCTGTGTCTGTCCAGAAACAATGTAAAGGAGCAATGTCTGTATGTGCAAAGCACAGTCGTGGTTGCAGATATTCAGAGATGAGGATTTCTCTTACGCAGCCCCCCAGTGTGGTGGGAAGCAGCGTGAGCACTGTGCTACATGGTGGTGAATAAGCTGGAATGGTAACTGGTTGCAGGCACCTCACTTAGATTTGGGCTTTCCCCAAGGCAGAGGTGACCCAAAGTCACAGATTCACATGACTTCTGATCTAAAGAAGCATATGTGATTTATATACAGAAAGGCTTGCTCTATCTTTTGCGTTGGGGCCAGCAGTCTCCTATATGATGCAGATTGCTTACTGTGAAAATGTCCCATTGCATTTATGTAGGCTCAACTTGCTGCTTCGCATTGGCCAAGCCGGAGGTCTTCATTCTTAGGCTATTGATTGTATTATATGTAGAATTAACTTTGTCTTGTATTCTTGCTCTCTGCAGTATTAAGCCCCTCCCAGGAGGAAGAAAACGCAGGCTTGCTGAATATATGGGAGGAGTAGAAGAACTCAGCCTCTTTACTCATTGTTGAGGGGACCTTTTGAGGACTCCAGGTGTCAAGTGACTTTTTCCTATTTGTGTGCCTTTGAAGATCTGGATCTTGAGTAATTGTTTAATAAAATGAGGGAAATGAATAAGGATAGCTATTCTATCTGAATGATGCGAAGATCGTTTTAGCAGTGGGTCTTACTCAGGATTTTATGCCATTCTGGTTTAATTTCACAGTTCTATGTGGAGTACTTCATCATGTTTGCAGAGTGTGTGCCAACATATATCTTTATTTTTTTCATACCTTTTGCAATACACTCTATGGAAATGGTCTGTTTTTATATGAGATAATGAGTTTTGAGGTTAATGAGGATAAGGCCCAGAATTCCTACTGTATTGTGTGCCCTTAAGTATACAGTAGAAATAAATTAAGAAGCAGACACTTTTAAAGTCCTCTTTCATTTAGGCATTTTGTTTAGCATTCAGAACACAGCCACTTTACATGATTAGCTGATTTTAATGACTGTCCTTTAATCAGTTAAATGGAAGTATGTGGAAAACTTAAAAAGATTACTTATATTTGTGGAGACAGTCTGTTTACATTGTTACACTTCAGCTAAAAGGATACTTGGCATGTATGATGCAGCTAAGAGAAAAATGTGGAAGGCCGAAGAAACCTTGAAGACAATTGGATCCAGCCCATTCTTTCTCTCCCCGCAATGCAAGCTCTGATGACTTAGTATTTTAATTAATGTCAACCCTTACTGTCAGTGCTCATGGGAACAATCATTAAACCAACACAAAAACATTTTAAATGGCTGGCAGCCTACCAGATACTGAGCTAAGCATTCCCATGGTAGAGTGAGTGGATGGTTTCATAGCCAGTTCTGTACTGGATTAAATAAGTACTCTAACAGTACTGGCTCGAAAGGCTATTATTTTCATGCTAAACAATGCAGTATGGTTTCTAAGTTCTATTATAAAATGTTCTATATTTACTTCCCAACACTAATATCAATGTTATTTATATGAATGTGGTTGAACTTTACTCGTTGTTGTTACTAAAACTCATTTTTTCTTTTTCCTCCTGTTTCCCCCTTTTTTGTTTCCTTGCTGCTAAGCCAAAACCATATATATTTTATTTTTTTTCTCTCTTACAATGCACATGATCAGACACAGCCTAAACCAACAATTGGTTTCTAATGTAGCTTAAACTGCTGGCCAAGTGAATTTTAAAATTGGACAAGTTGTATGTTTTTGGTTTTGTATTATGTTACTTTTGCATGGTAGGAACTGGGTCATGTCTCTACTAGGAATTCCGTTGTCCTCACTGCTGCAATATTTGCTTGCCGAGTGTACTAAGTAGCCTGATCTTTCTTCTTCCTCGAAGGTCTTTTTCCCTCCTCCCATCTTCTGTGCTTACTGTTTGCTCAAATTGTTTAAACGTGGAACTCAATGACAGGCTATTAGCGCTGACTGGGGCCACACATAATGTGGCCACATGTCGTGTAAGCTTCACAACTTGTCTGCTAATTCGCCTCAGGCCTGACCTGAAATACCCTTGCTATTCTAGCTCATAGTCCTTCCCCAGCACAGACACTCATGCTAACTCGTATGATACATTGGTGAGGTCTCTGATTTGGGCCCAAATCCTGCCTCACTTTGTGCCAAAGGTTGTGCCGTGGCAGTCAGTGAATCTGCCTGAGGAAGAGAAGAGGACACAGGCAGCTGTGCTGAAAGGATGGGGATGAGGATGAGAACTCTTCCTCTTCTGGTGCAACCCATCAGGAGTGAAAGCCTCCAGTTGAAGCACATTGAGCAGGCAGTGCTAGAGGCGCTGCCCTCCTCTGCCTATGGCTCTGTGAATCTCACTGATGGATCCCTAGAGAAAATACAATTTCCATAGAAAGTCCACAAGCTACGTGGAAGTAATATGGCAGGGCAAGCCAAGGCTGACAAGCAGAGAGTGCGCTCTGTTTTATTCTTGTCATTAGGATCTCTGATGCCACTGTGAGGGGTACAAAAAGGTGGAATATTTTAGTCAAGTGGGAAAAAAGAGCAGCCCATTTAGGAAGAAGATGAGGATAATGCAATACATACTGAGGAGCTCAGAAAATGTACTTGTTTGAAGAGGAGCTTATTGGGCAGAAAATAAATGAACCTAGAAGGATCCAAGCCATGGAAAGTGAAAAGATTAATGCAGATGTGTGGCACTGGTATCCAAAAGGGATTATTTGTATAAATGGATTTCAGATTGAGACTGATTAGGAGGAAGGGTGTATGGTAGATTAGGCAATGGGATTGATGGGTTGATATGTCTGATCAGAGAACAGAAATATACAGAGGAAGCCTTAAGAAGGCAATGGAAGCCCCATCAACGGTATATAAACAGTGTTTAAAAGGACTGTAAAACCAAGAACAGACTAGTAAAGGGGAATGTGAAAGTTCTGGGAGTGTGGCATCTGGGAAGTGTGACTGTAAAACCAAGAACAGACTAGTAAAGGGGAATGTGAAAGTTCTGGGAGAGGAGAACATGGAAAAGTAAAGTTTAGTGAAAATTAGCAAATTATGAGCAAGGAGGACAAATACCACAGAAAGAAAACCTAAAAGAGTAAATCCAAAAGACCAGGAGGGAAAGCAGTTAGAAGTGAAAAGGGGGGAGTTATGTGAATTAGAATAATGGGGGAAGAAAGCAAAGTGGTCACAGAGAAAAGTGGTGCAAAAGGAGCAGGATAAGTGTACACACAATGTACAGTCTGTGTTCATCTCTTTAGAAATACCTTTAAACTTTCTAAAATGTGGACAATTTTGAAAACTGCAAACCCTAAGATCACCAGGTCTGTTTTGGTGTAGCCAGCTTCATCCTATAGGATGAAAAATTGGGATGATTCTTGCCATTCCCATTTAGCTAATGTGCTTTCCCACTCATGATTTTTAAGTTATAGGAAGAATTCTTGCCCCATTTTATTATTCTTTCTGCATCCTGTCACCCTGAAATACTTACAAGATCCAGTCCCACATGTATTTCAGAGATTGAGACCCACAACATGCTCTTTTCAGATCGTTGTTGAGCTTTTCCACATTCACAACTTGAATTCACTGACACCGGGAGATATGAGTAGCAGGGGAGGCTGCATTTTACCCTTAACAAGCTGCTGCAAATATCTTTCCCCGTTAAGCAGTGATTTTTTTTTCCTGAAGATGAAGGGTTGTTTTCAAAAGCACTGTAATGATCTAAAGGGTTTTTTTTCCCCTTCAATTCTCTTTATGACCCATATTACAAATGTAGGCTGTAAAACCTTCAGTTGTTACAATGTCCAGAAAGTTTCTGGCAAAGTCATCATCTGTTTCATAAAGGTGAAATTTGCTGCAGATAGTTGAATAGTTTTTCTAGCTGATGCATATAATTAGACCAACAGAATTTTCATGTAAATTCCTCCCCTAGGAATAATGAACAAATATATAGAATTTAGCATGCTGTGCCAGACCACGGGCTAAGGACAGATGTTCAAAGGATCTATAAAAAATTGAAGCCAGGCATATAAAAACAATTTAAAGTTGATGTAAGCAAGTCTGTGACAAAGATTGTCTTTCCTTGAATTGTGTGTACAAAGTGTGCAGGGCTCTAATTTACATAGCAAATAGATGTTCTCATTTATATAATAAAGCTTAAAAGTTTGAATTGGAAAAGTAAGCTTGTTTCCCTTTGTGCTGTACAAATATGTGTGCTAGAGATGGACCTTATTTCAAAGAATGTGCAAATAGTTAAACAGGAGAGGCAAACAGAGAAGCTGAATACAAGCAAAATATCTTGTTAGTTCCCTTAGAAATAATGGTGCTTCTTCATCATTTCCCCCTACTCATTTCAGCCCTGCTAAAGCGAGCCCTGCCTGTCACAATTGCATACCAACCATCCTCTGTCACCCCCACAGCATGGATTTAGTTGGGGGGGAGGTGTGTGTTAATCAACAGGATTCTTCTGTGGGTTTGTTGGTTTTTTTTCCTTCTGAGAAGCAATTGTCTTTCTCAGGTCTGGTATGAATAAAAAGAAAGAATAAAAGCAGCATAGTTGACACAGAAAAAAAACCAACTAGAGACAGTTTGGTTTTCTTTCCAAAATACAAGGCATCTCACCCTTGAGAAGTTTTGCTTCTGTCTAGCAGCATATAGATGTCTTGCTTTTCGCCATTCAGGTTAGTTGAATGTTACAACCGATTTTCAAAGATTCTCTTTCTTTCACCCTAGTCAGCAGAGAACTGACTCAGCATCCCAACAACAATGCATTTAGAGCAGGCATTAGTTTTGAAAATGTTGTTTCAACTCTGTGAGAGACCATGGCAACAAAGATAGGATGAAGACCTTTGAAGAAACCTTTCAATACTGTTTAGAAGAAGGAGAATGGATAGGAAAAGAGGGAAAGAGAGTAGGATTCATTTGCTTCTTAGTGATGCTACCATTTTAAGGGGCAGTACTAATTCCTATAATAGATTTCACTCCTGGGCAAAGAATGCTATGGAATAGCCCCGAATGAGTGCCACTTCCCATTGAGATAAAGTCTGGGGTTGTACTGAGGGTTTTTTCCCTGTGTTTGTTTTGACAAGTAGATTCTTTTGCTTTATCTCTCTTAAACAAGAGAAGTTTTAAGGCTTAAAGATTTGAGCCTTCTGAGAAATCAAAACTTCAGTCTTTGAGATTGTGCTAAGTATATTTACCCAAGATTTATGACAAATCCCACAGAAGTAAGGAGAATGCTTAATACAATTCAAATAGGCTGGAACTTACCATCTAAATAAGGACTAATCTACTGCCTGCCTGTGCTTCTCTAGGAAGGGACACCACCACTCCCAGTGTAAAACAAAAGAGGACTTTAGGGAAATAGAAAGTCTGAAAATCCTCATGGTCTATTCATGGGTTGTCTCTTTTTAACTGACATTTCAAAAGTTATGCCCGCTCATGACAAATGCACTTTTCAGGTTTTGCAAGTTTCATTCTTTTTGTGATTTTCAGTCTGTGCTAAGAAAATCCCATAATACTTTCTCTTGCTCTAGCTATAAACATGGAAGAATCTTGATCAAAGGAGACTGTTTTAACAGCTGTCTTTCAAGGCAACATGTGCAGCTCTCTTGGCAGCTTCAGCTAGTAAGGTTTGAAGAAAACAGAAGTCTTTGCAAAGTCTTTGCATGTTTGACTTGTCAAAAATATTGAATATATTGCCTTTGCTTGGTGCTTTGTGGGATCTCAAAGTCATAGTCAGGCAATAAAAAAGCCCTGCAGCAGCAACCCTTAATTTAGTTCAAAGAAATCGGAATGATTGCTTGTGTGATTTGGGTTGTTGTTTTGGTTTTGGTTGGTTTTGGTTTTTTTTTAAGTGATCATAATCTGCCTTATCCAGTTATTTGTAATCAGAAATAAAATTTTGTTTTCTTGGATAAATCTGGTCTGGGATTAGTTACAGAACAAAAGGAGGGACTGTTGCTCTTTTTTCCAAAACAGGGAAGAGGGACTCCCCTCCCATTACTTTTTCACAGCCAGGGAAATGAACACTTCCATTATGCTGGACAATGTGGAGCAGAAGTAGCAGGTGGTGATTGCTACTAATCAGGAAGTTAAGTAATAGCCATACTTGAGCACTTTCTAAAGGATTACTGTTTATGGGAAGATTTGTCCCCTATCTGGGCACCACTGGAAAGAAAACAGAGTGAGAAAGATTAAAAGATGCCTATTAGTTACAGATTTTCCATCCCCTCCCCAGCTCCACACACACTACACACACTGCCTGCTGCCCTCACTTTACTGCCCCAACCTGCTCAAACGACTCCAGCAGACAAATGATAAACCCATAAGAATAGGTCCTTCACTTAATCCTGTCCTTGCTCCTCCATTCAGCCTTTGGCTCTGCACACCGGCTGGTGCCCCTGTGAGCTGCTGCTTGGCTGATCAAAAGGGACATTGATTCACCTGGAGTAAGCTCATAAATTGAAGTCCTCTACTTTTAAGAGCGCTTATTGGCAGGAAAGGGAAAGGAAGCTATTATGGCCATTTTTACTGTAGGAATTACTCATTTGTTGTCTGACAGATGCCAGCAAGTGGCCTAGACTTGCCAAAGAGGTGTAACCCTATGTCACAAACCCTTCACCATAAGGTGCACAGTGTTAATCCTCAGCATAAAAAAATCACAGAATGGTTTGGGTTGTAAGGGACCTTCAAGAAGCCTCTGTTCCATCCCTTCTGTGGGATAGACAGGGACATCTTTCACTAGACCAGATTGCTCAAAGCCCTGTAAAATGACATTGAACATTTCCAATGATGGGGCATCCATGATTTCTTTGGGCAGCCTGTTCCAGCATCTCACCACCCTCACGGGAAACAAATTCTTCCTTATATTTATCTTCTTTCACACTGGTCCCACTGATCACCAAATCTTGTTGGCCTCATTACTGAAAACAGGAGAAATTTTCTGAATCCTCAGGTAGGTCACAGTTTGAGTGACATTGTTACACACCTCTAGTTTTTTTGTCTCTCACACTTTGCTCTGCTCTTAACATCAACGACATGTCATCCAGATGCAAAAGCAGATCAAATTTGATATAGAAATTCAAGCCCCAGTACTGCAGAAGTCACAAGCTTCTTCAGTCTCCTAGTATGTCCCAGGTTGCCCTCAGGACCCAGGGGGAATTAGGAAGCCAAGTACTTTTCTGAGCCAGGACCCAGCAGTGGTCCCATTAAGTTCACTGCTTTTCATTCAGGGAGGACCGTAACTGATAGACACAGAGTGATCCAGCACTGCCTCACATCTTGCCAAGGGGAGGGTAACTTATGTGTATTTTGTATGCCTTCTTGAATTTGTCCACAAATCAAAGCTACCTCGACAGTGGTTTGGTGTTTTTTGGTGTTTTGAGTTGTTTTTTTCCCCTTTTTTTGTGATGTGGTCTAAAAGACTGTGCTAAGTAGGTCTGACATTTTAAAATTTTTGGATCAATGCAAGTCAACTCATTCTTCTATGCTATGAACTGCAGATTTTCAGGTTTTCCCTCTGGACTACTGAAATTTATACAAACTAGGTATGACTCGTGGACTTTGTTGTACTGCCAGCACATCCTGGAGGTGTAAAAGAGTATCCTAAAGATCACCACCGACAGAGCCCTCTGAATTTGCTTCAATTCCTCCAGGACAAAACCTTCTTTTAAATACTGTTTGTTCCAGTCATTTCAGTACCACTGTTTGCTTTCTTATCTGTTGACACGGAGGCTTAGCTTCCTCAGAACATTTTTGTCTGAAAGATCATTATTTTCTTTTCCAAGCATCCCATGAACAGACCAATTGTACTTCATCAATTTTAAATTTTGACTGTCTGCCAACTGCTTTCAAATCTAAAGCCAATCAAAATTTAAGGAGATTCAGAAAACAGTGAAAGAGGAGTACATCCACTTCAAAAAGGTTACCCAACTGTTTGTTGTTGCTTCATTTTGTCTCGGGGTTTATAATGATGGCTTTCAGCATTTTGGCTCTGTTTATGTGTCCTTGTTCAAAAGTCAGGGCTGTGGCTGCCCTTCCCGAGGCCGCAGACACACAGTGGGCTGCTGTGCAGTTCATCAGTCTCATTCGAGCCTCTTCTGACTCCAGAGTCCAGTCTGACAAATAATTGCCAAGAAAGATGCCTTCTGCATTTGGAGGGACTTCGTTTTCACAGCTGCTATGTATCATATATAATGTATCTTGGAAACATCATATAATATCTGTGGGTTGTTACAGGCATCAAATTTTGCTTGTTTTAGCAGACTACAGATAAGCCTGATAGTTGGTTATAGATATAATTATGAGTAAGACTCTAACCTAGCTCTATGTCAGGGAAATAATAAATACTGTCAGTACCTAGAATAACTAAGATCCTGTGGTCCTTACCTTGTCGGGTCTGAAATAATTCGTGCTATAACACCTCTGACATCAGTATGACCCCAGAAGGATGAGTTTGCTGAAGTTTTCTCCTAAAAATTGGAAAATTCTACAGATATCATATGAAACAATGTAAAAACCTGCTCTTGTATCTCAGGTTTTTTATTTGCAACAGGGTCTATATCTTCTGGGGCTATCACCTTCATGAGCAGGCCTGCCAGTCCTTGTGGTCATCAGAAATCTTTCTGCCACTAAGAGGCAGGGTCAGATGGCTTCCTGCTTTACAGGGACACCTCGATTTTTGTGCTGTCCCATATTGGCATCCTACTGAGAATTTGAAAAATCAGTGCTTCTCTGCAATAACTTGTGGACATTTTTCATTATCCAAACTAAGACAAAACCATTTCATATGGACAGTTTTTATTTTCTCAAAACAACTGGTCTTTGTAGTTTTGATTGCTTTGATATACACCAAGCGTTTCAGTGCTATTCACCTGAGACTGAAAACTTTAGAAAAACACGGGGTTTTAAAGGTTTGAAGAGTTACTTTCTTCCTCCTGTCAACATTAGGAATGGTTTGGAAGATATTTTTTCAGTAAGGGAAAAACAAAGACTAAAAAGTCATTGCTACCCATGTAAATGTAAGACAGGCTTTTGCCACATTCTTCATGTTGAATACAAGGGTTTGAAAACAGACAGAAGACTAACATCACTGGGGGTTTACTAATGAACACTACAGAAAATGGATGCTGCCTTCGCTACAGTAGTCAAAGGTGGCAACAAACCCTTATGGGGTTTCTTTTTGGGGACCTAGGACATAAAAAGTAACCAAGGCAAATGGGTTCATTCTGTGCCCCATGTGCTTGGGTAGCGGCAAGGCATAAGGAGGGCTAGGAGACAGTCTCAGCTGTGGTAAGTCAAGGAGGCAGGAATGCATCCTGAAAGAGTGGAATCAAAGTAGAAAATTACTTTTCAGGAATTGGCTTAAGCCGCAAGATTGTATCCGTGTCCTTGGGGAGGAAAGAAGAGCCACAACCCATTGCTCTTCTTTTGCCAAACTTGAAATGAGAAATGTTGCCCAGGGGCCAGTGTCTCGGGGAGAATTTCTAGGCTGTGAAACTCAGCTTCAGAGAGAGGATATTAACTCAAGCTGCAAGGAAGAGCCTATATCTCAGAGAGGGCTGAATGGCAACCATACTTTTCTCTCTGGTGTTCCCAGGGTGTTGTGTTCAGCTTCTCTCCAGTCAGTGTGCTCATTGTTGCAAGTCCCATTCAGATATTCCTAATTCTCCCTTTACCATATGTTACATAATTTTCTGCAGGAACTATGGTGTCTAACTCAGGAATTTAACTCTGGAAGACATAAGCTGAAAGTTATAAGTGACAATGAAGAATATAAGTCTTGTGGTTCAGGCTATAAGGCAGCATAGATCTGCTGTGACTGTACAGAGTTCATTTTCCTAAGAAATCAGTCTAACTGTTGTCATGTTTTCTTATTGTTGAAAAGAGCAGTTGTGGAAAAGTACAAAACATCTAGGAAAGTGAAGGGCATATGATTTTAGTTATAGGTTAATTTTTAGTATAATAAATTTGAATTATTGCGAAGTAACTCCTAAGTAAGTATTTTACGCTGACAGTTTGTAGGATACTGTTTTGAAGTGCTCAGGTGAAAAAATTACTGAGTTGTAAATTGCTTAAAATAGTGATTTATATAAGTCTAAAAAACACCCAGAAGGAGAGGGGTGTTTTCATAGAATTAATGGACTTTGTTTAGGGGTAAATAAAGTTTTCTTTCTCTTCAAGAAGCTTTGTGTAATGTGAACAGATTCTGTATAGATGAGGCAGAATGCGGGAGGAACAGAAAGGTTTGGGTTGTTTTCTTCAGAAGTCAGTTTTAGCCTGCCTCCAACAGAAAACCACCAGACTGTTTGGGTTGTTTGCTTATTTCACTGCTGGGTTTCTATGCTCTTGTCCTCCTGGGAGATCTCTTGTTCCCTTCCCTATTGCTGTCTCTCAGAATTTTGGTAGCATCATTAAACACCATAACACGGTTTAGACAAAATAGCAGTGAAACACCAGTTGCAGAAAAAAAATCGCATACAAATTTGTAGTGTACAGTGCAGGGTTCTTGTCTAACTGCATTGCCAAGCTAACCAATAAAATATAAACCACAGCTTTTAGTTTTTAAATACATGGCTGTTTTAAACAACATTCAGTATATCCTTGTTAAATGATGTTTTGCATATCTGCCCTCTAAAGGGTATATTATGAATGTATTAATAGTAACTATACGAGAAATCTTGGCCCGGTTTTACTTTTGTGTGAAGAACAAAATACACTTTCAGATGCGGTTTAGGTAGTTAAGAGTTCAGCAGACCTGATGGCCACGTGTGATGAGGCAAGCTCTCAGTATCCACACATCACCAGAAAAAGTGTGAAACCTACACCTACAACCTTAATTGAAGCTAAGATTTGCTAGCCTGCATGGACCACCAGTATTAGCTAAAGAAGGAAAAAGAAACAAATGTTTAAGTCATTGAGCATCCCACCCACACTTTTGCCCATTAGTTCCACTCAGCCTGTACTAACACTGCAGTTGTGCACCAGCAGCGTGCTACGACCATCTGGCTAACCCCAGAAAGACATGTGGGCAGCATATCTTCAAAGATGAGTACCAGCTTTTAGCTACAGCACTAACAGCTGTATCAAGCCAAAGAATGGAAAATAGATCTCCCAAGTCCCTCTTCTGACATAAAAGACCAAATGACCTGAGGTTGACAGCACCATTTTAAATGAGGGCACTTGGTCAGATTTGCTTGTACTTTCCCTGTTTCTTTGTAAAATGTGCTATACAGCTAATTATAGTTAAAGAGCAGCGTATAGTTATGGCGTGAATCTGTAGGATATATTAACAGATTAATATTTTTAACTTTCCTAGGGAAAATGAGGAATACTCTATGGAAATAAAAGATGGGAAAATTACCCGTAACAGTTCATATGATCTTTAGCATTCTCTTCTTAGTATGCTCTACTGTAAGCTGTTTGAAACTCTCTACGGAGATGTCTCCTTTACCTCTTGCAAGAGTACATTTACAACATTTTATAAAAAATTTTGGACAGAGAGGTAGAATATATTTATTTCAAATCAAGACCATGTAGTCTATCTAGCAATGAGAAGTGCTGCATTGCTTCCTGCTTACCTGTTGTGAAACTAACATATGCCAGAAAAGATGGAGTTACCTGAGCATCTGAATTCCTACGAGAAATTGGCTTGCTGGCAATACTCTTCCTGAGCATAGCACAGTTCTCTTTATGAAAGTATAGCATAGATGCTGAACGCAAACTTATCAGTGGCAAGTGGTAAGGATCGTGCAGAATAGTCATATTTGAAATAAAAGTAAAAATGTTTCTCACTTTTTAAAGGGGAATCCCACTTACCTGCCTGCGTATGACTGTGGTATCATGCGGTCCTGAATGGCTCATAGTGCTGTGGGCTCACAGTGGTTTTACAACGCCCTGCTCAGCCACCCTACAGAACCATACATGCAAATGTATCTGTTCTCTGTACAAATGTTATTTCCAGTGACAAACTTGCAAATAGATACAGGAAAGCTCAGTCCCTGCACATTACCAAGAAAAACAAGATGGACTTTCATAATACTTTGCTAAGTGATTCTTTCCATCTTAACCCATTCCTTTTCATCGAAGCTCTGTTATTAGCCACACACGTGGCAACTACAGATATATGACTGAGTGGTAGGAAGATAGAGGGCAGGTATAAAAAATCCCTCTGATCTTTTCTTATCCCCCATCTGCAGGGGGCCCTGGAAGAAGCAGATGAAATAAACAAAATACACTGATCCACCCCCAGACTGTCTTTCCTCAGTCATGACTATCACCAGGCTCTTACTGGTGTTTCCTAAAGAAACCATGTGTAACTCACACAGCCACATTCAGTATCTCTATTCTGATAACAAACTATTCTTTTTAAATTGAGGCTATGCTCTCCCCCATGCCATCAGTAACTAACCACAAGGCCTTTTAGACAGATTGTCTAACTGTACACCAACAGCCTTCTAACTGTACACTTCCCTCCAACATCACTTGTTCTCTCACTGCTCCCCAACCCACTTCATTATATAAGACCCTCCCTCTCCTTGTTTGCTTTGTAAAGATGAATAGGGAACTGAACCCAGCTGCTTCTTGTTTCTGAGGTAATTGCCAACATTTCCACAGCTGTTTCAGGGATGGGTTGAGGTTTTAAGTGGCTGGTGGCAGGAGTGAGGTTTTTTTCCTGTGTGCTTAGTTTCTGACATTGTACACTGATACCTACTGGCAAAGACACGAACACTTCACTGATGATGTGAAAATTCATTGGTCCTAAGTAACCTTCTTTTTCAGAAAGCAGGAAGGAATTCATCACATCTGCAGCAGAAAAGGTACAGGTTAAGGGCTGGGTTTTATTGTGGGGTGTGTATACTTACTTGTAATCAGACACATATGCCATGTTTCTTCAGCAGGTTAACTTGCAAGCATTTTAGTACGCTTTTGGTCACCATCTGGAAATAGAAGAAGCAATTAAACTTTACCTGAATAACATTGGGGAAGTTGCTCCCTGATTATCAATGTATGCTATATGGTTTAATTTGCATAAAATACGCTGAAAGAACTACATCGAAACTGCAAAGCCAAGCAGTCCAAAGATTGACTTAAAATTGCATAATTGGTCTTCTAAGTGCATACTTGCTCTGGTGTTCTGTAGTGATATATTATTACATACTGTTTATTGTCTTCTTCATCCTTGCCCAGAACACTCTGAAAATACTTTAAGCTGTTTAGCATAAAATCTTGTTTCATGACAGAAATTTAGAGACAAAATCTGGTGTTCCTAGAAATACTCAGTAGCTTTAACTGTATGACTGTCTTTGCTTTTGCACTTATCTTGCTTCTGACAGCTACTTTACTGCGGGACTCTGTGGCACTACTAGAAAGTGCATCCCATGCACTAGAGGGAGGGCAGGGCCCTGTGGATTAAAAATAAAGACTGTCAATATAGATTGGCTTCAACAGGAAGCTTTTAAATGATTCTTTATTAGAAATGGCTTGTGCTCTGCTGATTTAGAATATGGGCAGATCTGTTGTATACCTCTGTATCTTTGCTCATCAGAAATCTTGGCTAGCATGAGGGATACTGCAGGGCTGGCTATGTGAGGAAGCTTCGCTTATCCAGAGCTGTGCATACATCTGCAGCTGCTGTTTTTGTCTGTTTAGCTTTATAAAAATAAAGATAAGTTAACCTTCATCTGCAGAGACATGAAAGATTTTCACTGAGTCTTTCACTCTTGAAGTCTAGATGCCAGAGAAGTCACAGCATAAGAGCCACAGTCAGAGCTTTTGGGGGGGGGGGTCACACAGTGCAGTCAGGGTGCTATTACACCTGGATGCCAGCTGAACTGACAAAACTACAAGTGTGCCCTGTTGTAGGTACAGGCTGATGCCTCGCTGCCTTGGCACTGGGAAGTGGGAGAGCCATGAAGACCAATGCTCCCGTGTTTCACTCATCTGACACAGGGAGAATTAGCTGTGTACCTTTGTTATTTCAGTTCTGGCTCTCTTCTGTTCTTGTTATTAAAAAAAAAAAGCAGGGCATGTTTGATTGTTGGTGTTATTGTTTGTAAAGGAAGCATGCCGTGAGAAATGGTTTGAGAGTGCTGTTGAATACTAACATAAACAGTTGCCAGGGATGGTTTTGGGGGAACCAACATGCCATTCACAGCCACAAGTACAAAGGCTCAGAGGAAGTCAGAAAGGTGCATTAAAGACCTGCTTACATTCTTTTGTGTGTTAACTGAAAGGTGTTTGATATGCTCAGTTTTTATGGCATTGACAGGATGAAGGTGGCCATGAGTTTAAATATCATGATACCATCATCTGACTGCTAATTCTACCAGTCTGAGAAATAAACCCTGATAGAGAAGTGCAATGAGTTTAGTGAGAAATTCTGATTAAAGGAGGTGGGTTTTTTTGGTTTGTGGGGTTTTTTTCTCCTTTTAGAATAAGTCTCTTGCCTTGTGATCTCTTTTTTGCTCTTAATAGCTCTGTGTATTGGTTTGTCTGCTTTGGAAAACAGAAGGGTAAAATGCATGTTTGTGCACGTAATTTATCTTAAGTACGTCTATTGACTTTAAATTACTATTATCAGTTTTTTATACATGGATTTCTATGGCCTTAGAAAGGAATATTTTTTGCAGATCCTTTACTTCTGAGCAGCTTGTGACTGTGTAATTTTGTTGTCTTTTCACAATAGAACATAAAATTGATATGGAACTCCTGGTATTTGTTGTACTGACTCGTCGGTACCTTTTTGTACTGGAAGCTTTTCCAGGAGCCATGTTTGTGTAAGCTTAAGCACTTCTGGAAATGATAGCAACTACTTGATTTTTTAAATTGATCCAGAAATAGTCTGACTAGCATTGTGGGCAGGTGCCTTACCCTCTATTATTTGAGTATGTACTGCCTGGTTATAGGGTGGCATCTTTTTAAGTTTCACATCCCTCATGGTATTTTTTTCCCAGCAGTAACTGGGAACATAATCTGGTAGTGTCTTTAGTTGCTGTCTGTGAACTTGCTGCTTTGGAATATTTTACCAGATAAAGGAAAATGAATTCTACAGTAGGTGAATGGGTGCATTTTATGAAGTATTTGAAAAATCACTTTCAATTCTAGATCATTTAAACATATCTTAGTAATTTATGTATTTAATTTGGTGCAAACAAATGGAAATTTCATTTTATATATATGTGTGTAAAAAATCTAGGTCACAGCATAATTTAGTGCTCAAGGTTCCCTTCTATTTGATTATTTTTAAAGACTCCAGCTTCTTTAAGGTCTTAAAAGTTACTTTTCAACCTATGCTTTAACAGTCTTGTTTTACACTGTTTGGAACTTTACGCAATGGGTGTCAATATTGCAAAAAGTAGTGATTATGTATTAGTCTTACCTATAAGCACAGGGTAGAGTAAATCCATAGGGATATCTAGTGCAACTTGTCACCTACTTGTCCATGCATCTGTGTGAATCACACTGCTTGAAGTAAAAGCCTTCCTTTCTACAGACATATGCAAATTCACCACTGGGGAGAAAAGGGAATTAATCTCCAATACCAAAACATGAGTAGATGTACTCTCAAGCACAGTGTGTATCTGTCTAATAAGTAATTTTTGGGTAAATGCCTACTTGGGAATAGTGCAGAAAAAGGCCCTTTAAAAAAAACCCAAACTATGAACTGTGTAAATTTACTCAGACTCTCGTATTTTTGAGATAAATTACTTCCATGTGTGTTCTGCCATTTCTAGGTGGACCTCCTGAAGCTCTTCCAGTATAATTCACTTCCAACTTATATAATACAGCAAAAATATCTCATCTGCTAGTATGTCCAAACTGACCCAGAATTGCACATTCAGGACCACTTTATAAGGAAAACTTGTTTGAGCAAAGAGAAACAGATGTTTCCTGCCTGGTAGCATGAAGTCAGTTAGTGTGTTGGAAGAACATCCAGGATTGCAGTTGCTATGATATTCTCTCCGAGGAGCTTCAGGACTAAAGATTTTGATTTTCAGCAGCTTTAGGAGGGGGCCAGCATCCACTGTGGCTGCAATCATGAAAGCAGAATGTGAGAGGGGAGACAAGGATTACGAGGTCAGGAATCAGCAATGTGTGACTGAGTACATGAAGGTTTTGGTCTCAGTGTCAGTGCCTCAGGGTGCCCACCACACCACAAGTGACATAGGCTCTTGGGTGCCACTGTAGCTTCAAGCACAGTGGCTCAGGTGCCTGTGCTGTTGGGATACTGAGTTGTGGTGGCTTATCAGCTGCCAGTGGAATTACTGTAGGCTGCCTTGCATGTCTCTCTGCATACTGAGAATCCTCAAAAATCCAGACTAAGGCATTTTATGGCCACAGAAACAATATAAGAAGCTAAGGGAGTGGATGTGTGTGTAGATAATGCAAAAGGCCTCCTGTTTCTCCAAAATGCAAGGCAGCTGTGCCCTGTTCTGTGGCTACATGTTTTCTTCTGCATAATGGCTCCCCTTTGTAGGTTACTTTTCCCCCCAGGGCCACTTTTGCTTCTCTTGGACTGCTGTTAATATCCCAATTTTCCAATTTTGTTTTACAAGCTAGGCTAAGTGTCTGGAAAGTGAGGTTCAAACCCCTTACGTGTAGCATGGGTTGAAATCAGGGTATCCCACTTGCATAGAGAGCTACAGATGCCTGTCCATACACCACCTCCTATGTATTCACTCGGCAACATTTTAGAATATTCGGAGTTCCTCTTGCTGTCTCATGAACTTTACAAGACAGGGAGCTGTGCATACGTCCTGGAATGTCAAAAGGCTTGTGTTTCATGCCTACTTTTATGACTATTTCTATCTTTTGTTGCATGAGTAATTTGAGAAAGATGATCCTTTATTTACTATCATATTTACTGCTTAACTTAAAGAAGCCTAAGTAGTTGGAAGGGTGGGGGAGGGGGGCTTGCGGAGGGCGTTTTTACTCCAGATTATTTCTGTGTCAGAATAGTGCAGAGGAGTGATGGGTTCAGAATGGGTAAATCTTGGCTTCATCATCCCTCTGTATGCAGTGACTGGTGCAGTTTGGAGCTCTCCTGAAGGCATCATGCAGGAGGCTGGTTGCTGGAAATGGAAAAATGAGTAGAAAGACAGCGGGCAGATCAGCAACCTATGATCACTGTTTGAGCTGATTTCTAATGAGTTTCTGTCAATCTTCTGTTCCCACAAGGTTTCCAGAGAGAGACTTTACAAAGTGAAACCAAGGAAGGGGGCAGGGGAGAAATCACCACATATGTGTGTGAGGGGTTTTATCTAATGATTAATGGTATGGCTTGTGGTTATACTTTGAAAATGGTGACAAGAAAAACTGATACAGTGCTTTTGTTACATGGTCTCCACCCAAAATAGTCATCTACTTTGACTTTTTGGTATTATTTTGGTTAAAAAAAATTGCTTAGATGGAGCATTCGGGGAAGTATTACTTTCACTGATTTGCGGTCATTTCTGGTTCTAAGAGCTGAGCAATAGGCACATGGAGAAAGTTGTCCATTGCAACTATATTACACTGAAACGAAGTTTGATTTAGGAATAAAAATAGGGTTTTTTTTTGTTTTGTCTGTGAACAGTGGAATGCATTTGCTTTAGTCATGCTGCTGCCTAAGAAAGAGGAGCTTGCAGTTCAGAGATTGCTTAGTGGAATTAAGGCACTGGGAAAGTTATTTTTAGACTTAAGTTTTCTGTTTTTTCAACATTTCATCTGGGCAAGAAAACTGGAAACAAATTGATCACCAGGGATTCATGAAGAGAAGAGGCTGCTTGTAATATCCTCATGGGACTGATGAAGTTTTGTGAATTGCTACCACTCATTTTTCTTGTTTGAGTTTCCATGGAAGGTCAATAGATGTGAATGCACTTTTAATTGGCCACAGCTCTCCACTGCTGTTACCCCCTATATGCATATGACTGCAAGGTCTCCCGCCCCCATAGTAGGGTGTTAGTTCCTTCTGAGTTAGCAGATCCACTCAACTCCAGAACAGTGTTCTCTGGCAGATATCTCTTTTCAAATATCATATAAAATCCATGGGAGTAGATGGGACATCTTTCAGGTTATGGATTAAGAGGAGGTTGAGGGAGCAGGTGGCAGAGTATAGGAAAGTACAGACCTTTATTTCTCACCTCAGATTTTCAGTAGTGCAGTGAGCAACTGGACCCAGTAGATATAGTTCTTAATTCATAACAACAGCAGTAAGCTTGAAATTATAAAAATATAAGAAAATTTTACAGCTGACTTATACTTACAGAAAAGTGGAGGAAGGAATTGTTTGTTAACTTCCATTTCCAAACCTTGAGCTATTACTGTGATTGCACAGCCACCTTTTCTCAAAACAATCCTGTATACGATTATGATAGATCCTTTAGAGTCTGCCTTCTGCTTCTGGTGTTCAAGTCAATGACTGAAGACATTGGTGGCCTTTTTTAGTAAAAGCTTGTATTCTGCTGAAATGCATGGTACTTACTCCCACAGGTTTATTCTCCGGAGTTTCTGTAATGTGTAATCTCAGTACTGATGATATAGCTGCTACCTTGACAGGTTGTTGGTGGCTCCTTTTTGAAGCCACTCTCCAGCCACAGTTGGGATAACTTTGGTGCTCTCCAGCTATTCTCTGCTATTGTTTCCTAGTGTGTGACAGCTCTTCTGTGTTTTGATTCCTGAAACTTCTTAAAGCATTTCTCATTTCTGTCTGTAAACCTGCTGAGAAAGTATTTCTAAAATAAGGACGGAATTGATTTATTGAATTCTTGAATATTTCAGTGACTCTTCTACTAACTTGTTTATGTTGGCATGATAAGTATGTACGTAACTAGAAGGAAAAGTCCCCATCTGGACTGTCCTGGACTGTCTGACCCCCACTGCACGCTGAGGCTTGTGTAATACTTCTCAGCGACTGTGCAGCAGTTTAACTTTGTTAGAAGTTCACTGACACTGGGTTGGATACGTGTCATCCATCTTGATGTCAAAAAAGACACTTTACGCTGTCAATATTGCTGCTGCTGTTTTTGTGGAGGTAAGGATACAAGCCTGATTCCCCTTAAAACTGGTGGCAGTGAGCATGAGGGTCCATGGGAATGCAGCGAGGGAGTTGCTTAGAATAGGGCTCAGCTCCGTGTGGCAGCTGCTGTCCAATCCTTCCCACACAGGCTGGGCACAAGGGGCTGACACCAGGCATCACCTGAACCCAGCACATGTGGATCCAGCAGCTTGTGAGAGCATGTCTGTGAAGGACAAATGCAGTGGTGGGAGGAGGAAAGGGTTGAAATTTTGCTGTTAAAAAGATATTGGTGAAGGAAATGAAAGTTTTATACTGCACAGGTTACATGAAATCATTAAGTATCATGCACCATCTGCATTATTCATCTCTAGAGCCATCAGGGTTCTGGTCACTTAATGTGGTATTAATGCTGCATTATTTAGGAACAGCTTAAACATAAAATAGAGAGCATTATATTTATGAGAGTTATATAAGTCCTTCAACAGATTACTGCAGTTAAATGAAAATTACTGCCACTTAATCTAGTCACAAAAATGTACAGTAATTCCCAGACTTATCATAATTATGATGACATTAAGAAATTTCTGTTTGTTCTTGTTTCTTTGCAAATGAGATTGAAGTATCACATCTTACAAAGATGGCATATCTAGCTGCGTGACTCCCAGGTGCATGAATTCTGTTTGTCTGATAATCCCTTGCTGGCTCTGGACTTTTTTGGCAGCTAAACATTTCCTGGTGTGCACTGTAATAACAGGCAGCTGTCCTGTCAGCTCCACTGAAAAAGGAGATAATATGACAGACAGTGTTTGCTTTCTCCCAGACTCACTTCTTACAGTTCCCTAAATTGCTAAAGTAACTGCTCTTAGCTGACCATGTAGTTTGCATAGAACCAGGATGGATTTTTCAGGAACAAAGTTACAAATTATTTGCTGCAGAAAAGGCATTGTGCAGTAGTTTGCAGTCAAAATACTTGTAAGGAGTTGATGTGTTTCTATAGAAGAATGGCTGTCTGTTTCAATACAGCTGAATATTCCCACAAACTTTAATCTGCAAGAAGGCTCTTTGCAATGATAAACAGGCCCTTCTGGATTCTGGATTTTCATTTCTGTCCCAGTCATCTTGTCAACCTGGAGTTTTAAACTAAGGAGCATATCTGATGAGGTGTTGAATTTTCTGGTTAACATTTGACCTAGTGTCTTGCTGGAGTCTTTGGTCTCTCCTCTGAGAGGCTGAACATCCTCAGTAAGCCCTGAGAGAACTCAGCTTTTTAGTCTGCAATGGAAATTAATGTTAATGCCCACAGTGGCATAGAGCACTCTGTGCTGGAACATACTTCACCTGCCATCATTCTGGCTGGAACTTCCCTGCTTGAAGCACCCATGTGAAGTAGGAGGTGTCCAAGGCTATTTAGAGCAGTTTAATGCTTTGATATGTCTAGACAATGTGTTATGAGGAGATATTTTTAAGAAAGGCTCAATGCTCTGAAGTTAGCCATCCTGGGATTGATTAGCCATCAGCTAATCCTGAATGCAAAACTTCTTTCCAAATAAATCCTTTCATTAAAAAAGCAGTCTTCCTATCTCTATTTTTACTCACAGACAAAAACAAGTCTTCTAAGTGAAGAAACTGTGATTTATTTGCAAAACATTCACATCCCAGTCCATCCTGTTTTTATGTTTCTCTCTAAATCTAACTATATTCTTTTGCACTGAAGTTGCATCCCCTGGGCTGTGCCTGGTAACCTTGGCAAGGTTATATGTGAATCCAGCTCATCTCCAGGGCTGCGGTATAACAACTGCAATCTTAGGCCTGTACCTGGGTAAACTACTGCTTTGCATAATCTTGGATCATTGGGATGGAAACCATGTGATCAACTGTTGCTCAGTGGTAATTTTTTTATCAGCTCTTTTGATGCTTGCACTTTTATCAATTTACTGCTCTTCTCTAAGTGTGAGGTGTAGGATGGTGCTCAGTATTGTTGTAAGCTGTAGTTGTGTGGCACCTGAAGTGTGTAAAGCAATGATGTTAGCCCTGTGGTTATTCACTGGGAAAGCAATTCTAGCCTTTGGAAATTAAGAACTATCTTGATATAAAACTAACAGGTGTTCAAAGTTTAAAAAGTAAACACCTTGTAAGCATACCTGTGGAAAGGATACATTCATAGGGGGAAGAGGGTGGGATTTCAGCCAGATCTGAAAAACTGTGGAGGAGGGAAGCATAGCTGACTCGCCAGCTACTGAAGTCCTTGAAGTTGATTTAACCATGATGTCAGGCACTCTCTCCAATGTGGGCAAACAGCCCATAATGTAAACTCTGGGGATGAAATTGAATTTGGTGGTCACTTGCATGTCTTGCGGCATGAAAGCAAACTTGTGGTTAAGGCATCTGTCAGGAGATTAGGAAGGTCTAAATTTGAAAGTAATGATCTTCTAGGAAAACATAACAAGCATCTACTTGATGAAAACACATATAGCCACTCTACGAAACACTGGCAGTACATATAATCACCCTAGAATGAACGAGTCACCCTTGGTGACTTCGCTCTTGAAGACTCTCTGGGCTTCCATGCAGCACTACCAACCTATGCCACCTAAAGGCACAGTGCACTGCTCACTAATAAATGTGGGTGTGGTGTGGGCAGGGGGCAGGTGTCATCTTTCCAATAGCACTGTAGCAGGCCACCCTCACTAACAGTATCCTCATCTGATGAGAGACTGAAAGATGACACAATTCATTTTTGGATAGGGAAGGGGGTAGTGTCTTCTTATTGCTCCTGAAGCAAGAGATATAACGCCTCCTCCCATCACTCAGACAGCCTTTGAACTCTGCTTGTAATTCTGCCCAAGTTGGCTCAAATGTGAAGTTGAAATTCTCTTTTTTTGAGAGCTTTCTTCCACTTTGTTTTATCAAGCTCTTGGAGGAACTGAAAAACAATTTAGGAAAAAAAAAATGCCTGAAACAGTTAGAAATGTGGTCTCTGTATGAAATGAGGCCAAGAAGATTCTAAGATCATCAAACTTGCATGGGTCAGTAAAAAACCTCCTTAATAACACGGGCTGAAACTTCTCAGTGCTTCAGTCATGCTCCTGCATGAATCGGAGTTCTCTGATCTTCAATTTTACAGTTCAAGATTCTTGGAAACCTCACAGTGAAATGTGTGATGCTACTGTTACCAGCTCCAATACTTTGTGAGACAAGTTGGGAGCAGCTCAGATGGAGTTCTTGGGCCTTTCTCCACAGCAGTGGTGTCAGCGAGTTGAGACAGAAATACAGAATAAGGATTTCCTTGCTTCTTAATTTCTTGTGGCTATTCATGCACAGATGCTGGTCAAAATCTCCCTTGAACTTTTCATATTTTCTTCAACTATCCATCAAGACTGCATGTGGTTGTTAATTTGTTGACACCATGTTTTGTGGCTCTTAGGAATTCGTGAAAGCATTTTAGTTTGTTTGCACAACTGCTAGTGGAATTGTTAGATTCATAAAAACTCAAGTGCCCTAAAGTTCATGGATCTTGTTTCAAATATCCCAGCCAAGCTCCATTAGAAGAAATTTTCTTTTATCCATTGTGTTTTCCAGACTATCCCTTTAAAACACATGTGTAATGCTGTGATTTCTCAGTGTGCTTTTCCTGATGAAATTCAAATATTTTGATATCTGTTGGGTGTGACTGCCGTAAGAGAAGACTGAGGTAAAAATAAATGGCTGCAGCTACTGTGAAGATTTGTTATAGAATATAGTTTTCTGTCATGTATCAGAATATTGCATGAGAATTGTAACCAGTTGTGATAGTGCTAACATAAAATTTTCCTTTTCAAATCATACTATTGAAATTGAAATTCACCCAGAACAGAACCTAGCCCAGTGCCCTAATGACCAGTGTGCCACAGTCTCCAGTAATCAAAGGGTTAATTTTCAGTCCCAAGGCAGCACGTTCAACAGCAGTGCCACAAGCCATTGCACTGGGTGACTTGGTGCTAGTATAAAGGGAAGAATGTTCATCCAGGGAAATGCAGTGTTTGGCAGTGCCCACAGGCCTGCAGCAACTTAGTTTGTGGCTGCTGAGATTACTGTCAACAGCCCTGAAATTCTGGCGGGCACTGCTTGCTGGTGGTCTCTCTTGGACTGGCTCCTCTGCATGTTTCCAGCTGTTGATCGCATTAGAGACAATTGAAAATTTATGGATGCCTTCCAAATATCGCTTATCCGTGTAAGACATGGTTCTTGTTGCCAAAGGGATGTACTGGGATCATAAATAAATAGAGATATGGTCTGTGCAAATGGGATGGGAGATTTCCATAAAACATGGAGTTTTATAAAGATGACGTTTAAACACTATGTAATGGGGAATAGTTGTATTATAACGGGGCGTAATGGACTGTAGTGTATGAATGGTGGTGAATAATATCTAGATTCATTTGGTTGGCTGTTGGTGCTTGGTGTTACTGGTTCTCACTGGTTTTTATGATCCACTCTGTGGATTACCCAGTTACAGAACTGCTCCAAAGCCCTCTTGATTAAAAATGGTATTTTTGCCAATGTTTTCCCTAATGCACAATGCATTTTGCCTTCTTACAATAAACAATACGTTTGTATTTTTCTGTTTTCTGGGCTTTTGTGAAGTATGAAGGCTGCAGCACATGCTGGAAGTTGCAAAATTGTCCTGTGTTTTGATTCAAGCCCGCTTTAAAGAAAAAAAGGAAATACACACCTGCTCCTTTCTAACAGGTTCAGGGGCCCCTTATGCCAGGCTTTAGGTTTCTGCTTTTTGGAAGCAGAGGTGTAGCCTTTGAAGGTTTTTTGATGTGTTAGTTCTAGTGTGAGCACTCTACAGCTTTTAGAATTGTTGGCCAGGTCATTTAAATTGCCACTATCTAAATTGCCATTTTCCAGTTGATGGAAGCCAGAAAAAACACTTTACTGAGTGAAGTTGCTGGAGAGATGCTTCACAGAAGTAACTGATTGATATCAATTCTCCTGCTATTCCTCTCCAATTAGCTGGTTTCAGCATCAAAAGAAGTATGAAGATGCTGAGCCAAATTTGTCTGCTTGTGTGACTGAATACATACAGCAGTCTGGTGTCTGACACTGGGACCTCTAGACTGGCAGTTTAAAAATGGCAGTGACAAAATGAGTATGTTGCAGGAGAATAATGGGCCTTCTAACTGACTTCAAGTTCTTTAACTGTACTTTTCAATAAGGATAAGGAAATGCATAATAAGAAAGGCCATGGAGTGAAGTTTTTTGCAGGATGGGTTTATTCCCTGTATTGTTCTGTAATTAACTCTCCAAATGCATGGATTATACTGATTTAAACTGGTCAGAGGTGTTTTCCTTCATCACAGAATAGAGAAAGGACAAGACAGATCTATGTAGAGCCACCTCTGATACTTGCAAATGTTCAAAATGGTTAAAAGTAGATTTTGCGCAAATCCAAGGTACTCCTATAGCAAGCTGACTATGCCATTTATTTAAACTTCCCTGCACAGATAAGGCTTGTGATCTCTGGTTGCAGCTTCTGAAAGCCAGCTGTGTTCAAACAAACGCACTGCAAATCAGTTTGGGCTCATCTGGCTGATGTTGATGGAGCTCTGTGTGGAGAGCTGATAAGATATGCCAGTCCCTTGTCTCTCTACTTTACATCTGAAAGAAGCGTGCTGGAGTTGGCTTCTATGGCTATGGGAAAGCATTTGATTTTCCCAGATGCTTCACAGCAAGAGTCAAAGGGTGTAGAGGTGTTTCACACCTTCTCAGCACTGCTGCTGAAGGCCCCCGAGAGTCCATAAAGAGGTGAACTTGCCTGAGACAGTCCTGGACACAGCACTGAGGTAGGAGTCTTGCGGATTTGTGTAAGCTTTTACAGGTTGGGACTCACGTTTGAGGTGAGTGTTCTGCACAGCAGTAATATTGCTGTGCCCCACAATTTCCTGAGGTTACTGATGAGTCAATAAAGGAGTGTAAAAATCACATGATATTATCACTCCACCAAGACAGCAAAATCTGAAATCTGGATCTGAATGTAGGAGCTGTTGTGTCTGTGTTGTTTTCACCACTGAGTTGGCTGACTTGCCACCTTTATTAAGTGTATGCTATATACAGCTTGTGTGCATATATATGTTACTGAGGAGAAAGTGGAAAGAATGAACTGCATTTCCATCTCAATTAATTTTGCTGATAGGACTGATATTATCCCCTGAAATTCAGGATCTGAAAGACAATGAAGATTGTATCAATATCTAGAGTTACAGGTAATTTTGCTGCTACAATGAAATCTGGCTATTAGAATCAAGTCTCAAAATGGTACTGAACTACGTATTAAATAATATCTATCCCCTGATGATGAACTTATTTTCAGTAAATAACAAGTGGACGTGAAGTATAATGAGAAATGAGAAATACAGTGCCATGCACAGTAAACTGGCCTCTGTTTTCTTTGACAGCATGTCAGTTCCTCAGCTGCAGCACTACTATACTATTCATCTCCATAAAGGGCTTTTTTGAAAGCATTATTAAGCAGCAGGAAGGAATGGTGTATGACAGCTTCATTAGTCACTAGGAGCCAAACATGGCTACTTTCTGCTGGGAATTATTAGCACATTCCAAAACATCCCTGGGTTGATGGCATCCAAACTTTTTTTCCCCAAGTTTTTGGAGTGTGGCCAGATCTTGGTTTGAAGATCCTGGAATGGCAGCTGTACTATTAAGTCCTCTTTAGGTGAAACTTTGTGAGGAAAGCATGGTCTTCTCTGTCTAAAAGTCCAGAAATACTTGCAGGAGGCAATTTGATCTGAAACAAACAGACACAGGAAATTCTCTCTAAGTGCAGAATGTGATCTTGCTGAAATTGCAAATGCCCCAATTGCTGCAAGCAAGCCCCTTTGTACCAGATACAATACTTGATCATTTTTCACGTTGTGCGGCGTTCACTAAAGGTGCATCCATCTGGCAGGGTGCTCTGACATGTTAAAAATGCTTACAGTTCCATTGAGATCAGTAAATGTTCTGAGCTAACATACTGTTTCAGGCTCTATGTTGTTAGCCTGAGACTAACTGTATCCCTTCTGCATCTTGCTCAACAAGAGTCCAAGCTGCAGGATAAACATGAGGTGCAGAATCAAGTTCTTGCATGCATCTGTGGCATGATTTATTGCTCTTTTGAAAATATAACAGGCAGTTTATAAAGTGAATTACCTGTCTAAGAAAAGCAAAATCAGCAAAGCCTGCAAAAATCCTGCTGAATGCTTTAGCTAACTTTGATTCCAAGAAAACACCACTTAAAAGTCAGTTCTTTGTTCAGCAAAGCCTCAGTACCAGTGAAGTCCAGGGAATTGATGGAACTCATATTAAAAACACTGTATACAAAGAAGTATTTTATAGTCCAGCTGTTCTTAATTTCCTGTATATTTGTAAAAATAAAATTATCCCATAATACATAGTTATTTATGCTTTCCTACCCACCTGGAACTTTCTGTGAGTATTTTACAGGTAACACCATTCATAATTAACAGCAAGTTAACAAATGCCTGGTGCTTGAGTGATGACTTAATGTACACTTGCAAACTTAGCCAAGACCCTGGTGTGACTAAGCCAAATGCAAGAGGGGAGATTGTGCAAGAGTGCTTCTGCATGCTGTTGGAAATGCCGATTTTTTTCTATCTCAGCTGGTGTGACCACCTCATTTGGACTGCTCTGTGGGCTTGGGCCCAAGCAACAGGCTTGACTCAGAGTCCCTGGAGGCTCCAGCTCTTGCTGAACTTCCCTTGCTGCATATACCAGGTTGTTGTATTTGCACAAGCCAGCCAGCTTCAGTTTGCAGTTTGGTGTCTCCTATTGCCGGTAACAGCTGAGACCCTTCAACACAGAGATCACAGGAGGCAATTCGCTTCCAAAATTTTTCTTTAAAAAGTAGAGTATTTGGTGTGAGAGTCATTTCTCATGATTCTTGGGGGCTCTTCCTTGTTCAAGCTATCTCAGTGACAGCCTTGAAGTTAATGTGCATTGGCCCACAAGCCTTGTAAGGGGTTTACTGGTAACAATAGCCACAAAGCCGAAACTGAAAAGCTGTGTGCTTAATCTACAGGATTAACACAAACAAGATGTCCTTGAGCAGGATAGGTTTACAGCAGTCTAGCAGGAGTCATTTTCTCCGAGAACAGAAAACAAAACCTTTATAGCCAGTGCCTGGGGAGATGGGAGCAGAGCAGACCCCCAGGGTGACTGTCAGCAATGGGCTACCGGCTCTCCCGCTGCTAATCCAAACGAGCTGCTCGCCAGTTTGGTAGTGTGCATCTCTGCGTGTATGTGAGCCTCTTTCCAGTTCACTGCAAGCTGGAGGCATTGCTGCAAGCAGTTTTTAGTGCAGTTTATTCTGGTGCTCTGAGGTGCTGGTGAACAGACCTTGGACATGAACTACAAAGACACCTGAACTCACATGCGTCCTTTCTGACCTGCCTTGGTGTGTAAAAGCCAACCTTTGTTGAAAGATAGGAGTTGCTGATGGTGGAAATAATCTTCTGCTAGCAGGGGGCTGGAGAAGCAGGTGATACCCACTCGTGAATAGCAGCTCATTAACTCGGTCTCCCTCCCCAGCTTCCAGTTCCACTTCAGCAATTACAACCTATTTCTTCCCGCATCTTGTATTAATTTCTCAGTTTATGACTCTGCAGTTCATTTGTTCAGTGGACTTTTGTTTATAAATCTATCCTCTTTGCCTTTGCCCACTTGTTCTTGCCATTGGATCTCACTAAAAGCCCTCTCTAAACAAGGAGACAAGGAGGAAAAAATATTTCATATTTTTTGCTGTTCTCAAAGCTCCCACTTAGAGTGAGTTTATCTAAAAATGGGTTTAAAAGTATTAGACCCTTTTCTCATCTCAATAAAGAGGATACCATCTCTTGTGGATGATATTAATTGATGATTATTAATTCAGAAAGCTGTCCTGATTTATACTTTCAAGTCAATCTCTGCATCCAAGAAGACTAAAAGTTCCCTACGAAAAATGTAAATTTTTTTTTGAGGTTAAAACTTGAACAAACTAAAAAAAAATTCATGTTCTCAAAATAAAACAATCACCAAAATACTGTACAAAACTTTAGTTGTATAATCATTCTTCACCAGCTGGAGAAACTATGCTTATTAGGAAAGGCAGTATTTACTGGGATAGCATGAGTTTACAGCAGCTTCTCTGGTAGCTGATTTCTGCAAGAATACAAAGTGTACAAAATGTAATCCTATCCCAGAATTTTTAGTGGACTCATTGTCCATGTGCTGCAGCTTTGCAGGTGTGATGGCTAAATTAAATTTCACAGCACTCCCTTGGGATGGTGCCCAGAGTAAAAATCTAAGCCTGGAGATCTGAAGCTAAATCCCTCTGAATAATTTTAAAAGCAGATTGGTGACACTCTAGAGAATAGTGAAGTGAAGCAGGGGAGGAAGGGAGTGTAGGGGTGCTGCTATCCAAACAGGGCTGAATGAGAGAGTTAAGGAAGGCATACCAATAAGGAGTGGAAAGATATAGGAGTCTGAGTTGAGGTGACTTGTGTGATGGTAGGAAAAAGAGTATTTGCTTTTGTAATACTAGGAAAAGATCAATTATTTCCTAATGCTGTGTTAAATGGCAGATGGAACAGTGGTGGGTGAAGAAGGCAAGCGAAAAGGCGGTGGGTTACATCTTCCTCTTTCAGAAATTGTCAAATAAATCAGCAGAATTTGTACACTCTTTTGAAAATATTTCTAGCCTTCAAAATGATAAACATAGCTGCTTTGCACAGTGAAATAGTAAATTACAAAATAACTTAAGCTTCCCTTGTGCCTTATAGTCCCCTTTCATTTACAGTTCTCTGTGCAACATAGCAGGTACTACCTACCCGTGTCAGCTGAGTCTCAAGCAAAGTAGTATAAAATTGCTTGTGGAGAAATGTGGTGACCCTGAACAGTATCAGAATACTTCACTGGCAAGACCTAAATAGGCATAGGTGATGCTCTCCTTAACTTGAATAGAAAGACCAGATCAGTTTTAAGAAATAGCATGAAATAATGCTAGAAACACTGGTCAAGAACAATCCTGCTTCATTTCAGATATCTGGCAATAAGACTTCTGACCTGGGCTTATAGAAGTATTTATTCTGTGAAAGATTTTTCTCACAGTCTCTGAGAGTACCTAGGTTGAGTGCAGATTGTGAATCATTTTTGATTAAGAATTTGCCTGATTTTGGCTGTCTAATTAACATGTAATACATTATCTGCCACACTGATCTATTAACTAGTCCTCTAGCTGAAATGCCATAAACACCTCTGCACATTTGTATTGCAACAGCTATGAATGATTTTGGAGCACACTAGTTAGAAAACAAGCATTTTAACTCTGGAAAAAAAAGCCAACCACTTTGAAGATCCATCATCCCCTCACTTTATTTAAGAATCACTCAGCATAGACAACTGTCAGAATTTTATCCAGGTTGTGGGTTCATTCTGCTGTCCCTGGTTTGGAAAAGGTTGCCTCAGAGCCAGCCTCAGGCACTATCACGTCTCCTTTGCACAGATAAAAATGATGGTGAAACACTGAAGTAGCTGTGCAGATCAACCCATGTCCAGCATAACCAACCTTGCATTTGGGCTTCTAAGACTGGATGGACTAGAGAGTGTCTCACGTAGTCAGCTGGCAGTTTGAGTCCCTTTCCAATACCCATATTACACAGATATTTTCCAGTATGCAGAGCAGAAAAGCTGATAATTTCTGAGTGATTTCTTCTCTATCATTTGTAAAGTTAACCAAGTCTGCAATGACATCTATTTATTTCGACAAAGCTTTGGAGGAGACAGAGGCCAGTACAGTAGCATTCAGTTAATAGTGGAGAAAACGAAGACGCAAGTGCAGCACATCAAAGACTGCTTCCATTAAGCTGTGCCAGTACTTCATATGATCTTTCTGGGTGGAGAATGATGAATACATTATTTGAAGTGTGGGCCCAGTATCTACGTACAAGAGTAAGCTCCCCAAGGCATAAATGGCTTAAGCCAACACGACCTCTCAAACAAGATTGCAGGGCTACTGTGCAAATGGGTACCATCCATCTGCTACTCAGCTGGCAAACATTGACTGTGCTTCAGGAGCTGAATGTTCCTCCAATGCAGTTAATTTCTCCCCTGGCAGAAAATGCTGATGTACAGTTTGATTTTAAACAATGAGATGAATAATGGGAACTATGAAACAAATGTTCAAGGAGCTCTGCTTCCTTCACTTGGCTCAGTTCCTATCCTCAGATATTGCACTGCAAGAAAAAAAGCCATCCTGATAGGGTGCAGGAGATACCACACCTGATGGTTTTTCAAAGGCTCTCTGAGAGGTAGCTTGTGATTTCATCAAACCAGTGCTGCAAAGAAAGTAATCTTTCCCTGAAATGGAAATCCCTGCTCTGCTTTTAAGAGGTTTCTTTCCTTCTGATCTTGGAATCACCAGTCAGTGATTGCAGGGATGAGGTGGTGAAGTTTGTGTGATCAGCTGAGGACTTGGGGCAGCCTTGTGCAGCTCCAGGATGGCTGAAGACACTGTGATTCCCATTGCAGCCTCGCTGACCAGAGGGCCTTCCTGAGCTCCATGTGTCCAAATTATTGAGTCACTAAAACACACATGATCTACTTTTAAATTTTTTTTGACAAAGATACCTACACCTTTGTCTCTATCTCCCTATTCTTATGCTTTACATTTTGGATATTTATTGTGCAGTTTAAGTATTTGCTTTAAAGAAAATGTAATTCAATGTCTCCCCAAAGATTTGCTGTTCCCCATAAACATTGCCTAGAAACATCTGTTTCCCTCATATGGATCTCATAATTTGTGCTTTGGATTTCATCCAGTGCTCTGTGGAAAAGTGATGCCTTCCAGAGACAGAAACCTGATTATGAGAAACCTCATGGGCAAGGGTGAGTGCCTTTGTTGAAACACAGAGAAAGAGAAACAGAGATGGGAGAAGCGGTTTTATGAAATGTTTTTCTTTACAGAGACATGCCACGCACTCTTTTGGTCTCTTCAGGGAGATGCCGAGTAGCCTCTGCCTGTCTGAGTCAACCTCTCTCTGTTTTTGACCCTTCAGCCAACTCTACCCATACCTGACAGACATGCAGGTCTCAAAGATAAAAATGTCCTTGAAGTTTCAGCAAAGTAGGTTAGAGGAAAAGGACTGTTTTCTCTGAGTGCTCTGACTGCAGCATTACATTGTCAGGTATCAGAAAATCTGTGCAGCAGAAAGAATTTGTAAAGAATACAAGAATTTAATAAGCTTTAACTAGTTAGAAAATACAGCTAAAGACACCAGACTTTCAGTTTCAGCATTGATGAAAATAATTGAAAATAAAGCACCTACAGACTCCAAACATCTTGAAGAACAACCTGTGCTATGTCCTGTACTGAGCTGGAGCTGTGCAGCCAGCAAGATATAGGACTGAGTCTCTTCCTCTTCATCTCCCTCCCTCCCTCCTTCAATGGCAATGGAAGATGGTCTCTTCTACAGAGCAGCAGTCCAACAAGCAGGTGGAAAGAGTCTTGCCCTTTGACCTGCCTTCCCTTACACCCCGATGGTACAAAGGAAGAATGTGTTCATTACCAGTGTATTTACTTTTGGGGGTTCAAATGCTCTTTGGTATTTCTTAAGGCTTGTCCTTGTGGAGAATAAGAACTACTTAGGTTAAAATAAAACAGATGGACAATAAGAAGTGGCAAAAAATGGTAATGGGAGGAACTTGCCAGAAGAGGCAGGAATTAAAAATTCCTTTTCTGTGCTCAGTGTACGAATCCTGTCCACCTAGTCATTTGTCTTTCAGAACAAGACTGAGGAGGAGGTGGCAGTTGTTATATACAGATCTAACGGTTAAAGATTTTGCCCAGGGATGCAGAGTTCAGATATATCCTCAGCCCATGATCCCTCACCTTCTACTTCCCCCCACCCCCAGGACAGTGCAATAAGCACTTGCATCTGAATGGAACCATTTTGCACTACTCTGATTAAAATCTGCTTAACAAAGTCGGTTGGGCCAAGTTTGCAGTCAGTCAAGTATTTTATAGGATTCAGCTTTGCTCCGTGCTAGTCATGGATTTCTGGATAAATAACCAGTCTGTGCTGTATTGTATTGACCTCCTACACATGTCACAAGAGTTAAGAGTTCAGCCTGTGAGAGCAGGAACTTCACTTGCATTTCATGCAATGCCAAATTTCACTAACATTAAGAAATGGTCCAAAATTACCATTGTCTCTGTGCAGAAAAGTGCTCTGGGTCCACCAGGCTGTACATTTGCTTGTGACATACTACACTTCTTGGCTTTTGGTAGCTGCCCACACCCTTCCCTTGTGTTTGTTGTAATCGATTACATCTGTCTGTTTGTTTTTGTGCACATACTGACCTCAAATAGGAACAGGAAAATCTCTCCTTGGGAATAGTCGTGATGAGGTACATATCCTTTGTGTTGGTGCTCCTGATCCCTGGTTGTTTGGTTTGGGTTCACCTCTTTGTACACATATCTTGGTTTTGCCAGGTCTCTGGAATTTTCTTCTATTTTGCCCAAAGCTACTCTTAGGGAGAGGCTTTCCTTCTTGAGCGGTGTATTTTGGATGCTCACTTGTGCAGCTCTGTCCAAATAGCATTACGCACATGCTACTACATGAATTGTTCACTTAAAATTGCTGGGACTGGGACTTTGGTATTGGGCAGATCAGGCTCATGGTGAATGTATCTATTGCATCTTGATTAAGTAAAAGAAACAGCTTCATTATTCCAACATCTTAAAACATTTGCTTTTATTGTAGTGCCTTATTTCTAATTCTTCATCCTTTGGTCTCCTTACAGCTGAGGAAACCTCTACCTTCTTGCCCCTTGCCACCCTCCAAGAATCCTAATGCAAAAGGGTTGTTAAATGCTAAACTAAGTGCTGCTCTCTCACTCCGTGTCTTGGTCCCTCCTAGATGCCCCAGATGAGTGAGCCTGGGTTTGGGCCACCGAGCAGTCCCCAGATGAACAGTGTAGCCCTGCAAGCGCGAATCTTGCTCAGGGTTCTCCTGGCTCTGACTTTGCTCTGCAGCAATGGAGCTGCCAAGTTCCAGTCAGAGAGTGGAGAGAGGTCAGTATTTATGGGATCTGAGCACTATTTATGTCACAGGAAGAAAAATAGTGTCGATTATGGTCACCAGTCCACTTCTGTTGCACAGACACACAAGAAGTATCATCAGAGTTTGAGTCCAGCAAAGACCTGGTCTGTTTTCAGCATAGCTTGATGTCTTTTTCATTCCTGGGGAATAGGTGTTTCTTGGTTTTGAGTCAAATGGTACACTTAGGAGAGAAAGGAAAAAACTGAAAAACAGAAAATATGAATACAGCTTGCAGTCTGCCTCTTCAAAATACAAGCTTTGCCGAGGTAAAAGGCTTCCTGGGACAGCAGCCATCTCTGGGTGGGGTTGTTTTGGAGAAGGGAGTTCAAGTAGGCACGGACATGGGTAAGGAAAAGGCTGCAGTTTTCCTGAAATCTGAATGATGTTTTTAAAATTCATATCCACCCTCAGAACTTGGGGTTTGCTGTCTGTCTCTGCTAGGCAAACATGTCTCAACTTAAAACCTAGCACGAGGTTCACACCCAAATGCACTGCTGGCTGTAGTGAACATCAGCAAAATGCTGGGTTTGGACCACACATCTGTCTCTTCAAGAGCCTGATCCTTTCCTCTCTGCAATCCAGCCTGGAGTCTGCTGCTGGGAAAGAGTGGGCTCTGTGTTTGCGATTGGGTGATGCGGCTGGGTTTGGGAAAGCCCAGTGTGTGATCTCTCAGACCCTTCCCAGCCTTCTCCTTGCTCACCAACCCTGCCTGTCATTCATTTGTTTGTTCTATTATTCATATTTATTATTATCCTCCCCAGAACTGAAGAGGAGCCAGGGAGGAAATGTGGGGTATCGCTGCTCCTGCTCTGCCCTCTCTTGGGTAGAAGCGGCGGTGTTGCACCTTCCCAAAGGCAGGCAGCAGCAGACACTTGCCAGAAGTGTTTAACCAAGGTCTGGCACACCAGTGATGCTGAGCATCTCCTGAACTTGTCTTATTCCCACTGGTATGCTGCGGATGCCTGAGGCTTGGTCCTGGCTGGCTGTCCGGGAAGGGGACGTGCTGACGTGGCTCGCTTATGGGAGCACATGGAGCATCTAAGTCCCAGGCAACTGAACTGTTGAAGCACTACAGCTTTAGCAGGTCAAGCTGCCCAGTTCTTGCAATTTGATCTTTATTGGTGTAGTGAATCCGCTGCCCTGAGACCAAGGAAAGTAAAACTTGGAAGTGCAGTCAGGCAACAATGCAATAGAGCAGAAACGTTTCGGTTGTGCAATCCAAGGATGATCAGGGAAAAGAAGAGCCTTCAGGTTTCTTCATTTTTTGTAATGAAGTCTTACGAAAGATTCTTTTTTTTTTTTCCAGTCTCCACACTTTAGAAAGGCGGAGGGAAGGACCTCCAGCTCAATATGAAAAGGTGACTTTTTAAAAGAATAACTGTTTGGAAGAGAAGGCAAATGGAGCTTGTTTGTTTGCTTTTGTTGAGGTTTGGGCTGTTGTGGGGGTTTTTTTATTTGCCTTTTTCTTTTTTTGTGACCACATTGCTCAATATTTAATCTTCTGCAGAACAAATAACTTCTGTTTCCTGTGTTACGAAATCCTGGAAACAGCTTTGAATTTTAAGGAAAGCAAGCACACTTCTGCAGAGAAGATGCAGCAAAAGAGCTCCCTCTCTTGTCCGTTATATGTTTTGGCCAGTTTGCTGCAACGAAAGAGTATCAGGTTAAAACCAGAGAGAAACCGGTGTTAAATTACATTGAATTGAGGGTTTATCTGCAGCTTTCTGTTTTATGTCAGTTTAATTCAAATGTTTGGAAAAAGCTGAGTAACAAGTGCTGGCATTCAACACCCAGCTGAAAAAAACGAAATTAAAACCAAAAAAAATCAGACCGTTTTTGATAAATCACTAAAATGTTACTTCTGAAATAAGTCCTTAAAAACACAGTGAGAGATATGTCTTTCATGATATCTATAAAATATTCAACAAAACATGGTTTTGATTATGTTTTTCTTGTCATTTGTAGTTAACAGTAAAACTTCATTATATTGGGTAAAATAAAAATCTCTTTAACCGTCACTTTCAGAATCAAGTTGGCTGGGCTTAATCCAGTTGTGATATAAGTCCAAGAAAAAGATGTTTTTATGGGAGCAACTGAGCTGCATTCATTTCTAATTGTTAATTACTGTGGAAAGCTAGACACAAATAACTTGTGAAGTGCCACTTTTTCAAGGTAACTCTAACAATCCTGTATATATGAAATATGACTTTCTGGGAACCGCTGGAATAAGAGTAACATGTTCAGTGTTAAATGCTTCATTTAATTTGTGTCATACCTTGTGAATCAAAATCTTTCATTTAATGGGAAAATGGTTATACTAAGAGGAAGTTAATGATACAGTGCTTCTTCTAAACTGTAAATTTTGCTGTGTTTTGAACATGTTTTCTTTTATGAAACACATTCTCACTTGAGATTCAATATCATGATTAACTGCATTACCAGTTTTATGGCTTCAGTCAATTTTTTTTCCTACTGAAATAAACAGATAATTTTCTTACAAGCTTGCATCTGAACACTTTGCAGAAAATCACTCTTATGCCTTATGAGTAGCCAAGTGCTTTTGATAATTCATCTGAGATGACAAAGCAATTGCAGCCTTGCAACAGCTTTGCAACTTCTGCCCTGCAAGAAGAGAGAAACCAAGCAGTGTGTAAATCTGCCTCCAATATTTTCTTAAGCTCCATGCAGTCCTACCCATAAGTTCCTACAGATTTCCCTTCACTCAAGGCCAGACTGATGTTTGTGAAGACATTTAACAGTGGTAGTTTGGACTGAAATCTGCCAGACTTATCAAGGGTGGGGGGATACTGACTTTGCAGAAGGGGTTGAATGACTGTGAACACCACTAAATGGATCCCTAGTACTCAAGATAAATCATGTTGCTTTAAAGCAGTGGACAGAAAGGTCTTCAAAGTTTGAGACAAGGATTAATTAAAGAGGGAAAAGAGATCTTCCACCCAGCTTGGTTTCTTGCTTTTCTTAAAGAAACATTTCACTCATACAAAAATCTCATGATTCAAAGGAAAACTTATTTCATTGCTTTATTTGAAAAAGTTACTTCAGCATGTTCAGATTTCTTGTTACTTCAATGGGATTTTTTTCTGCATACTATTTATTTCATTCAGTTTTTCCATCAAATAATCACACATTTTTATGAGGGCACTTTCACAGTGTTTTCAAATCACATGGTGAGTTCTGTTACCTTGGTTTTAAGTGTTATGCAGACTCTTCTGATGGGAGACAGGGGAGTACAACTGGCAAAACTGTATTTATGCTAAGAGAAAAACTCTTAGTTTAGCAAACACAGAGTATGCAGAGGTAGCAAAAGCAAGTCTTTTCTAGAAAGGGAAACACTTCAGCCGTGTAATGAAAAATGGTGGGAACCCCTTCATATGCCTGTTTTCAAAAGTTCTTAAAAGCATTTAATTTGATTTTTTCTAAAGCCCTCAAAATTTTGTTGCATTTCCTAAGTGAGCTGCAATATAATGAAGATATGTTCTATAGCAGACCAGAAATAAATTAGAGAAAACAGCCTAGTTGTTTTAATGGGCTAGTCCTCCAAGGAGGAAGCAAACCTTCAGCTGAAGTGGGATGTGTTTCCCTCCCCTCAGTGATGGCATGTGCTGTTGTGAGCCATCCCTACCAAAGGTGGTTAGGGGAGATGGGCATCCTTGCTGGACCCCTTCTGCCTGTCCTCTCCATGCCTTCTTCCCCTCTGTGACTGTTTGGCTACATCTCAGCCCCAGCAGGGCATGGCTGCTCCAAACCTCAATTGCTACCTCCTGGGAAAAGTAAGGGCTGCCTGGGAAAGGTTCCCGGCTTTCTTCCAGGAAACTCAGTTTTACTTCAACAGATACTGTATTTATTTTGAAAGTGACACCTAGCATGTTGAAGGTGGCCTTGTTGGACTGCTGGCTACTGTTTTGTATAGGCTTTGACACTAGGGTAGCCTGATGATAAATCAAGTGAAAAATAATAACAAAACCAGAACAGATGGCTACTTTAAAAATGGCAAAAAAGCTTTTTTAGCTGATCTTCACACAGAAATCCAGAATCCATCAGGCTTAACTACTCAGTCTTTGTTGGTACCAGAACAGTGTTGGTGGCATTGTGCTCTGAGCTCCCAAAGCTTTCTTTTTTCATTTAAATGTCCATGACCTACTGTGTAAATAAATAAGGAGTGCAAGGCTGCACTGTCTCTTTCCAGAGCACTCTGTGATGCTGTGCATGGGGCCAACACACCAGTTATCAACCACCTCTCCCAGCAGACACCCAACCCATCTGAGAAAACAGGTCTCCCAGACACCTGCCTTCGAACTTAATGTCAACAGGCAGAAAAGTATGGGGAAAGAGCTCTGTGGGGTGGAGACCCCCAGCCCGTCAGGCTTTGCCGCCTGTATTTGCAGGCAAACCATGGCTAACAGCAAAGGAATTTTCTGAAAGCATTACACAGGTTTCAAATTATGATGATATTGATTTCCAGTGTGGTGTTTTTTCAGTTTTTCCATACTTGTTTGGTCTTAAACAATTTGGGGAGAAGTTCAGAAGTAAATAAATGGCAGAATGCTTTGTCTGAAGATCTCAGGGTCACACTAGTTGTAAGTCAGCTAGAAAACAGCTCAGACAATTGCCTTTTTCTTCTTTCAAATCTAGAGAAAGCCAGCTCACAACTTTGAAGGCTGTAATCTGTATAATAAAACACAGAGCAGGCGAGGTAGATTCAGCAGCATCTGCTGAAAAGTCCCACAGCATCCACAATGTACAATAATGGATGCTATCAGGCAGTGAACTCTCATTTACAGGGCCATTTGCTTTACAAGGAATGTTGATAGGTTACCCTTATCTCTGTTTGTCATCACTTCTTCATTTCACTGCTTCCAAAGGAAAACACTCTGAATTGTTAGTGTCCTCCACTGAACCACTGCCATTTCTTATTTCTTATGTTGGCCCTTCCACCTTGGTGCTTTCTGCCCTTAAAGCTCAGCTTCCTTCTCATCTCAGTTTAAAGATGAGCAAGAGGTTAGTTTTACTCAGCATGGTGGTACTCATGCAGTTGTCTCTTTATAACTGGCTAGAGTCACCTGCTGCCAACATCTGAAGATCGAAGATCGGAGGTTAGGAAAAAATAGCACAATAAAGCACACAAGCCCATAAAACCACGCTTAGTGATTTGTCATGCTCCTCTGCATCCTGTTAAAAACAGGCCCTGTTTTCTTCCGCAATCTGAGGGCTGCTCTGTTTCCTGCATGCATTCCTTGAATAAACCTAGTGCTAGCCCTCACACATGCCAGCAAACCCCACAGCAGAGACCACTGCTATTTTGGGGTGTTCTCAGCTGCAGGATGATGCACCAAGGTGATGTCTCGTGTCTTGGAGCGCAAGCAAACAAACAGGATCAGTAAGACTCTGCAGTGATTGGGTTTGGCAAATACCAAATTCTGCACCAATTTTTAAGACTTAACATTGACAATGGCAGTCCTTTTCTAAAGGAAAAGAGTCAAGTATTGTGAGGCAGTCCCATGGGACATGGAGGGTGCAGTGGGGAAGAGATGCACCCTGATCCCCTTCCCTGCTGCTGTCCCAGGGCATGTGCAGAACCTCCTGGTGCAGGGGCCTCACTGCCCTGGGCTGTTGAGGAGCCTTCACCCTGATCAGGGGTGGACGGGTTAACCAGGCCCCAAAGCACTCAGTAAGAGGGAGAGTAGACAGTGCTTGGGCTGGGGTTTACTAGTTCTTGGTCAGTTCCATGTGGTATAAAATAGACATTTTCTCCCTCTGAATTTTCCACTGAGCAAACACCAACCCGAACACCTGATAGGGGGCATTCCTCTTCCCGTTCCTTCATGCTTCATCAGTTCTTAGACACACTGAGTTTTCCAGGTGATTTTGCAATAGGAGGGATGCAAGGCTGTGGACAAGGACCTGTGCTGCCATTTACAATTCTCGTGTGTCAACAGGAAATAGCATCATGGTACTCTCTTCGTTCAAGAGGGACAGGTTTTTGTTGTTTGCATTTTGTCTCCTCTACCAAAATTTGTCCATGTGTCTGGGTACGCAGTGCAGGAACTTCTGTGCTGTGCTTTTTGACATTGTAAAGCTCAGTATATCAAAGGAAAGGAGCTATCAGTGCACAGAGGTGTTCTGAAATGCCTATAGCGTGTACCAGGAGAAGAGACTTGCCATGGAGCCAGCCTGGTTCAGAGGCAGTAAGGCAGTACTATATAGGGAAAAGTGGACACAAGGAGTTTCTAGGCTCAGGCAAAAAGGCTGCACAGACTAACAGCCTCCTGGAAGGCCTCAGCTAAGAGCAACACCAGGACCTCTGCAGGAGCAGGTGAGGGGGGCTGTAATCATCTCTCCCCACACTGAGCGATAGAGCTGGTCTTGTGCAGATGGGCAGTACAGAAGGACATGGTGAAGCCACCCATGGGGCTGGTTTTGTGCTGACCTCAGCCATAAAGACAGCAGAGCGAATGATTCAGGATGTGTCTTGAATGCTGGTTTTGCCTACGGTCTCATTTAATTCAAAGTATTTTCCTTTTTTGTCCTTTATAGTGTATTTTTACCTTGCTCTAGCCAGTAAAGCATTCCAGAAGCTCTAACAGCCTAGTGCAGAGGGTGCGTTGCAGCTTCCCTTGGACCACTGTAAACTCTCCATATTCCTAAAACATGCTTGTTTTGCAAAACCAGAGAATGTTATTGCCTGTAACATTTTGTCTGGCTTTCCCATATTTTAGCTCAGATGGTTTTATAATGAATGTCAGGAGAGTCACACTTTAGGGATGCGTGGTAAACAGGCTGTAGTATAAGCCTTGTAGAAAAAGATTGATGGCTAGATTGGCTGTTTTGACACATCTGAAAGTCTCATCTCCCCTACGCTTTTAGGAGTGCAGAATGTGTAATTTCCCTTGTGACGTAAGGGCTCAGAGGATCAGCTCTTCTGAGTCTCCTCTTTCTGGAGCAGCTTTCAGTAACACAGCTCAGATATCAAGTGAGCTTATGGTCATGCCTGAACCACCTCCTGGGGTTGACTCATTGCAAAACTCAAAGAAGGAGAGATGTGGACTGGGGGCAGCAGCTGTAGATATAAAAGGAAAACTGTTAATGTGGGAGAGATTGTCTGAAAGAAAATAGCTGCAAAATAATTGGAGAAACTAGGACTTCTTTGCTGGAAAATTATTTTTGTCAGCCTCTCTATCTAATCACATAAGAAGAAAGTAGTAAAGAAATCTGAGTCACTTTTTTATACCAAACAAAAGTGTCTTTTTTCTTAATAGCACACCAAAGGTATATTGTTTATTTGTTTGTGGCAGGCAAATCTTTTTGTGGTAGCACAAAACTGCAGAGCTCACAGCTGTGCAAACGGAGGGCACACTTGCAACTGCCCAGCACATGTAGAACTGCTCCATATGGGGCCAGGGGTGGAAAAAAAACAGGCTTCAAAGCTTCTTTTTGAGAATTCCTCATTATTCACTGTTTGCTCAAAGCTAAGCAGGGAGTGGTGCTAAGCACAGTTCTCATGCCTTGTAGCAAATAGGGGATTATACAGTTTTTCAAGAACAACTGTATTTCATAACAGCAACTACACTTCCCAGAAATGTGTCCAACATGACAATGTCCATGTCCATGTGTCCATGGACACAATGTGTCCATGTGTCCAATGACCCAACTGAGAGGGTCCAGTTTTCCCCTCTCAGCACCCTCAGGCAACCACGGTACAGGCAGCCACGACGCTGTGCCCTGAGAGACTGCATGCAGTAATGCCCTCCACACTGCAGCACCCTACTCTGACCAAGGGTGGGCAGCTACCCCAACTCATTAGGTACAGGTGCCAGAGGTGATGCCTTGTCCCATGTGTGTTGCTGAGTCTTGTGCTCACATGTCCCTTTTCCTGCCTCCTGTCTTTCAGTCTTGCTTTTTTCTCTTGGTCAGGTCCCTGGGCCTCACTCAGCGAGGGACAGGTCCCACTTTGGGATGCTACCCAAAGTGAGCCTGCCCTTCTTTTGGTTTCTCTGGTTTTTGATCACAACACCTCCCTCAGCTCTCAACCTCTTCCCCTGTATCCATGCTTGTTCTTTTCCAACTGCCCACATCCTGACTGCCATTCCCACCCTTGGCCTTTGCTCAGCAAACATTGCTGTAGGTAGATGTGCAGGCAGAGCAACTGAGGAGCACAGAGGCTACTGGAAGATGGTGAAACAAAGGGCTGACACAGAACAAAATGCCACTGCAACAGGATTCCCTGTGGCTAGTGCAGTGGCCTGGAATGGCCTCGGCCCCAGGGCTTGGGGACTGCTTTTTTCTGTGCCATGTTGACTTAACTTTGTAAGAAGCCCATCTTGACTGCATCTGAGCATCCCTGTGGAGTTGTCTCTTTGTTAAGTGTGTTATCAATTAAAGTCTTGCTGTAATCCAAAGAACCTTCTGTTTATCCTTCCTGGTACGCTTTTTATTAGAAATGGCTCTTACCCATTCTAGCCTGATACTTTTCCTACTACAGAAGATATCTGAAGGTTTCTCCCCAGTTCAGAGCCTTCTGTTGCCTGCTTTCCTATCCTGAGGTAGGAAAGGAGCAACTTACCTGCATTCCCTCGAAACTGGCCAATGGGAAATGCAGACAGTGGGTATTGTCACAGCCTGGTCCGGTATAAAACATCAGAAACTACAAAACCCCAGTGGATGCACCTTTTTTTTCCACAGTAGAACATTGTAGAAACCAGACAGGAAGTTTTTCCCATGTGATGGCCTGTGGCAAAGATAAACTGACTTCTGGTGATTTTAGGAGAGCTGCTGGAGAATTAATTTCCATTGTACTGCCTAATTCAATTGCTTGCACTCAATAAATGTATTTTCACTCTACTCCTAGCTTATGTTTGCATAGCTTGATAGAAAAATAGGGTCTGGCTTCTGCAGAAAAAAGAAAACTCCCCTGTTCTTTGAGAGCCCATGTTCATTCATCTCCTTGCCCTCAGTGCATTTTTCTGTCAAGATCCCCATTCTCTGAGCTCATTACATTCCCCATCTCCTCTCCCCTCCAGGCCCCAGCAAACGTCTCCCACTAGCCCTGTAGTCTGACCTTGGACCTCAGTTGCTCTCCCTCTCTGACCCCAGCTGTGGATCCTGGCAAACCTCCAAGCCAGGGAGCTCCAGAGAGAGAGGAAGAAGGATAGAAGTTTGCCTTACTTGAGTCCCGTTCTCCCTAAGACGAACGGCAGCTGCAATAAGAGGTCATCACTGGGCACATGGATTCACACTTCCTGAAAGAATAATCTCTTTGTGAAAACTTGCCCAAAATCAAGGGCCGAAGTACTTCTGCTTTCTGTACCAGTTTGTAAGAACACAGCAATGCAACATTAGGCTTTGGCACAGGATCCCAAAATCATAGGAGAACTGACAGAGACTGGGGAGATCAAGGCTTTGGAAAACAAGAGACAAGTCTAAAGGCAGCTTAGACATTCAATTATGCTTTAACCCAAACAATAGCTTTTACCAGTCACCTTACTGCTTTCAAGAATGTGTTTTCACGCCTAGCTATAAATTAGTCCTGCTCAATAACTAGTAATTTCACCCCAAAAAAGCAACAGGCACCAGTGTATGGTAGAATGCAAATAGCAATTGGAGAAGGGATGATATTAAGACACAATAATGAAAGCTGACATGTTTAGGATATCTGGAAACAGTGACCTCCTGGTCTTCTCTCACTCTCAGTAATTGCAATTGACAGGCTGCTGCATTTGCAATAATTTAGGAATAGGAATTAGGAAAAATAATGCATAAAATATTTTGCAGGAAGTTCTTGGGATAAATTGTCTCCATACTCACACTTCATTCTCTGGGAAGTTAAGTAAGCAACCCTATTCCTAACTTTGTGAAAATAATAGATCCCAAAGGTTAAAGGATCTTTGAGATTTATGATGAAAGGGCAGTGACTGGCTGCAGAAAATGTTATTTTATGCTTCTGGAGTATTTTACCCACTTTTCTGGCCTTTGGCAGGGCTTGATCTGAGAGACTCACTACTATAATTAATAGTTTGTCAGCCCTCCGTTTCTGAAAGACCACAGCTTTCTTTTCCCAAAGTAGGAGAAGTATAAATCTCCTAATGGCAAAAGGAATCTTGAGTCAGTGAATGGATGTCATTATCCACAAAGGATTCTCTGAACTCTAGAAATCAATGGGTTTAAGAGTGTTAGACCTGAACTCTAATGATGTTCTTACAGGTCATTATTAATCGCTATTTCTTCACTGTTTGTACAAACAAATGTTCAATACCCCAAAGATATGGTCAGTTTTATTCCTGGGAAAAAGTAACTATTTGAGGGGTTTTTGTCTTTGAACTTTTCACCTCCCTCCTTCTGCTCTGATACTTAGTTCTAGGAAATAACCTAAAAGTAAATATCTTCACCGAATAACTTTTCCTCTGAACACTGGCGTTCATAAATGAACAGTAACATCCTAGTCAGATATCAAAGTGAAGTCCATACTGTGGCCCTGTCTTCGTGTCCTTGTGTCCTGTGCAAGTTGCTGATAGGCATTTTTAGATGAGGCAGCAGTACAAACACAAGCCCGGTGGTTGCCTGGCTGGTGGCATCTGTGAATACAGATGCATAAACAAACTGAGCATGTTTAAACATATGTCTGTGCTTATACAATACAGATTCTGAAAAACCTACCTGCTGTTTTGATAGAACGAGGACAGAGAGTCTCCTGGGCAAAGCTGGGCTTTGCCCAAATGCCAGTTGGTGTGCTGAAAACATCTTTCAGAAGAGCAATTCTGGTTAGTTTTTCTGGGAAACATCAAGGGCAGCTTTCCTATATCAAAAAGTAATTTTCAGCACAGCCAGATATCACTCCACTTTTCTTCTCCAGTAGTACCTTAAAATCTTACAACCGCTATTCCTCTAGCAGAAAGATCAAGCAGATTTGCTGTCACTCTCCAGGTGAGAACTGGGGTATGCTGCTACAACATGAAATTGCACTTAAAGCAGGGAACTGAGAAGGCATGTGGCCTTCCTGGGAGTTTGAGCCCACCATGACTCTGTCCTGAGGAGAAATCCGGGTGTGCACCTTGCTCCCAGCAGTAAGAAATCCGTGTGCATTCAGTGGGAGAGAGCCAAGCTGCCCCAACGAGTACCAGTGTGAATACAATTTCCTCAGATTCAACTGTGAAACTGGGGACAGATAAAAGAAAGGAGGATTTCCCAATTGATGCTTTATTGTGTGTTGCTTTTCCCCTTTGCTGTGAAAGTGAATATTGACTGGAAACTTGCAAAGAAATTTTACTCTGGGAATATATATGCTACTTGAAGGAAGAGCTGGCTTGCTCTGGAATTTGTGGGTCAGTGGAAATAACAGTTAATGTAAAACATTCTGTATATTTACACGCACTTATGTAAACAGGCTTTTTAAAATACAAAACTCAGTCCAAGCCAAACTTTGAAAAGGATTCTGCAAAGAAAAAAGAAAAGAAAAAGTGAAAATACAGCTATCAAGAACAGAGCCAAAATTGTGTTTCAAATAATCACCTCAACAGAAGACTTGATTTATTCAGTTGTTTTATATCTGGGTAGAGATCATTCTCAAAGGGCAATCCTTTAAAACTCTTCTAGTCTGCCCAGTAGCTTAGTGGTAGGTACTTTGTCTCAGACAAAATAACTCACTTCTATAAATCAGCTGTAATTTGGGAGGGAGTAGTATCTCTCAGTGGACTTGGCATTAGTTCATTCTCTCACCAAATTTCTAAATCTTTTCAAGCTTTACTGATCATTCTGCACAGCTAAGCTCAGTTTTGTTAAATAATAGTTAAGGATTTCAGCAATGCTATTTTCTCCCTGCTGTCTATAAAAGAGACAAACCCGTCACTAGGACCAATGCTCAGTCTTTGCATTGGAAGTTGTACCTTTAAAGAACATATCAGCATTTCATTTGAAAGTCCATGTGATAATTCCTTCATGAACTGTGTCTAATCTAGATATTCTTTTCCTTTAAGGAACCTGAAGACAATAATTTCTGGTGAATGTTTTCTTTTCCAGTGTTTCTGAATGGCAATGAACCATTTGGACTTTTGCTACCACTTCTCTTCTGTGCTTTTTCTGGCTCTTCATGGCCCTCCCATGTAAGCCTCTCTCTGCTTAATAATTAATTTATTTATTAATTTTCCATTCGGCTGCTCTGATTTGTTCCCACATTACTGCCCCTTAGAGGCCAATTTGGGATTATCACCATAAATTGCTTGTCCCTATGTGGTACCACTTTTACAGCACTTCCCCAGCAGCAGCTTTGCTTCCTTGTCTGGTGCAGCTTTTTAAGGCACGTTAAATCTGCCACTTCATATCTATTGACAATTGCGGTTGAATTCCCAGTTTGTTTCATTCTTTGAGTCCTTTATGTGGTGAGGCTACTGCAAAATCCTTTGAAATACGGGCTCTGCTCTGTAGAAGTAAACTGGAGCATGGGGAAAGGGACAGAGGAAGGGAAAATACCCATTAATTTCATTGAAGATTGATTAACAGCAATGACTTTAGCCTTTTCAGTTCTTGTTTGTTTGTCCAGGCTTCATTATTTCAAACAGGCCAATGTACTCTCTCAAGCAGGAAAAGGTTAGAGACGTAATTAATTCAAGGCATTTGGCATTTCCTGTCAAAATGGCAGATATTCATCAAGCTGTGAAGACTGCTGGGTTTCACATCCACTCAAAGCTGATGCTCAGAGCATTTTCCCAGCATACGTCTCTGCACACCTCGCACATCTCTACATTTTGAATTCTTCCTCCACAGACAAACACAGTTCCTCACGCTGACCCCCAGTCTTCTCAAAACCTCCTGTCAAACCCATTGCTACCACCTCTCTCTCTCTCTTCTCCTAGAGTACTCTGAGAAGTGGCTGGAACTCACCCGGCGTCCCATGCCCTTAAGAGCAGCAGTGGATTACCAGCACATGCTACAGGGATGCTGTTTTACCTCTCTTTATTGTGATTGCAGGGGCCCTGGAGCCGTATCATGACCTTACTGAGGTTCACTGATGCACTGGCCAGGAAACTGCAGCAAAGGGGGTTTAGGAGCAAGGGACAAATAATGAAAAACAGGGAGAACAGAGCTTTGGAGAGTTTAAAGGAACAAAGCCTGTGGCTACATGGCTGGGTGCAAGCCAGCTCCAGACTTTCAGGCACATTAGCAGAAAACTGTTAAACAACACAAACAGTAAAATAAAGAAACTGTTCTTGGCAGCAAAGCTCTTCTGTGGGGTGCTATGCCCCTCAGGAAAACTTCCTGGCAGCTCTCCGCCCCAGGCTGTGGAGACGCACCCGGTGACAAGGGAAGGACTTGATTATGAATAAAACCAGCCTGTTTAAATACTTACGTGATTTGGTAGCATTTGGATTTCTCCTTCAGCTTTTTGGCTCTTTGCATGTGGTCACAGCTCTCACACTGCTGTCTGGAAGACACAGGCTTGTATTTTTTTCCCTATCTGCTGCAGCAGTAATGGAGTGGATCACCCGGAGAACCTGTCTGTTCACGAACCCTTGTGTGAGATTAGATGTTAAAGAAAGAGTGAAATGTTTTTCTGATTCGTCAAAAGTCCAGCAGGTTAGATCTTAACTTAGCAGAAAATGATTAAATTAGATGTGACAGTAGCACAAGAAGTCCATAGTATGGCCCTGTCTTGTAACTACACTGAAATTAGGTGAACAAATCTAGTTGATAACGACTTTAGAAAAGTAAATGCAGCATCTAAATTTGACAGGTATGCGGCTGAACTGATAGATATTGTGATTGTTGTTGGCACACAGTGGAAAAACAGAATTACATTCTGTTTAATCAAAGAGACCTAGTCTGGGAGAAGCCTTGGATCCCTTCTCTACATGAAAAACAGGCTTTAGAACAAAGGAAGTTCTGCATAACGTTATTTAGTCTGCATGAACCAGTAACTGTATGTCAGAGCCCTGATGAAGTCATCACTTAGAAACCATTAAGAGATAGTGTACAATCAATGTGATATACTTTGCTTTAGTTGGGTGACATGCTTCTGGCAAGTAATCCAGCCATCAGGTCTGGTGTACATGCACAAAAAATTGCCAACAAGCTAGGGTACATCAGATATAAAACCCCAAAGCTTTCTCCCACCCTAAAATAAGAGTTTCCTTTCAAAATGTGTTATCATACCTGTCTCTGTGTTGTTCCATCTCTAATGTGAATCAGAACAGTAGATTTGTCTGAAAGGGAAAATCTCCAAGAACGAGTTTGATATAGAGAAAATATAATTTCTGTACTCCTATAAAATTTTAATATGCAACTAATGCTGGCACTAGTGGCCAAGGGGAAACGTATTCTTTGCTTTGATTAAAACAAAGCAAAGAGGAAAGAAGGAAGGAGGAAAGAAGCCCTTGAAGAATGAAACCCAGTACAAATGGATACCTGAACATACACACATTATTTTTGGGGGGAACATTTTAATTTAGCCACGCAGTTCACCCCTGCCAAAATTCATTGAATTGTGAGGGTAAGACAAATCATCTACTACCAAAGGCTGTAGCTATTGGGGCACACAGGAGGAGTGAGGAGTGGAAGGACATGAGTGCCCTCCATTGCCTATCACAGAATAAATCAGAGCTGAGATCTTTCTTTTGTGTGGTTTGGAACAGACATGGGCCTCAAAGACACAAGATTTGGACCAAAAGACAAGTCATCCCTTTATCTAGTTGTAATTAACTGCAGGTGGTTTCTGCTAACATAACACAGATTTGAGTCTCATTTATCTTTTTTATTTGGAGACAGCACAGCTTTCACATTTTTGGGAAAAGTCAGAGGAAAAAAATTAATTGTTTTCTTATTATAGCAGATCACATCTTTCAGTTTGAATTCTTGGCGTGATTTTTCTTTCTTTTGATAATGATAACACTGCCTGCCACTCTCTGACAGATGAGCTGAACATGACATGAGACAAAACCAAAACTGTTGAAGGTCTGGGCCAATCCTTAAAACTGAATCTTGTCTATCAGAACAGCAATAAAAATAGATGTTTCTACTGATGCATACTTGTCTCTTTCCTTGACAGTAAATCAGTGCCATCAAATCCTCTTATTCAGTCTTACTCTGCGTTTTGCAAGAGAAAGATTTTTGAAGGATTTTTTCCTTCTTCTTGGCTGTGTCAACTACAAAACCCTGTATCCCTTACACATCTCTCTTTTTCTCCTCTCTCTCTTTTATGTCAGCATAAATCAGGAAAGGTCACTGGAGAAGCCAAGACGGTATAAAGCTGCTGGGACAAAGCTGGGGCTGTTGTTTCTATTCCATGCTGGCCTTAGAGCAGACACCTAAAACACATTATTGCCTGAATGCTGCTTGTAATCATATTCCTCTCTGGAAACTGGATCCTTCTTAAGGGAGCCCTGAGGTCTGAATATTTGGCTTCTTTCTGGTCCCCTCAGTCTCCAAAGAGAGAAAAGGTCTCAAAGACAGATTGAGAGACTGAGCAGTACAATTAATTGGAACAGGATAAGATCTGCATGGGCTTTTTATGTCTTGGGATGCAAGAGTTGCATGGTGTGGCTCTGCATTGATGGCTGAGAGGAGCAGGGAGTAAGCTCCAACAAAGAGTTTGTGCTTCCTCTGGAGGGAGAAAAAGTGTAGCATTACTCTCTCCTTGTGCTGCGGCTGAAGCTGATTCAAGGGGTCCGGTGCAATAGTGCTTCTTAGTACAAAACAGCAGCAAGAGATGCTGGGAGTTCTCTGGATCCTTTTTGTGTTGCAAACAGCCACCATTTGCATGAGTCCATTGCAATAGCAGAAAAGGTGAAATATGAAACTGCTTCCCCACCCTGGTATGTAAGGAAGTATCAGATTCTGGACACCTGCAGCAATTGACTTCTTTCCAGCACAAGTCCAATGACATTCAGCTTTCCAGCAAGTAATTTCCTCCTAGGAAAGAGGTGCAAGAGAAGGGAAAAATGGAGGAGAAAGTGAGCAAAGATAATACTAGTACAAAATGTTTCAACAGCAAAATGCTGTGCAGGCTGCAAGACGGGAGGAGGAAAGAAATGGAACACGCAAGGCAGGGCACATGTTTGAGGTAGCTACAGCTGTCATGGTCAGTTTCAGCTTTGCTTATTGTCTTTGGGAATAAAGGGTGAGTGGAAGATGTGCTGATACATTAAGGCTGTTAAGATGGGATGGAAAGTCTCAGTGATGGAGGGTGGTTACATGGTTGAGGTAGATCATATTGCTGTTTCCCCCACCTCCCCCAAAACCAGCAATATGACTGAGAGAACCGAACATACTAGAATAAATTCCTGTCTTGGCTACTTGGGAGAAACTCCAGAAAAGCCCTTCTAACATAATCGGGGTCACATTTTGGCCAGAGTTGTGGGATGCATTAGGAAACTGCTGCAATAGTCCCAACAGGCAGCGGGTTGATTTATTTAATGCCACACCGAGGCGTTCTCCCTTGCTTAACGTGGGTATAGACCCTGCTGTGACTTGGCTCTGTAAGTAGGATTTACAACTACTTAGTTTCTCTTTGAAGTGCTTGTGTTATTTTTGAGAATTATGTTGTGTTTTCATGATACTATTACAATTTTTATAAATTTAAAATCAACTTCGAAAACATTTTAGTCCAAACCTTCCTGATGACTTAAATTTGTTGATTTAGTCTAGTTCAAGAATGTACATTCTTAAATCCTTGAAGTTCTCAAAAAATGCATTTGAAGACACTAACTGAAAACTTAGAGCTCGTTTCAAGTGAGTTTCATTTTGAACAGCTGAACTTTCGGCACTGGCTGTGAGGTGATGTTAGTTTTTCTTTGGTTGGCTAAAGCCAGGAAACTGTGCTTGTCTGGCACATCAACATGGAATTCAATAAGGGGCATAAGTAAGTAGACGATCTAGTCCCTGAGGAATGTTTTATTATGTGGCATAATACACATGCCAGTGTACACACAAAAAGCATTATAATTGCTTAATATAGTGTGTACAGATGCATTTGAAGCTGAGAGTTAGTGACAACAAATTAGATGCATAAAGGCCCTCGAATGGGTTAGCAGATGAAAATGCAAAAAAAAAAAAGAGAGACTCAAAAGTGGATAAATATTGCAAAACATACAGTATTTGTGGAAAATCTTCAACCTTTTCGGAAACTATAGTTACGCGTTTGCAACAGACTTGATTTCTTGTGAGTAGAATTTATTCAGTCTTCCCAACTGCAAGAATTCACCAAAAATGATTTGTACTTGTGATTTGTAGAATATTAATGGATTTTAAGTGGTTCCAGCAATTCCATTAAATGCAAATGGAACAAATAAGTGAACAGTTTGCCAAAGATGGAGACACCACAGTTGTGAAACCAGCCAGTGGTTTATGTCAAACATAGTCATTTAAAAAATATAGCAGTGAATTAAAGTAAAAGTGACTTAAAGAGTAGGTATTCTACAAAGTGTTGCTCTAAATGAAGACAGGAGTATGAGCAGTAACATCTGGATGGAATAAAGACCCATCTGAGAACTAAAGTAAAATAGCATTGCTTATTTGAACAATTTCTGTGTTAGAAAATAGAAGTTAATATGAAGAACAACAGTCTCTGGGAGTTTTTGGAAGAGGGACAAAAAGTTGACAATTGATGCAAAGTTTTCAGCAACTTTACTGTTCCTCTTTAGTTAGATATTTTTTTAGCATTTGCTTATGATGTGCCCAGTACCTGACCATACTGCCTACTCTGGGCGTCTTGGAGGCATAAAGTCCACAGAAGGAGGCATAAAGCCAGATGGCAAGAGAGCAGGGGTGGTACAGCACTTAATTGCAAATGGATTGCAACGTAATCCCTTCTGTGTAACTCCTCTGCCTTCACCTGAGGCCACATGGGGACTGAACATATGTGTGTTCTTTTGCTTGTGAGAAAACACACATAACAGCCAAGTTTAGGTTTTCCTTTTGTTTAGAGTTTTACTTATAGAGTGGTTTTAGTCAGTATGGAGGTCCCATATACAAAGACATTTTTACTTTCGTAAGAACCGCTGTCTTGCATATAACAATTTTCTTTATTTGGCCATCTTCTTCCTCATTAACCTACCGGAGAATTATACACACCAGGGTTTATTTAGATGATCTTTCAAGTGTCCTTCCTGTTTATAGAGTGATTAGCCACATGCACCAGACAAAATATGAGGCCAGAGAATGGAGGATACCATGCTAACAGGAAGCATCTTCATGTAAATAAGGGTGATGCTCCACGTCATCCACTAACTGCATCTTCCCGCAGGATGCAACCAGCTTTGAAATACTTGTTTGGAAAGAGAAGTATCTCTTCTATTAACAGGATTAAGCAAAATATGAGATGGCCATGTTTGCATTTACACACACACACAAGAAAAATAAAAGGCGCATTCTGAAGTTGAGTGTAGAGAATTTCTTTGGGTTACTGATGCTGTCATACCTTTGGAAGAGTTGATCATTCCTTTGCCTGATGGACTGAGATCATTTCACCTTGATATTATTTACCTTGACCATACGAATGAACCTTCAGCTATGCACTGGAGAAGACACTGTAGGTGATAGAACAGGCTCCTGGGGGCACACTGTAGTGTTTGCTCAGAAATCTGTTATTCCTAGGGTACTTATTAAAGGCATAATCATATCTATTGTTATTGCTATGTTTGTGCTGCTATTTGAGGACACATATGGACACCAGAGCTATCACCAGCATCAAGTCTTCCCACATTTCTTTCTGAAAACCAAAGTGTCTGCATGTTCAAAAATACTCGTCAAATAAAATAGTGAAAACAAATTTGTTACTTTTTATTAGGAATTTTCTTTTTCATTTTGGCATCTTTTGAATTTCGTGGTGTTTCCCAGTGCTCATGGATGAAAGTGTTGTTTCTGCATCTAAAATGGACCTCGTTGGTCTCTCAATAGGTGACAGTTGCCTGTGACCTCCTGTGGGCCCAGGCCTACGTGTGGTGCACTGACCTCACCCACTCACAAACAAACAACAAAGATGATCTAGAAGCTCGTTGGTGAACAAAATTAAACACTGCAGGTCAAATGGAAATCAATTACAAGCTGTGCATAAGACTTTGGAAGTCAACACCAGCTCTCACCCACGAATTGCGATGGAGACAGTCAAATGTTAGGTCAGCTCAGGTCACCCTGTGGCTTTGGTGTCCATTTTTCACTCAATATAGGGTAAGGAACTATAAACATCTAAGACAGTGGATGAAGTTAACAGATGACTTGGACATAGTGATAGATCCTGTGCTGAATGCATTATGCCAGTACAAACAAATAAAATAATTTAAGAGAAAAAAAAGCTCTTTTTGTAGTAAGCAGAGACATGGTCATAGCCACCTAAACAAAATCCGTTAATTTTTACATTTAACTCTACCTCTTATTTATGTATGAATTCTAATTGGTATCATCTGTCTAATGCAATTAAACAGTTTTTGACACTGACACGTTTAAATGAACACAGATAATTTACCCTTGGCAGTAACACCAATAGGACTGACACCAATAGACTTACAAAAAAAGCACCTAAAAGAATCAGAAGTCCAAAGCCCACNTCTATTTCTTTCTATTTCTATTTCTATTTCTTTCTATTTCTATTTAGCACAATGGTTTGAAATGACCTGTGGACTATCTTAAGATGTTATTTTATGCCACTAATCTTTAAAAACAATTGTGAGCTGAGATGGGTCCAGTGCGTCTGTTTCAAATGCAAGTCATGACTCCTTGTAACACTTATGTTACAAGTCCATAACATGTACAAAAATATCCTGAATGAAGAAATAAATTTTTAATATATCTAGTAGTTATTGCAGACTTCTGGAACTGTGATAAGAACCCACCATAATTTCACTTTTTTTCTTGATATGGAGTTATTTTCAGTCTAAGTTGGTAACCAAAAATGTGGGGTATTCCAGGTTGTGGGTCACAATGGTGATGATGGACATGGATGTCTTAACCACAGTCCTTTTGATTTCCAAGGCATTCACAAAAGTCCTGCAGACACACACACAGGATAAAACAGGCCAAACTTTGTTGACCCAGCACCTAACCCAAAACCTGAGGATTGCCCTATCAATGCTTTTTTGGATCTGAGTTCTTCAGTCTCTCTTTGTGTTTCTCTTCACATTTCCTGCTACTTCTTGTTCTTGTTTTCTTAAACACCCACCCTCACACAAAACATAGCAGAGCCCCATCATGCTTCTCATCCATTGCTGAGCAGATGTAAGATGTGTAACTCGCCTCAGATTGGGGTGGTGATGAATTCCTGCATCTTGAGAGCTCTGCACTCAGTTGTTTGTAACCCAGGGAGGCTCTCTGTCAGACTGGTTGACAGTAGTGAACGTACCCAGATTATAATTATTTTAGTGTGTGTGTTGCACAGTTAACGATACATATGAGCCCTGTTAAGATTGGCATTTTGGGCCAAGGACTTTATTTATTGTTTCTGACACAGAGCTGGGTACTTACAGCATTTAACCAGCAACGTTAACTGTGCAATCAGGAGCTCGCTGGATTCATCTGTGGTTTGGATATACTTGAGTGGCTGGGAACTTTCCAACAATATTGCAGCACATTTATCTCTTTCATGTATCTTGGGATTAATGCAGTAACAAAACATAATTTCAGTCTAGGCAAGATGGAAAGCAACAACATAAGTAAATCTGCATATCATCTCTATGCTGCATTTATTTGAGGAAAGACTTTCCTTTATCATAATTATTTTATGTGTAGAAGCCTATGGTATCTCATGAAAGTCTTCTCTGGCCAGGAGTCCTGGAGGGAAAAATTAGTTTTTGTAAAAATCAGACAGATAACAATCTATGCCTTTAAGATAGGCATGACCACCAAGGAAGCCCTGGGTCAGAGCATTAAATAATCTCCCTTGATCCCAAGAGCTTGGCTTCAGTGCATGCTGGGACCTGAAATCTCCAAAGACAGGTGACTACAGCTGCCTGCAAGGAGTCTCAACCATGGAGTTTTATAGCTTGCATCTGGCTCACAGCTCGTACCTTAAACATTCTCCAGGGAGCTGACAGTCTCATTTTTGTTCTTTAAACACTAGAACAAAATTAAAATGAAAATCTAAAATACAAACCTTTTTCCCAAACCATGCGAAGGTCAAGGAAATAACCTCTTTTGCAAAAATATCAGGAAAAAGCATAAAGAAAAACAGATAACATGAATAAAAGTAAACCGCTATTATAATGACGCTAGAAATCTCCTTTTTAAACTGACTAGCAGTGCAGAAAAGTTGAAAATGTTCTTTCAAATGACTTCCAACAGCAAGGGATAGGATATTGCACTGGGCACGATATTCTGGGAGGTGGGTCCCACTACCTTCTAACTCACATGCGTTTTCCATAATAAGTCAAAGCAAAGAACTACTTTCCATGTTCCTGTTTTTAAAAGTGAACTTTCAAGAGGAAAGTCCACCATGACTCTTCCCTCACAAGTGGTCTAATAACAGTGGCGGGGATATGCACAGAGTCCAGAGCAGAAATGCTGATGGTGCCCTTGGGAACAGAGCTCCCTACTTAGCAGCAGATCCTACATGAAATGCATGAAGGGCTGGAGCATGGGGGCTTCAGACATCAGTTCCTATTTGTAAGGAGACTGTTTGCCAATAGTGTTCCCAAACTGCCCTAAGGCTTCTGAGCAATGTGAGTGTGTTGGTTTTGCAGGGCCTGGTTTTTGGTAGTGGGAGGGGCCACAGAGGTGGCTTCTGTGAGAGGCTGCTGGAAGCTTCCACCATGTCCAGCAGAGCCCCTGATGGCTCTGAGGATGGACGTGCTACTGGGCAAGGCTGGGCCAATTAGAGATGATGGTAACGCCTCTGTGATAACAGATTTAAGAAGAAATCATAACAAAGTTTGGAGCGTAGTTGTAATTTTCCAACTAGAGAGGAGTAGGAGTGAGAATATGTGAGAGAAACAACAATGGAGGCACCAAGGTCAGTGCAGAAGGAGGGGGAGGAGGTGCTCCAGGCGCCAGAGCCGAGATGTCCCTGCAGCCCGTGGTGAGGACCATGGTGAGGCAGGTTGTCCCCCTGCAGCCCATGGGGGCCCACGGGGGATGCAGAGATCCACNGTGGACCCACACTGGAGGAGTTCACGGAGAACTGTCTCCCGTGGGAGGGACTCCACGGTGCAGCAGGGAAACGACTCCTCTCCCTGAGCAGCGGAAAGATCTTGGGTGATGAACTGACCAAAACCCCCACCCCGTCTCCCTGCACTGCTGGTGGGAAGGAGGGAGGGGATGGGGGGAAAAAAGTGTCTTTTAAGGGCTTATTTTTACTTCTTATTCTCCTACTCTGACCTTGATAGTAATAAATTCACTTTATATCATTAAGTAGAGCCTGTTTTGCCCTTGAAGTGTTTTCTCCCAGTCCTTATCTCAACTCATTAACTCTGTTAAATTTTTTCTCCTCTGTCCAGTTGCAGAGGAGAGTCAGTGAGTGGGCTTTTCATGGGTGCCTGGCATTTGGCCAGTGTCAAACCACGACAGTGAGGAAAGATGATTTTCCCTGCCTCAGGAAGAGCCCTGGCACTTACCTCCTTGCACAGGAAACTGCAGGAGGAAGGACAAGCAAAACTGAGTGTGGACAGACAGAGATGTTTCTGCACCCCATGCATCCTGCGTTTTCCTCAGCAGCTGGCAGTTGACCACATCTCTCACATAAGTGACAGAGTAAGAACTGCTTTGTTGCCACAGGCTCTTCCTAGAGCTAAAACCAATTCTGGGACAGACAGTGTAAATGTGCTGAGTAGAGAACAGCAGCCTCTCCCCCTACCCATAGGCCAGGAGAACTTTGATCTGACTGCTTCATGAGTGTGGAAGTGCAATTATCATTACACACAAAATGTACTGCAGCCTGGTGACTCAAAAAACTCAGGTCTTTGTTGCAGCATCTTGTGCTGACTGTGTTTCTGTGTTTTTATGATGCATACATAGACTGCAGATCAAAGGCTATTTCTAGGTCATTTTGCCTATAAGATTATCGAGATTTCCTGCTAAAACACTGAGAACAGTGAAAATTTGCAGTGCTTTTATTAAACTTGCACAGTCAGCACACAGCAAAATTAGAAGGTATGTCAACTTGGGTTTGAGTACCTCAAAGAAACCAAAATGCTTAAAAACCAAGCAGTTAAACAAGTCAACTTATAAATCTCTTGAAAAATCCCAGAGACCTTCCAATCTGTCTGCTGACACCTTCTGCCTGTCTCTGATCCTGCTAAATCAAAGCATTTATCTAAAGTACAAAAGTTGACAGTTTGCATTTAATAAAAGTTGCTTGTTTTGTCAATCTGCAGAACTCTTGTTCCCACTGGCCATTTCCTTAATGATGGATTACAGCAATGCAATAGCCAGCAGTACTTACAGAAATAGATGCAAAAAGTGGCCTGATTAGTTTTAAATATGGTCATTCTTTAATACAAAATGTAGGTTGGAAAGAGATGCTGTGTATTTCAACTAGCAGAAATTCTGTTTTGGGGGAACCATTACTGTTCCTGATAGCACACATTGTACAACAAAAGAAAAATAAATAAAAGGACCACAGTTTGTTCACAGACATTTTCAAGGGCTTTATAATTGACAGTAATTCTGGAACAGTTTCAAGCTTCTGTGTACAGTTTTGCTCATCAGTAAAGTTAAAAATCTATTACATTTGCAAGCATCAGGAAAAAAAGTTTATGTCAATATGTGCTGCTTTTGTATCTCTGAAGTTTTGCAGACTTAGGCTTCAGTCCTGTGTACTTCCGCGTGGGGTTTTCCTTTACCCGTACACTTTAAATGCAGCACTTGCTGACAATTTGTAGAACATAGACTGGAAGCAAATTGTAATTTTGAGAAATATGTATTTTCTTACATATCAAGTTAGAAGTCCTATTCTTAAGGAATTTTAATGTTAATCTTTGGTGCTGAATACCCCACCAGCCTTCGCAAAAAAGGCCTGTGTTATGTTTTAAGGGTGTTGAAATTAATTGGTTTTATTTAGTTTCTCTTTTGTTTAGAAGAAAGGTCTTTTCTCATATACTGTAGAATACACATCAGACTGAGGCAGTCCTAGTTAATGCTAAACAATATTCATTTGTTTACAAGCGATTGCTCTTTCCTGGACTGGAAGGTCACCTTCCCGGTGACCGGGGATGGCTACATCATCTGAAACAGCCTCTTAAATTTCAGGCTACTTCAGGGCTGTAGACACTATTTGATAGCTTGGAGAGGAAAGCCAAGTGTGTTGGGACCACTTTAGACACCATGAAAGATCAGCCAGGGTATAGAGAGCATCAGGCTGCTGGTTGCAGTCTAGGATCACCAGTAGGTCCTGCCGCCTGTTTTTCCCATGCTGAGCTGTTGCATCTTCTTCAGGAAAGGGAAGAGGTAAAAGGGAAATGGCTGCTTGTGTCCAGGCCCTGCAATAAGGAAGGATGTGTAGGATAGCTGAAGAGCAGCAAACTCAGCCTCCCCTTACCTGCAGACCCCAGTGATGCCTCTCTGGAAAACTGTGACAGGGTGTAAGGGAGTAGGTATGATAGAGGGATGGTGCAAGCCTGCACAGACAGATGTGGTGGGACCAGGCAGTGGTTGAGGACTTTTGTGTATGGACCATGTATGTATTTTCTGGGTTCATTTTTATCGAAGTGCTCATTGGCAACTCCAGAAATGCACACATGAACCTCAGTTTGGGTCAGAGGAAGAACTAAGGTGTGTCTGTCTCTGCTTCTCAAGATTTCATGGGTATCTTCTTCCGTCCAGCTCACAGGTACCTTTTGAAACTTTATTTCTGTCAAATGTAAGTGGTAATAAAGCTAATACTCTTTTATTGTCCCAAGCTGTCAGAATAGCTTTAAATATGTGTGTTGGGAAGATGAATCAGGTATTTTTATTTATAAAAAATTCAGTTCTAAAGTCTCCTTAATTAGATTAAACATTATTTAAATACATATTTTCTTTCCCTATTTTATGAACTATACTCTTCAAAACAAATATTCCTTAAGAAAGTACAAAAAGGCAAAATCCAAAATTTTATACCTTTATCTTACTGTTGTTACTTTAATTGTTGCTGAAGAGGGGTTCAGGCCTGTAACTTGAATTTAAATTCAGAAGATTATGCTGGAGTTGCATGGAAAAGACTTGAAGTAGGTATTTAAAGAAATGTACAAATTAAAATGGAAATAAATATTGTATTGAAAAACTAAGTACACAGACTGTGGCATGAGGCTTAGGAAAACGCAGCTGAGCTTCTGTTGACAGAAGGGGAAGACAGCTTACCTTGTGCTCCTCTCCCCAAGGATGCTTGTGGGAGGCCCGGCTCATGAATCTCACTGTTAGACAATGCTGAATCCTGACCTACGTATGGTTCTAATGAGAGGAATTCTTTGGAAAGCTTGGAAACTCATGACCCTTGGTTTGCAAAAGGCATTCTTAAATAGCAGTATTTTGGACTCCAAAGACAATCTGTGCTTCAGCAGAGTAAAACAATTCTTTAGTTCATTTTTCTGTTAAGAAACTCCATTCCAAGTCAGCAATCTCATCTTCTGGTCCTGGTTAAGGCATCAAGCAAGGGAGTCAGGCTTTTACAGTCAAGCTTATGCTAACACAGGCACCCCTACACACCCTGGTTTGTTTTGTTATAAGGCAAGTGAGGGTAACCCAAATTTTTAGCAGGGGAAGTTCAGAATTTTAGTCCTGGCACTGACTGTGTTTTAAATAGATGGAGCATGGCAGAGTTGTGATTTAGTTGCCTGAGGTGTTGGTGTTCGTTAGCTGTATTTGTGGTGCCGCTGAGAGCTTGGGCTTTTGTGGCAGTCCTCGTCTGCCATGCAGAGCAGACCAGTGGGGTGGTTTCCTTGTAAGGAATTTGCCTTTGGACAGTAGCCTGGGTTGTGAAGATCCAGCTCTGCATCCACCTGTGCTAGCAAGTGTCAGGTGCTAAAGTAATTAGAGAAGTCAAGTTGTGACACACTGCATTTCATTTGGGAATCCTGAAACCAGCACAGCTGGGGGAGGCCTGGGGGATGGTGTGAACCCCCTCTTAGCTGTACCACGGAGCCCCTTCCCAGAGGAATGATGTGTTATGCTTGAGCTTCCTGCAGCCACTCACTGCCGTCACTGCTCTGCAGAGGTTTTTTGAGTATGGCTTCAAAACCATGCTGTCTGGACTGAACATGTAAACCACAGTGCACAGCCCTAAAGCTTAGGCTCAGCCTCCAGAGGGAAAGTGTGGGGGTTTCCTCCAGCCACAGAAAGCTGTGTTAGCAGTCTCTGTGCCAGGCTGTGGTGTGGGGGGAGTGTGTGAAAGTGGCCAGTGCTATCTGGCTCACCATGGGGGCCACCTTTTAGAAATATAATTTATTGTATGAAAAAACGTATTAGTGTAGTTCAGAATAGCCCTGAGATCTCTGATTTAGGACTGCTTTGAATAACTTCTGGGAATCACAGACTGACCTCAGGAGTCTCTAAAACATGGAGGCAGCAACCAGCTCTGTTGTATCATTATTTTTATGCTGCTTTTTCACTGCGGCATGCAGACAGCCATTGCAAAATCTACTCTGTCAGAAGACCAAATTTCTGTTTGCAATTCACCCATGATGGCTGAACAATTCAGCTGCAGAGTAGAGGTTTAACTGACTTTTGTTTTAGCTGTATTCCTAAACCACAATAATATGTTATTTTGATATATGTGTCTATGTATGTGTAAATATGTTGTACATATATATAATAACATGCATTTTATATACGTGTGATCCTTGTTTATATATATAAAATATGTTATTTCCACTGACAGTCTTACTGAAGAGTAGTGCTGGCAAGACAGTGGCCTGGTATAGATTTTAAAATTATATTGATTTTTAGTAATAGACACATTTTTGGTATTCATGGTATTAGGCTCTGCAGTATCTACAAGAACCACGTTGCTCTGGTTGCCTGATGAATCACTGACCCTATTGTTTCTCTTGCACATCTATATTAAGTTTTTACGCAGTACTCAACTCCAAAGCAAAAGTTTTAGCAGTACACTGAGCCTTCTGTTCCTTCCACTTCTCACTGTAAATCCTTCTACAATGCATTTTATTTAATTCACTGTAACTCTTTCTCCATTAATTGACCATTTATAATTCACTGGAACCATAACAATGACCTATGCACTACAATGAGAGTAATGGAGTGTCCCCCTGACACAGAGCCAGCCCACCTTGAAAGCCCTGACGTTACCACCACCCCACTGGATTAGCGGAGATGTGGTTTATATTAGTGACCTGAAGGAGGTTCATGCCCTCTGGGAGAAGGCTGTTCCCTGGAATGGCAGTGTGATTAATGGTTTATTTACAGCAGTGACATCAAGGCTGTCAGGACTCTTCATCAGTCTTTGATGTAAAACACACTAAGAGGCCGTAGGTCACTCTTATCTGCTCAGAGAAGAGAAATCAGAAATGAGGAGTGGTTCAGCGTGGCCACAATTCTGGTATGATTATTTTCCACTACGGCAAGAGAAGAAGAAAATTACAAGGTCACTTCACTGGCCTTACTGGTGAGACAATGTGGCCACAAAGAGACCATGGCTTCTCTTTTTTGGCTGGGGGAGGACAGCAAAAGAGCGCTAGTGAGAGGCAACATGTTGAGAAAGTGCAAATACCTACATCAAATCCACAGGACATTGTGAAGGAGGAGTTCTTCAGTTCAGCACAAATCACCAAACAGGACAGGTTTTTCATACCCTGGGTGAAGCTGAGCTTAGACAGGTAATTTTAGGGATTACTATGTAGTCCCCAGCACTATCATATATAGTAATTTCCAATTTTTAGTATTTCATACTTTACTACTATTTTAGAAAAGACTTCCTCTTCTGAAAACTTCCTCTTTTCTTGCTGAGTCGGCTAAGCACAGTCTGATTTTCCACATCTCTGTGTACTGGTAAATCCCACGCAGCTCCCAGCTCTCGTGGGCCGGCTGATCAGTGAGATAATGTTGAGGCAGCGTCAGCCCTTTCCCTCAGCCCCCTGATGGGAATGGGTTTGCTGACACTCAGCACGTTTGCAGGGGCAGCCAGCTCCTCCCCTGCCTGATCCAGCTCCTGTGGTGCAGGACTCTTCCAGGAGAGTTCTTGGGTCGGGGATGTTGCACAGTGCTGTGCCTGTGGTGCTGGATTTCCTTCTCAGAGGACTTACTTACAAATGACTAAGATGCCTGAGAAGTTCTCTTGGGCCTACTTGAAATAATAACTGAATGAAAACCAGTTACTGAATCCGAGCCAGATAAGACTGAAAGTAATGCTGGGGAGGGAAGAAAGCTATGTTGGAGAGGCTCAGCTTCCCCAGAGTTTCCCTCTGTTAAGAAGTCTGGCACTTGTGCTATTGGCATGTTCCAACACACTTGGCTTGGTGTGGGCTCCTCGCTACTTCCCGGTGCCTGAGCAGCACAACCCCACGATAGCTTTTCTGCATCCGATAGCCTGGCAGACTGCACTCTTTCTTACTGGGTTAAGATCTACACATAACAATCTGTGACTTGCAGGAATATGCATAGGATATCCCTGTGAATCAAACCACTGATCTTTACAGAGCCTTGGCTTGTTCAAAACCCTGTTAACAGGCTTGCTTGGCAGAGCACATTTTGTGGGGCCCGCTCCCTTCTTGGCTTCTTGTAGAGTACTGTATGGAAATTAGTGTATGCAGTAAGGACCACCCAAAGCAAATGATTTCCATTAGACTTAATGAGTACTTAAACACAGGAGTGCAGCATGTATGTGCAACAGGACCCAGAGATTTCTCAACAGCAGGTGTTACTTAAGGGAAGCAAAAAGCCCCAGGATGTAGTAGGAACAAGCCACCCAAATAAAGCAATCAAGAAAAAAATATAGAAGCAAATTAAAGTTTGCACACAATGAAAACAGAGCTAAACAAAGCTGCACTTCCCTGCTGTAACTTTAATCCTCTAAGAGGTCTTTAGACATTGCTGTAGATGGCTTCCAGCCTGGTGTAGTATTTTCATGGCAAGTATTTCTGTTTAATTAGTACAGTTCTGTGTACAGAACCTAGAGCAGAAAGACTGGAAAAGACAAAAGAAACAAAAGACACAGAAAACAAATCTTTGAAAACAAATCTTTGTTGATGACTTTCCCTGTTTCTCTTTCCCCCCATTTCGTGGAAGATTCGAGGTAACAAGTTTATGTGGCTGGTGAGTCACAACCAACAATTATTATGCTCAATACACGCTATACATATATTTTATTATTTTCCAGCTCTAAGAGAAAGTTGCATAATTTTCTCATTTTCCAAAACTTTCCCAGACCACTCCCTTTGTAAAATCTGTGAAAGGGCTTTTAGCTATTTTGTGGTCAAGGCTGTGTCCCCTGTTCAGTCTGCTTGTCCCAAAATGCACTTCAGTACACTCAGAACAAAGTTGGGCTACCCTCAGAAGACCCTACTCCCTTTCTTCTCTACTTCCTAAATTTCTTATGGGAATTCGAAAGCCCAATTTATTAAATGCTGCAGAATTTGTTGGTGATGATCAGCTGCAGCATAGCAATTGACAAGGGAAACCTGGATTTTCTGACACCCATCTTGGGAAACACCCAGACCCCCATCCTGTTTCTCTCCCACCGATCTTGTCTTGCTATTGGAACATGAGGCTCATCCCTTGCCACGCACATCTGTTTGTTCCCTCCGTGCCACCCAGAGAGAGCACTCCGCTCCCCTCCTCTGCTGCCTGCCCGCCTGCCTGCCTGCTGGAGGGGACATGCACAGCCTGAGCTGCTCAGGGCTGTCACCTACGGCGTCTCAGTCAAAGTGTGTGCACTGGGTGAGAAGCCAACAAGAGTTAGGGAGGGCTCAGGCACCAGCAGCCCAGATATTAGCTGGGAAGCTCTGTCCCTGGGTGCAGAGGCAGGGCATCTGGAGCTGCTCTGGGCTGCTGCTGGTCACATCAGGCTAAGGACCTCTCTGCTTTTGTCAAACTCCTGCCTACCACCAGTGTCCCGGTGGAAAGCAGAGACAATTCTCCCCTCACAGGGAGAAGCAGGTGATGTACATTAATGTTTTAGGAGAGCAGCAACCCAAGGGTTAAAATGCAGCTCTGCTACAAGCTGTTTTAGGTATAGCTCAATCATTAGCAGCTGAATCATATTTGCTTCCCAGATCCCCTCCTCTAGGGAAAGGCAGTACTGCCAGCTCCCTGCATGACACAGAAGAGGACCTGCCGGCTTGCTGGTCCTGCTCCCCACCCAGGAGCCTGCTCCCACCAACACTGCCTACAGAACAAGGTGCAGAGGCTATATCCAGGAGTCAGTGCAAAGCAGGTACAGGGGACAGTAGGCCCTTTTTCCCATTGGCATAAGTTAATGGGATGGGTTTCAGACTGTTTCTAAAGCCTAATTGCTGCAGAAGTCACAGCTTGAGCAAGCCGCTTTGCCTGTGCTCCCCCTAAATAGCATGTCAAATTTCTATTGTCTGCTGTATCCAGAGTCTGACATCACTTCTTGAGTCTGACATAACCTGCTTTGCATCGCACGGAGTTCTTGGTGTGGGATATACTGCAGGGTCTGACAGTCCTTACACTGTGTGTAACAGATCTTCAGGTGCCAGATTTTTCCAGTTTAACATGCAGCAGATGTGCTCGCAGTCTTTTCGGAACTGTTTTAAAAAACAGCTACAGTGGATCTATTTTCAAAGCTGGCTGGCTAACTACAGTGTCCTTGTTTAAGGATGAATGTTTTCATAACTACCACCGGAATGTCTCGTCATTTTTTCAGTGCTTTGTCTATGAAACATTTAATTAATGACTATTAAAAATTTACCACCATATTAATTTGTTGATATGATATATTCTTTAAAGGTTTTGGCATCCAGCTGGAAAGTTAATGGCTAATAGTCAAACTCTGACAAAATGCACTGATGCATTTTTTCAAGAAGGAATTACAACTTTTTAATTCTGTAGGTGTTTCAAGTATCAAATGCCTGTGGGTTTTGGATGAGGTGTCTGAAACACAGCTAAACTAAATGGATATATAACACTGACAAACCAAAAGGCAGAGCAGCCACAATACTTGAGGCACAATATCCCTTAAGAATTATAAGAAGTCTCTCTTGAAGAGTGCAAGTGTGGAATGGTTATAATGCTGCTACATCACAGTTATAGACAAAAATCCTTTTGACTTAACTCGGAACAGTATCAAAGCCAAGAAATAATGTCTGATAATGAAGCAAATAGGAAACTTCTTGCACTGGGAGAAACAAGAAATTATGTTGTGTTGCTGTACATTAAGTTTTCTTTGACAAGAACTGAGTGTGAGGCATGCAGTCTTCTTCCCAGCTCACAGAAAGAAGCAGCGTTGATACCGGAGTTTTTGCCATACTTTGGAGGTGTTTGTCCTCCTGTCAAAGTAGAAACCCAACAAAGTTAGCCAAAGTAGTGACTTCTTCTTACATACCAGACTGCAGAGGTGGTTTTCTGCAAGGATGAACTGTACTGTAGTCAGGACACAGGAATGGGGCTCAGGTATGAGGTGATAACTAGGCTTTACTGGCAGTGGGAGCAGTGAAAAGTACAGCTGAAGGAACAATGTCTGGGCATAACACATTAACAAGCCCTGAGTCAGCACAGGCGCTACACTGTAATCAAGAACATCGCCTGTTTACTTCAGTGTGATTAATATCAGTCATCTGCTCTTCGTTAAATGGTTAGATCCTCGATAATAGGAAATTTCCTGGAGTTATATTTGGAAATCCCATCCATCTCTCAAGAATTTACCTGCTGGCCCTTCACCTTGTGTGGCAGTAGCAATGGCTTTGGTACCAGGGTGGCCAGCAACAAGGCTAGTCCAGCTGGAGGTGCTGGACACTCAGGAAATTCCAGAGATGAATCAGAGCTAAAAATTAATTGCTTTTGAATTTAGCTCAGATCTACATGCCATGTCTGAAATAAAGTAATGCCTGGGATATTAACAGTATTACTGGTTGTGCTAAACTTTAAAAGGAATCTCTTAGCCTTATGTAGATTAGGCCTCAGTCTTTGACATTTACAATTACAACTTGAATGTGGTCTCTTTTTCACTGTCATTCTGAATTTGCCTTGCCTCTTAGCAAACTAATGCATGTCGAAAAGATTAATGGATTAAACATGGCCAGAGCTAAGCCTATTACACTAAAGCCCCTTAAAATCAATCCATAGCTTGTAAAGGAAGAGATCACCTGAAATACAAGCCTCAGGGAATATCTGCAGGATGCCACGACCATCCCTACACCATGGCTGCTGTTGTAGGCACAACTAGACTGGACATGCCAGCTCTGAGTGTCACACAGGCAAAGCTGGTCACTGAGGCCCAGGGTGAGCTTCTTGCCACCTCACCACCACCCAAGCCATATCCTACATAATTAGTTTTAGCATTGGGAAAGATTTGTTCTCAGATGACATTATTGGACTGTGTTTCCCTTGACTTTCCAGAGGTTTCTTTTGCAATTCGTGGTCTGGGCTCAGACCCCAAAGTGACTGCTCCAGACAATCTTGCTGGTATCATCTTCCACTCTGCCTGCCCTGTGGAGCCTCATGCTTCCCTGCAGCTCCATGATGTCTCCCAGCATTTTCTCAAGAGGTTTTGAAGAATGTTTCACAAACAATTGGCCTAGCATGCCGAAAAAATTACCCATATTGTTTATCTATGCTCCAAATTATTTACCACAACTGGTCATTTTAAAATATAGTTTACACAGTGTCTGAACAGTTTATTTCATAATTTAAGGGTTATCCCTAGAGATTTTTAAACATTCTGTAAACTTTTATTTGTTTAATTGATAATTATTTCATATATAAAAATGTAAATGGAGAGAGAGACAAGAGAGCCTGACTCTCAAACTGGGCCTTTAGAAAAGAGAAGGGAGTCACTCTTTCAAGTCTGGAGCTGACATTATCTCTCTTCTCCAAGATCCAAAGCACACACTGTACCTTAGAAAACCCACACCTGGAATTTATAGCCACTGGAAGTGGCACAAATAGAAGACAATAAAATTCTGATGCTCTTCAAGCCAACTTGGCATGTGTTCATGGTGAAGCCAAAGGGATTGGCTAACAGTAGGCTACTGCTCCAAAGTTTGCAGATATGGCCAGGTAGCAGAGGCTCCCTGTCTCCAGTTTCATGCTGCCTGTTAAACTTGCAGTGGAAGATAAGCCTTATAAAGAGCCATATAACCTTCTCCACAGTTTGACAAGTCAGCAGCACCTAACCCAGTACATCAGATTTTCCCAAGTCAAATTCTTAATTTGACCTCAAGCCTGCAAGACCCACCCATATCTAAGAACGCAAGGGTTTAAGAGAGTTTATCTTACATGTGGGGAATATAATATTGGAGACAACTAGAGGCAGTGTGAGCAAACACCTCACAGCTCCCTGAGCATGGTGTTCAGCCCACTCCCAAATCACCTGGTTGTGTTGCAGTTATCTGACTTCATCTGACTGCAAATTGTAGTCAGTGGTCTCCTGTAACATGACAGTTCTGTACTAGTTTGTAGGTCTTTTGATACTGGAAAATCAGATGAACAAATTAGCTGCAAATAGATAAAGACTAAGACAAAATCTTTTCAGGAAAATCACTTAGATATCAAACACAAATTAAAAGAGCCCAACAAGCAGGCCAAGCAAAAGGAAGCGAGAATCACTGATCCTAGTGTGAAATACAGAGTCTTTGGGAAAAGTACACAGGGTCTTGAGTCAACCAACAGTTAACTGAAGTTGACAAATTATTTTAACTATCTCTGCAGTTATGCTTCCAGATGTAGAGAGCTTGATATTTAGAGGTTATCCATTCTTTTCAGAAAAAACTATATTTCTTGAAGTGATGTCAGGTGGTAAAACACTCACACTGAGAAATTTAAAATATTTTAAATGTAGAATCTGCAAGTAAACAATATTACAAATTATACCTAAAAAAATGAAACAACCTTGCTCTTTAGGACAGTGTTTACATTGCACAGATTTGACAAATGAACTAGAATCTGATTGATGGTCCAAAAATGCTCACCATATGTCCCTCCTCTGTATTCCAGAAGACTAGATAAACATACAATGCTTTCTTGAGAAGAAAGATTTTGTAAGAGCAATATACATAAAGCACAGTACTTTATGAATAAGAAATGCTTTATCTCCATAGATATTCTCGTCTTTAAAAGCATCATATCTTTTCATTTAGCTAGGAATGTATAGGATAATTTGTTCCTTTTCTTAAGGAAAAACAGGGCTCTCTTCTTGCCTGAGAATGTTTTTCTGTCTTCCTTTCTTCTTAATTTTTTTCAGGATGAGCTTTGTGATGTAAGTCATATTGACAATTTGAAGTCACTCTAAAAAACAACAACAAAAGTGTTTTGTCTTACTGCAATAGCAGTGTAAAAGTTTAGACACTGGCAGGAGCGCCCTGAGGGGTGTAAGGTCACTTGTTAGGTTTTTTAAATCCATTCTCTCTTCATTGCAAATGACCACTGGAATGTCATGAGCATTTGGAAATCACTGCTTTTGCCTTGAAGGTATGTTGAATCTTTGCTGTGGAGAATGACCACAATGCTTTAAAATCTAACTGACCATCAGCATTTCCAGATGTGCAGGGAGGACTGATTTCTTTCTCAAAGCTCCTTTTCAACACACGGCAAGCCAGCAACACAGTTCAGAACATATGGAAAAGGCACCAAGCATCTGACCTTCTGCTGGAAGAGACCTTTACTTGAGATTTGTCCAGTGTGTATCTTACATAGAAACTAGTGCTAAGTATACAAAGCAAAACCACATTTTTGGCTTTAGTGAAACAAATTGCAGCTTCTGACTCTCCAAAAGAATGCAGGCTACAGAAAAAGGAAGAAAAAGAATGAATGCATCCAAAGTAAAAGAAATCCAACATGCTTAAATCCAAACCCTCCCAAATGTTGTGTTTAAATTAAAATATCAAGGGAGTAATTTACTTTGATCGACCTAGTATTTATTTCTGCTAAAAAGGTCCTGTGCAACTCCCTTTCTGCATGCACATCTACAGTAATATTGATTTTCATTATTTTAAATTACTGTTGATTCTTTAATAGAACATGAAAGGGAATAATATTATTAATTTTTGATAATAGAAAATCCTCATACAAATTAAATTACACACGCAAGGTGGTATACATTATATGTATTTTTTCTATTACACATGTATTGGAACCTCTAATACCATAATTCCTCCTTCAAAACAAGAGTCTTTTGTTCTTTGTCTCTTTCCTTCTTTCCATGTAGCAAAACGATATACCTTTAAATGAATAAAGTTCCCAAAGTAACAAACAAACAAAAACCTAATGTCTGATTTACTGTTGTAATACCATGGCAGTAAATGAAGACTCAGGAAATGTCCTATTCTAAATGCATAGCTAATAACAGAGACTTAAGGCACTGTTATAAAATATAAACTATTCAGCAGTTCTTCACTGGGCTGTACTCCAGGGAAACTGTATTCTGCTTTGCAGAATTCTAGGGCTGACAGAAATGTAAATAGGATAAATGTCTATATTGGAAGAAGATTTTGCTTTTCCACATCGAAACTATCTCAGAGAACGCACAAATCTAAGAGTGGATAATACTTTATTTTGCCAAACCCCAGATATGTTAAATATATCCTCTCAGAGGTGCATTTTGTTTCTGTTTTAAAGCAACAACAGCAGAATTGTGAATTGTATGAATTAAAACTTATGAACAGTGCAGGACACTGATCTAATGAAGTTACTTTGAGGTTTTCCTGCAGAGTACGATGCTTGTATCAGTCCAAGTATTGTTTGATTCTCTAGTATCTGACACGCCATTTCACTTCATTTTGTGGCAGAATTTGGCCTCAAAGCTCAGGAAGTAAAGGGTGGTTACACAGCTTTTTGCAGTTATCACTCTTGCTGCCAGTAAAATGCTATGGATCCTGCCATAGGCTCAGCCTTTTAGAAAGATTTGGAGCAAATGTATTTCGAACTATAAGAAGTTATTTTTACATTGGAGAAAAGAGTGTAAAAAGAACCTTTCATGTTAGTTTAATTGGGTCAGCTTATAGGACCAGCCATTTGGCAACAGTATAACTTTCTTCTTGTTGATAAATCCCCCAATTGGCATTAGACCCCATTGAAATATATTCTGTCCTTCTACCACAGATGTTACACTTATATATTTTTCTCTTGTTTTGACAAAGTCATCATCTGAAGGATGAAAACATGCAATCATTCAAACACAATGACTGAAAGGTGGCTCATCCAAAATACTAAATGCATTTCCATTTTATTGGTTGAGCCATTCCAAATTCCTGCATATCTTGTAAAATCCTCCCAGATATTTTCATTCTTTAACTGATGTACAGAGGAACCTCTTTGCAGAAGCCCTCCCTTTATCTTTAAGACACTAGCTCAGGGAGGAATTGATGTCCTCCTTTGTCTTGTCCAGGTTCAGTATGGGGTTTGTCCTCAAAGAAGGGTTCCTTGTAGAAGGCATGGTAAAAAATTAATAATAGCTGTATCCTGAGGGTACTTGATGAGGGGTGACATTGGCGAATGCAGTTGTAGCCACAGGGCATGTGAGAAGCACTCATGCACAAAGAGCAGGCAAGAAAGTGAGAAAGGGGACAGGAAAAATCCAGGCAGACTTCACCTGTCACGACCAGCAAAACAGGGATGGGTTGGTATAGATTTAAAAGGTCCAAAAGTGAGACATAGAAATTCTGGGTGGTTATATAGGCTCCTGAGTCCAGTCACAGTTATATGGAAGGGACAGAATAAGATTTTTTCCAGTCAGCTTTTAGCTGTACAATAAAACTTTACAAAATGTTTTAGGAAAAGGTGTTGCTCAGGAGCATTTGTAGATGAGTCTGCAGGGAGATGTCAGGATATAATGCCAGATCTTCATACAATTGCATCTCATGCTGCAAAAATCTGTCAGAAATTGATCCCTTAGTCACACTTCGTTGGCCTCCTAGATAACTTCTCTTCACACTTGAAAAATGAAGAGGATGTAAAAATAGCAATATGCCATGGAAATAATTAGGGATTGCTTATGTGTGTGCAAGAGAAAATATATGGTCTCTGGAACCATTTTGTATCTGCTGAAGTCATTAGATTGTTGGATGATTAGCTTGGGGATGAAGGAGTTCAGGTCCTTGGCCACAATGCCCAGCATTGGACAGTGAATAGCCCCATCCGTTCCAACGGGCTTTCCAGCAAGCATGTTGTGTTTAAAAGGGTTATGCCTCTGGAATGAGATCTGTTTGGTATCTGTACACATGGACATTGACGTGTTTCTTGTCAATATTTTTAGGAATTCGACTACTTGCTAGCTAGTGCAACAGCCTGATGTTGGAAGGAAGCCCATAATGGAAAAAAGCCCATGTGTTTACACACAAAGAAGCTGATATGTGAATGAGAATTTGTATTGGCCTTGTCAGGGCACACTGTTGTTGAAATGTCCTGTCTTTCCCACCAGTGCAGGGTGGTTTATGCCTAGCAATAAGAGGATAATTGAAGACTGGGAGTGTTAGAAGTGATTTCTTTTGGACAGAACAGACACTGGAGATTTTTACTACTGTTACTGCCATTATGTGCGTGCAGAAAATTCTCCAGCGGAACAAGCAAGGTTGTACCACGGCATAAAATGCTCACATGATGTTCTGCCTTAATTTATCCTGACAAACCATTTATGCCCTCCAACTTGCCAGCATGGGACTGATGCATGCATAGAGGGCCCAGATCAACGGGATGGAGTTTGGTATCTCAAATCGGTTGGTCCTTTTTTTTTTTCCTCCTTCTCTCATGAGTGTGGGTTAGGAGAGAAGTTGCTGTGTGTAAGGCCAGTGAAGGGAGGAGAAACCAGTCGTTGCCATTTCCTCACAATCAGCTTTGTTCAGATGTTATAATTTTTTTAGTAAAAAAATCCTTACTAGCTCCAACACTAATCAATTAGTTGATTTAATATGTATTTTGACTTAAGGGCTTCAAAGTGCCATTTGTCTTAAATAAGCCTCTGATCTTGTTTTTCTGAACATGCTAAACTGCTTCCTCTAGTAATATCCCAAATCTTTTTTTATATCCCACAGCTTTTTCTTGCCTCAGCCCAGGGACCAAGTGTCTCAGAGGGGCAGATGATGTGGCCTCCTGCTCCTTCAGCTATGCCCCTGGGATGGTAGACAACCATCACCTCTGCCAACACCTCTGTGTTTATATTTGGAGATGGAAAGAATGGAACTTTCCCCCTCTTGTAAAACATTTTGAGTTCTCTGACATTTCTCTGTAAAAGAAACAGCCTCCAAGCTCTGATTTGGACTCCACAAAAGCAGATGTCTAATAATCCTAATGTTTGCAAAATTCTTCTCATTTTTACATCAAGCAGCAACATTTATTTTAACTGTGCTTGCTAGGACATTGTGACAGGATGCCTTTAATGCAGTGCTGAGACCATCACAAAGACTGCACATTCCTTTTGATTACTCTCTTTGCTTTGTACTTCCTCAATTTTCTGTTTTTTATTTTTGGAAAAGATGAAACAAAGTCAATGGTGCCTGCCTGAAAGAGGGATTGAGGCCTGTGGATTACTGGGTCAAAGCCTAAGCAAGCAGGGGGAGAGAAGTACCATCTGTTGCCCTGAGCACAAACCAATAGGTTCCCAGGGGAAACAGCAGCAGTTCTTCCTGAAGTGGGTTTTGAGAATGGGTTCAGGATTCATTTTAATGCCCAGTTACATCACATCTTTTCCAGCACAGCTCTGATCTCCGCCTCACAGAACTCCTAGGGGGATGCAATGGGTGTAATGAATTCTATCAGCTGGGTTGGATTGTGCATGAATTTCTTCACCTACAAAAGCAAAAAGAAGTTCCTTGGTATTCTGCTGGCCCTTCTCACTGTTAGGGGTGCTACGGTAGTTAATACTAGTGAAGAACTTTCCATTTTGTCATCTAAAAAAGGTTGGGTTTAGGATTTAATAACATGTTCAAATAATTTTGTTGAGTGCAGAGTAGGTACTTAATATTAGGATTATAAATTGATCTTTCTGTAATTCATATCTAGGAACATAAATATTAACTTAGAAGCTTAACATTCATGACCAGTGTTTGAAAATAATGCTCCTGTAATTTCATGTGTGGTGATCTCTGGAACATTTCAAAACCACGTGTTTTACATCCCTAAAATGCCAATGTGCACTTTCTGTGCAATCAGAAGAAATGTTCTCAGTCATGAAAGCAGCGGTTTTCAGAGCCTAGAAAATAGGCTATTGTCTCTGCATCACATGACTTTTAAAGAGGTTTTAATGTCCAAATGTGGTAAAAGTCCTCCCTCCATCTTACTATTCAAAAACGAAGGAAATTCACAGGTAACACACAACATATACTTGGCAAGTGCAAGCTTCTGCCCTTGTCTTCAACCTTCATGTAGCATGTGCTTCACTCCCTGAATCCTAGGCTTTCAGACTATAAAAAGATCTTTCTAAATAAAAGGGTAAAATAGATGGTTTTCAAAGCTGGTGTGCTTTGGTTCAGAGCTCTTTCAGGCACAGCCGTCCATCATGTAAGAACAATATGGATCTACGCAGGTTTGCCTTTCCCCAAAGTCAAGAATGTAATGGCTGTTCTCCCTACCAAAAATACAGTAAACTGCCTGTTTTACTTAAGAGGTTTCTTTGTGGAAGCCACACCTTTTTCAGAAAAAATCTTGCTGCCACACCAGGGTCTGAAAGTCCCAAGTCTGCACACGTTTCTCGTGAGAATGACATGTCTTTAATTTACCATAGGAAAAGTGTCTTTGAGGTTATGTACCCAATATTTTTAGCTGTTGCTGCTATTAGGGAAACTAAGGCAGAAAAGCATGCTGAAAAAGTAGCAGTAAGAGCAATGTCCTGGTAATTTTCTCCCCAGTTATTTTCTGCGGTAATTGTGGGAGTGCAGCATGTTGGGAGTTCACAATGTTTTGAAAGGCCTTGTTAAAATTTAAGAGTAATTCTATTGCACAAGAAGGGAAATCTTCATTTATCTCCAGGATTTCACATATTTATGCCGCCAGCAAGTGTCTTCTGTATTCCTCACTCTCCCAGAGTCCCATCATGACTCATTATAGAATTTTGTTGCAATAAACGACTTGCCATTGTTCGTATTTGGGGCCAAGTTTTCTAAAACATGGCAGAGCAAATCCACAAAGGACAGGGACTCTGCCGTGCCCCTCATTAAGGCATCTCCCTGGATTGCCACGTGTGCTGATGAGGTGCTGGGCTGCCCACAAAAGGAATGGGAGAGTTGGTGCTTCTCTGGAGAGACAGAGGCAAGCACACAGAGCTGGGAGCTCAGCACCTGGCAGTGCTGAGGAGAGGAGTAGGACTTAAACTTTTAACTCTGAGTGATCTGGGTGCATCCCTTGTCTTCAAATTAATTAGTCCCAAGCTCTCATCAAGAGATAAGCCACAGAAGACACTTAATGATAGCCTGGGCATAAAATGATTTTGAAATTGAAGAAGTACCAAGACATTATTATTGTCCTGAATCACTCATGATGGTTAAGTGCTAATGATATGAAAAGGGATTTGATAAGTATTTGCCTCATTTTAAAAGTAGAGAAAGGCTGTCTCTGGATCTCATGAGAATGAAGTGCTTTCCAGTTTCTCAGTAACTGAGGGGATACAAAAAAAGACTATTTAGCCAGAAGAAGAGTTTCCAGCTTGGTTTCCTACAGAAATGAGGCAAAAAGGATCTCAGTCTGCCAGATCCTGTCCAAATAATTCCAAACCCACAGACTAATTCTTACCAATTTAGCAGACGAGATATTTCATAGATATCAGCCCCCGCAAGCTTTGTGAAAATCAACATCGGGGCAGAGGAGAAAGACCCCATTAATGCTTCAATCCATGAAGGAAAACTCAGCTGCTCGCCATGCTCTTTGACTGCAGACAGCTGTTGCCAGGCCTGCAGGTATATCTTGGCCGGCTGCCTACAGCCTGTGGCTTCAGGTTTCCACATGGCCAGCCAGATTCACACACTTATGCTCCAGAAAAAGGAGCCTGGGGTGGAAGGGTGAAGCAGGACACAAATTTGATTTCATCCCTTCCACTGCTATGGTCCTCTTTCACTTGCAGACTAGGCCTCATAAACAGCTGTCTGCAGGGATTTAAATCCCACTGCCTGTAATTTCTACTGTATTTTGGAAATCCCATCACAGAAGTAGAGTTCTGCCATGCTTGGTAACTAACTGTAAACTGCTTAATTTAATATCGGTTTTGTCAGCTGCCTATTGAGGAGCTTAAGAGACAAAGACAACAAAAGGACTGTACTTACAGCTAAGTCAATGTGGTTTCAGAAAAAAATGGTACTTGTTAAATGCTCCTGATGTCAGAGTTCTAGAAGCAAGGGTGAATGGGGCAGATAGCTGACACAGTGAACTTCTGTGGTGCATTAACACTACGTAGTTTCCTGATTACAAAGCAGTGCTCTTGTGTATCTAGCAAGACTTGAGGTATGGCTAACTGACATCTCCAAATGAGGTCATCAAGAGAGAAATGTAGCTGAATAGACCGAGGATGGTTGTATGGTATCACAGGGACCAGTGTTAAATACATTGCTATCTAATGAAGTCTTTAATGACCTTCAGGAAAATATTAAATTTCTGCTGACAAAAGTTTTGTGAAGATTAGTGTGTTCAGTCTCAGAATAATTGCCAGTGGAGAAGAATCACCTTCTCTGGAGTATTTTTTTAAAAACAGGTTAGCCTAGATCTGTTGAAGATGGTTGGTTTGTCCTTTCTCTGTGTATAGTTTAGGGGGATAGGCTAGACTTGAGGTCCATTCCAGGGTTACATATCTACTGGCTTGCAGCCTGGACCATAAAGTAACTATATTAGGCTTACCATCTATGACTTACATTTTCTCAAAACTTTCCATTGACAGGATACCTGAAAGAGTACTAGCATCCAAAAGTAAAAAGTCAACTAGAGACTGATACATGTTCAGTCATTGTTCATGCTTAGTCTTTGTTACCATAAAGGAGGTTGTGAATCCTTCATAACTGATGGGTATGTCTTCTAAATGGTGGCTTCTCTTCAGCTGTGAAATGGAAAGCCATCCAAACAAAGAATAGAAATATTACTTCCACTTGTATTTTCAAGCAACACCCTTTAGTAAACTACTGCCAAATCAGATCGTCTTTTCACAGAGACAAAATGTATACAACCTAGTGTAAGCAACTCTGTCAAACCTCCCAGTTCCTTAATAGATGAGTCTTCATTAACCAGTCTTTGGAAATTGGGTGGTCTAAGACAAGGAAGGATCTTTGCACTCCTAGTCTGACTCTAAAGTGTTGTGTTTACCCTGCTGTTGTTTTGTAGTAGAGCAGTGCTGCTGAATAGGCACATTAATAAATCCTCATGTGCTGGTGTTCTGGCTACCTCCATTCAGAAAGGGAAGGGCGGGGCACTTCCATTGCTTGGATGACCATTGCCAAACCTGTATCTGATGGGATCCTGGCATCTGCCATAGTGGAACTCCTTTCATGGCCATACATAAATGGAAGAAGGTATTTCTGCATTTACAGATGTTTGACAATCCAATGCCACTGAGGAGCCAGAGAGACTGCAAACTGTTCTCACAGCCGAGATAGGGACCCCCTTAGTAAGTGGCAGAGATTTAGGCAGCTTTTTTTTTGAAAAATCTTACTGTTCACACTTTTTCTGCTAGGTTTCCCACAAGCAGGGGAACAACTGCCTGCTATAGTGGACTTTTTTGCACTGATGCAAACTGGTTATACATACGGGCAAGAAGCTGCTCTGTTCTCTGACACAGCCACTGCAGAGAAACCAGCCCCTAGAGCAGGAGAAGAGCTTCAGTCGGCTGCCCTGGCAGCCAGCATTGCCCCCAGCCCTGCCTGCCCCATGGCAGGTGGGAGGAAGGAGGTAGCTTTAACTCTGGTCTCCTGGCTCAGGGCAGGATGTGCCTGGAGAAGGTGAGCTCCCACTGAGGCCAGCATGGCCTAATGAAAGAGGAGCAAATGAGAATCAGCCAGCTGTCAGCAAAGTAGCACTCAGGGAAATTAAGCATGAGCATAGTCTGGCTCATCTGGTGGGGGATGATGCAGAGTAAATCACACACACACACACATATCCATGCTTACGTAGGTTGCTTCCAGAAAAGAGGAGAAAAAAAAGCAACTCTGCAACGAGCTGTGCTGGTGGGTGAGCTCAGGTGTTGGTGCATCCCCATAAGAGCATGCTGGGAAGAAATGAGTGATTGTTGCCTTGCCTCCAGAACACACATCATGGAATCTCCTTACTCTGTCCGATACAACAACCAGATGAAACTACTAGACAGAAATCATGACTCATCAAACCCTAGTAAAATGCATACGTTACACAGCTGTGCTCTGGGCCAGCGACTTTCCTATCAGCATGTCTCAGGGCTCTGCTAGATGCTCTAGAAGCAAAAAGAAGTAGTCGTTTGCTCTTCCTGCCCAAATGGGTACATTTCCTCAGACTTGCTGCATGCGTAAGTGTCTGATCAGGTCCAAGCAGGCATGGTAGCCCAGCAGTTTGAGAAAGCAGTGCAGGAGCAATGTGTTATTTCAGTGTTAAGCAGTGCTTACTTACAGGAAAGTAACTGAACTGCTTCAGAGAACTACTTCAAAACTCTACCAGGTGTTTCTTCAAAGAGAAATTCATCAAGCAATGGGCTATTATCCCTAACAGCAAAGAATTTGCCTGTTTGGGTTTTACTTTGTTTTGTTTTTGTTTTAAAAGGCATGATATTTATATCAAATGCTTACCCACGAGAAGTATTAGAAGAATGTCATAAAGCTTGTAAAATTAGACACTGAAGAAATACCAGGAGTTAAACTGCAGTGCACTCTTAACTCATCTCCATTGCTTAAATGGTAGTGTTTAACCACATGAATGCAAAGACTCTCCTCCTCCTTGTTCAGAGGGGATGATTGTTTCTCAAGTAATAGTACAGCTTTTTCTTATTCAGTACTTAGCATTCTGTCTTATTTACTGCATGATATTTAAGATAAAACAGTTAGTTTCTGGCTTAGTCTGATGCTTGGCATTATGGTAACTTGGTGTTTCACAAACATTACCACAGGTTTTTTTTCTGGTGCTTCATTGAAATAAGTGTACATTATGATGACTTTGAGCATGGGAAGTTAACCAAAGAAAGGCAAAAGAGAAAAATCTGGGATTTAGGAGTCTTCTGGTATAGGGGTCCACTCTGTGAATGCTCATGCAACTCAGCAAACTCTACAAAGCAGCTTAGCTCAGGTTCCTAAAAAAAAGAGGAATATGCAGTAGCCCAGTAAAGACTTTAGTTCATATAATCTATATTATCCAGGAAGAAGTGAATAGTAAAACTGATTTGCTGGCTGATATTCTGCTGCATTACATGTGAAACTAACTTCTTTCATCTGCGGTCCGCAGCCTCATCTTCCAGAATAGGTTATTTTCTGCAGAATCTAGATTATATCAACAGTTTTATATTGTATCTAAGTCTGTTGTGTTTCTGTGTCTTCTCTTTCCTTTGCACTAAGTCTGGTAAGGGATTGTATGGGAAAAATTCTAAGTACTTGTATAATTGCACAAGTATCCCAACAAGCATAAAAGGAACTGCTTTAAGCTTGTAGAGACAGCCTCACTTCAGGTTTCAGATGATATTGCCAAACTTAGTCTTATAAGTACTGGTCGTTACTTCTTCCTTGTGTATAACCTCCCAGTTTGCTTTTAAAAGACTATTTCTGCCCTGAAATGTTTTGCAACACAGCATTGTAAAGGCATTTATTTGGCACCTGAGCTGCACCTGAGGCCTTAAAAAGTATTACACAGATCTCTGGCATTTAAAATAACTTAGTTACTGACCATCTGTAATTGCTGCTTGTCCATAGGGACCTAGGCAAGAGCAAAGGGAGAGGCCATTGGTCACCATCTCTTTGCAGCAGAGGGATGGTGAACATCAGGCGAGCCAGGCTCAGTCTTGGCCTCGGGACGGGGAGATGCTCTGGTAAGCAATACCTTTGTATGTGGGTGTTTCTCATCTCTGCCCACTGATTCTTGCCTCTTCTGCCCATTTGCTGCATTCTTTGCTGTCCCTCTGCTATCTCCCCTCTGAGGCTTCCCACTGTTGCAGTCATTACTTGGGTATCACAGTCCCCATGCTCCTGTGCTCCTGCACCCGAATCCCAAGTCTCACCCTCAGAGCAAGAAGGGTTGAGAGTTTTTCTTGTAAGTGCACAGTGGATTTTTTAATGTGAGCTAAAACCACACTTTTTTCCTCAGGCTTTGTTCTCAGAAATGATTGAGGTATTTGGGCCCAAACTTTTAAAACGTGTTTGAAGCAGAATCTAGGCTTGGTTTCCCTCAGTCCTGCTGCTAGTGTTTGTTGTTACTGTCTTACAGATGAAAATGGGCAACTGTAATAGAACTGGGAAAGGATTAAGAAGTGTTAAAGACAGGTCAGGCTAATCACGCAGTCTGTGTTCTATATACATAAAGAACTTTAGGCGTTTATATTTCCCAAAACAGTGCTTGACAGCAGAAAGCATTTATATGCAATCCAGTATCTGTGAAATCTACCGTAAGTGCTTTTATAGGATGATTTAACATCAATAATAGTTCCATTTCGTGCCAAAAATATTTATACTTTGTGATTGTTACAACCTATGTATTAATCAAGGATAACAGAGAAAGTACAGTGGGTGAGAGAAGCTAGGACAGTGTTTCCCTTGAGAGCATAGCAGGAGCCATGGAGTGCTCTTAGACCCCAGAATTCTGAGTGAAATGGACCTTTTGTCTGATCCAGTATGGCAGCTTGAACAAAAGAGAGATTTTGATGAAAAAACAAGAATAGACAGAAAGCTTCATCTCCTTGAAGGTGGGGTAATAGCTGAGGAAGGAGGTAATGGCACTGTAATCCTTTTGATAAAGGCTTGGTGAGTGAGGCTTGAATCAGTTAAGCAATGCAGTAGCTCTGCTGACTCACAGCTCAGGACCTAAAATCCTGGAGCCTAGAGGCCTGGGCTAGGAACACAGTGTTAAATTGAAAGGAGGATGCTTTCTAAATTAATGTGGTGGCAAGCATCATCATTTTCCCAGAAAGATGTGATGAAATAACAAATGCTGTATTGCAGCGTACCTAATCTACTCCTTCTCTCCAGTGATTTTTACATCTTTTTGTCAACAGGATGTATTTTGTGGCTGCTCTTCGTTTACACATACAAAAGGGCAGTTTATATTCCCCCTGTAGGACTGTCCCTATTTTATAGGGCCAGCTGCTTGCAGCGAGTTTTAGAGAGTAAAACTAAATGAATAATCTCATACTAAGTCTACAAAAAAATACATGTGGAACATATATTTTTTCCACACTGGCTTTAATTTACTTGGTCACAATGTCATGGGGGACTAATTTTGCCATTTTCTGGAGGCACGATTACATTATTGTTGTGTATATCTGTCTGGTTTTATCAGCTGTGTATAGCATCACATCAAATAATATGAAGTGACATGACTAGTAGAGTCTGACGGGATGCTCTGGGAGAGCCTCTGAGCAGAGATGTCATCTTTAATGCATCTGCATGGAGTTTTGGAGTGCACTTTGTTCATCCTCACCATTCCCTGTAATTAGTGCACTAGAAAGATCCTGCTCCTACTGTGGTGGTCCTGGAAAACAGTTCATTCATTTGCTGCCCATAAATGTGGGCCGTGTCTCTTGACTTATGATGTTCAGTGGGAAAAACAACCTCTGAGGATATCAGTGTCTTCTTAAAGTAACCACAGAGACATCCAGAGCCTCTTTCTTTACATTGTCTGTTGCTTTTGCCATTTATGCAAGATTTCAAAAGTTTAAGTCCTTCTGACTTTGCTTCCCATCATTCATGGCCAGAGTCTGCCCAGCTTTCTGCCTGGGGCAAGAAGAGAGTTGCTGGCAGCTCTTTCAGCTGTGTGACCTGTTTGGAGGTGTTTGTGAGGAACATATGCCCATGTACACCTCTTTCCTTGGACCACAGGAAGCAGGCAGCCCAAAAAAGTGCAGCAAAGCGTCCCCCTTTGCTCTCATCTTTAAATACTATTGAGAAGGGGGAAGTCAGCAGCCAGGCAACCCTTGCCCCCTCGGTAGTGGGGAGCAGAGCACTGGTCCTTGGCCTCGTGTCACCTGGATCCTGTGATGCAAGAACTGCACATCTCTCTGCATAAGCTGAATCCTGTCACAATTACAGTAAGATTTCCACCCCATCCCCGAGCCTCATGAAGGCCAGTGCCCCTTCTACCGCCATGCCAGACAACACATCTCCCCTGATGCTAATTGGGAAGGCTAAAATTAACCAGGAACATAGAAGCAGCTCCCAGATGAAGCATGGCCAGAAGCCCATGATTAACGACATAGCAGGCTGTAGGTCGACTAAGGCTGCCAACAAGCCTCCTGAGCAGGAAGAAAACACTTAGAACTGTCAAAGCACTTAAAGGTAGGATACTGCTTTCTGGGCTAGGCTCCTTTTTCATTTGTTACTTTTTGTTTTACCTGGTTTTTTTTTTTCAGGGAATTCATGCTGCAAACAGTGGGTTCCTCAAAAAGGTGCTCCTAACCTCTGCAGCGTTTTGAGTTTTTGAAGGATCAAGGCTGCAGAGTGACTGAGAAGGGTTTACAACAGGATCAGGATGTGCTGCTCTCAGCTCTGGTGCTGACTCTCTCTTTTCTCCTAAGTTTAACCAAGTCACTTAAACCCTTCTGCAGCTTCACTGCAGCATGACTTAAAACTTTTTTCAGATTGAGAGCCTTCTGTCCTAAGACTGAAATTTCTAAGAATGAGGAACTACATGACTCTTTAGAGGCATTGTACTAAAGGCAGCCATACTTGAAGTTAATTGACTGCATGAGATCAAACATCAGTCTTTCTCTTTTTCTGTGTTTTATTTACTTTGTGCATTTGAATTGTTTGGGGGAGGAATCCTGGTTCTACTGATTTCTGAGTACTGTCAACTGTAATGATACCAAAATATTACCCTTTGGGTATAGAAGTTATGAAGTTTTGTCCAGACACTCATTGAGTTAGTAACTTTTCCTATTTCTACATGTCTTAACACAGGAACAGAGGAAACATTTACACTTCTTTTTTTTAATAGGAAAAAGTGATGGCTAAACCACATTTTTGCAGGGGAAGTAAGAATAGATGTATGAGCTAAAATTTCTTTTAGCTCTCTTTATATTGGCTAATTGTCAAGTTGACTTGTTTCCATCCATGGCTAAGTACAGTACTGGAATTTATATGTATGTACATGTTTATATATGTATGTACACGAGGTGCACATATTTTTTTACAAACTTATTATGTTGTCACTGCAGAAAATAAAAAGTACAGCTACAGCAGACTGTGTGTTGTGCAAGAGGGTTGGTTTGATTTTGCACTCACGGCATTAGATTGTACCACTGAGCAGCAGAATAGACTTATCAGCAGGCTACTGCCTCAGGTCCATGTGTATTTACTCTTCCTGATTCATTGTGTGGTGAGGGAACTGTAATAGTGCATCAAGATAAGCACACAGCATACAAGAAAAAAAGTAGCAGCTAAAATTCGTTTTCCTGAAATTGTTCAGCTGCATTTCTTGAGACATTTTACACTAAGCCGTATATCTAGGGCTCCAAAATTTGGGATGATTTGGGTGTCATGCTGAGCCACAATGAGTTCAAGAGACTATGTCCTTCTCTGTAGGAGGTGACTGTCTTGCAGAGAAGGGAACAGGCTGTATTTTGTCCCAGATCAGGGGCTCTGGGAGAACCTACTGCTCAGCTGCTCGGTGGGCTAGCAAGTGGTTGGTGCCTTCTGCAGTGAGGAGGTCCCCAGGCAAGTCAGGCTCCTCCAGTCTCCCTCCTACTGCTTTGACACCACTTGCTGCCCAGCTGCGAATACCCAAGCAATGAAAACCAGAAAAATTACATTGGTCTCTTCTCTACCACTATTTTCCTATACCAGACTGGAAACCACTGTTATTTTGGGTCTTAATTCCATTGACTGTACAATAGAAACAAGAGCTGTAATAGTTATAGTACATCTCTGGATCAGAAGTCTTTTGCAGGAAAGGATTTTTTGCAAACATAGCTGTCTGCCTGCGCAGGATGGGATTGTTGGCATCCACTCATACTTTCAATATTTTGTACGCTCAATTATGGATCCTTGTGTTTTGCCAAGTCTCCTAAAATCTGGAATTTGAAATTTAGACGACTAAAGTGCTTCCTGAAATGGAAGTCTGCACTGTGTAGACTGCATGATTTGAAATTCAAATTCAGCCGTTGTTCTGGCCAAGGAAATTCTCCAGCCAAAGCACTGCTGTAATTCCAGGGAATTGATTGGAAAATAACCAGCATCATGGAAGTCTCTGCTTGTGAAAAGTGCAGCTTTTCTGAACTGTTCAGAAATGTATTTTGCTGAGAGAAGGGGAACTTTTTTTTTTTACCTGTAAGCTGTTAGCAGAATTTTCTGATTTATACACAGTATTTCTTTCACCATCTGTTTCAAAGAGCCAAACTGCTTGTGATTGGGTGTGTGAGGTTTGTCCTTGGTTAGGATGGCAGGTGATCACAACTCATCACTGTCTGATCGGTGAAAAGCTAGAGATTGAAAGAACAACACTGTGACAGTTTTACTTGGTGCCATGGAAGGATTGATGTTTATGATGTGCATAATGAACATAAAGTATTTTGTATTGCCTTTTCTATACCATGAATGACTGTCCCCTTAGTGTGAGTGGAGGTCGCCTGTTAGTCTAACACAAGTATTTTAACGACTTTTTCAGCCCAGGTTCTGTAGTGATAGTGTTGGCAAGGCACCCCACGAGGTGTACAGGGCCCCTCCAGGCGCTTTGCTGCTTCTAGATAGTCAAGCAGCTCCTCAAGGCACCTCCTTTCATTTGTAGCAAGCTGCAAGTTTGTATTCCCCACTGTCAGTTGTTGGATAGGCCATTGAGATCCACATCTGCAATTTCTGGGCTGGACAACAGACGTTCTGTTCAATGAGGAGCTTTTCTTCGAGACCTAAATTTTGCTGTGACTGTCCCAGACTCTCTCATTTGGCTTCCAGCAGTTTGGATTACTGGGGGAAGATCACCGCAGCTCTCTGCTCATTGCATAGACCTCTGCACATCCACAGGTCTACTTGACTTTCGCTTTGACATCTTGTAGTAGGGCAGCCTAGCCTCAAAGTCCATGTTCTTGGTGACCACCTCCAGCAAGAGGGGTCCTTTGGCCTGCACTGTGGGGCTGGGGGATGCAAGCATGAGCCATCAAAACTTGCTCTTTTGCTGGGACTGAGGTAGTAGAAAATAAAAAATACAAAGGGTCCTTTCTTATCTGCAGAATAATCTGTAAAGACACACAAATATATACACTCATTCAGCATCCAGAAGGTTTCATCAGTTAGTCGAAAGTTTTATGATTCTTTGGCTTGATTTTAGCCTTTCATCTTCTTACCAACCTAACGCATCCTCTGTTTTCCTCTTGTGAGTAGGAATAAGCCAAAGAATACATCTATCGAAAAGATGAGGAAGCAGGGGGAGGGTAGAGAGAAGAAAAACCCTATTTTAAGAGCATTTTATTTCTGTCCTGGTGGAGGTGTGTGAGACTCCTAAGTGTAAACTGTGATTCATCATGAGAGCTCAGCCGGGTCTGGTTTCTGCCAGTCTCTGAATTCAGAGGGTGCTGTGGGGAAGATTGCCTCCATACGGAGTGGTGTATCTCTGCTGATGTGGCAGTGGACTAGCTCTGGAGCTTCCCTGTATTAAATTGCAAGTTGGAGAATTCAAGTATAAAGCTCTTTAGTGTGTTTGCATGTTAATTGCCATTAAATTGTGAGAAGGAGGGAAGGGAGGGTATGACATAATTCCATCTCTATAGAGTATAAGAAATCATCACATTGTTAGCTGGATGGAAACCATTGCCAGATCAACTGTAGCACACGATCTGCTGGAGGGCAAGAATGCTTCAAGTATTTCTGGGATTGGAATAATTGCATTTCCCCTTTGATCAATATCTTGTGTGGTACTTGAGCATATGGTATGGCACTTCAGCAGGATGCTTAATTCAGTTTTAATATGACCTAAGTGGAAGGTTGGGTTTATGAACACCCTGCTAAGTCACACTGCACTGAAAATTGGACTGTGGTGAGGCACAGACACAGATAATCATAGCAAAGCTCTGAGTGTTCCTCTGATGTTCCTTAGATTACATTGAATTTGGCTTGGCTTATTGGAAAAGTTTTGGCATCCATTTAACTGGGTTTCCTGTAACTTTTCTAAAAACTACTTCAGTCTCAAAATCCTTGTTTTAGACTCCCCTGTGCCCCCCAAACATGTACTTTCCCCCCCTCTTATGGTATAATATTACTGTACAACATCAAGATGTTAAAAAAAAGTTACCAGAATATAAACTACATTTCAAGTGACTTTATTTTTCTATGTAGTGCTTTGTATTCAAGAGCTATATCTAAAAGACCAGACTTCAGTGAACTTTTTTATTTTAAATATTTATTAATTGAATAAACTAAAGTCTACTAACTAAAGACAAACATGTAATGTATCCCACCTACACAACCAGCCATACAAAAAAGATGCTCATCTGGAAAGAAACCCACTTGGACTAGAAAATAACATGCATCTAGATGAATTGTTCATCCAGAAAGCATCCTCTCCTTCCTGTTTTGAAGAGCGTTTCATACTTCCTGTATTCAATTGAGCTGTTATTTTTATTTTTAGTTGAGATGGAAAATTGTTTTCTCTCAAGACTCTGCAAGTTAAATGTCTTTGTCAATAAGTTAGAATAGGTGATAACATGTTTGATTAATTTGTACTAATCCATTGGTACAAAGTAGAAGTATGTGCTGTGTCTATAGTACATCTGACACCAGTGTAAGGACAGAGCCTTATTTTCAGCCTCTTTCACAAACTGCTATATCTTTGATTAATCATTTAAAAATGAGGGAGTCTTTCCTGTGTTCCTGTGTGTACAAGAATGTGAAATTTCCTGTGATGAGTGCGACCAGATTTTGTATGAGTCAGTTCATCTGACCAATTAGATGACTCTAGCTGAATTGCCAGTCCTGTAAGTCCTAGAAGGAGAAGAGATATCATCATCCAAGACAAAGATTCTGGCCTGTGTTCTGGAAGCATTCCCAAAATACTTACCCAGTGTTCTGGAGAAATGTGTCTGGAAGACCAATTGTGATCACAAACGTTTGATAGCCAATATTTATGGCACGAGAGTCAGGGCAGTGACTACCAGCAGTCATCATCCTCTGAAAGAGTGATCTACTCACTTACAAATCTAACTCAGTGGAAACATTGCCTGTTGAGGAGACTCTTCTGAAACTCAGACATCTAAATCTAAGTGAAAACACCATTTCGATTTCCTGATCTTCTAGAATAAACCCTAATCTAGTCCCACTTGTCCACAGCAATTTTTCTTTGGCAATGACATTTCCAGGAAACATGTATAACTGCTTAGAACACCACCTCTGTACTTGAACAAAATAGCTGAAATTCAGCACTCAAGCCTCTGAAGATGAACTATTTAATCCAAAAGCATTTATCTCTCAGATTTGAGCCCAGGATTTACAGTCCCAGTCTGTAATCAGACAAAAGTTAACTTTTGACGATTGTGGGTTTTCTTACTGTGAGCATTTCTTGCAGGCTGAGGCTCAGATGGGAGGACATTTTTCAGGCTGAACAAAGCCTTTCTAAACTCTGTGTGAACAGCAGCAAGCAGAACAGTGCCATGCTGAGCAACTGATTGTTTTTGTTTTCTTTTTAACTTTGTGCCTTTCTGAGGCTGGGACAGGACAGAACAGTTCTTGTGCCAGGCTCCACGGCTCCTATCCCCAGCCCCAGTGAGACAGGAAGGCCGCCGGGATTACAGCCGATGCAGATGGCTGTGCTCCAAGGTGCACATTTCCTGCAAGAAAGCACAGCTGGGAATGCTGAAAACCAGCTGGAAAATCAGGTCTTATGCGAGGCTTCTTCACTGGAGCCTGTGCTGCAAAAAGAAGTCAGGAGTTCAGCAGTATGAGCTGCTGATCCTGCAGGTTTTTCCAAACCAGAGACAGCTCAAGGTGCCTTGTCGAGGACCTCATGCAAGACTGACATGTGGGCTGACTCCCTTGTCCCTGCAAATAAAGACAGAGTGTGAGGCAAGGGAGTAAAAATTCTGGCCAGCATGTACGAACCTGAGTTGTCTCTGCAAAAGCCTGTGGCTCTTGATAAGGATGTGCCACCATTTGGGAAGTGGTGTGCTGGCTGCCCTTGGCTCAGAAACACTTGTGCTGAGAGTTGGAACTCCTGGATGTGGCAGCATGGAAGCTCACAGCCTTCTCCTGTGGGAGCACTTGATGCTCCTGCATCCACACCAGGGGTTGTCTCCTCCTTCCGCCTCATCCCTCTGGCTGTGGCAGCAGTACCGTTTCCCTCCTCAGTGCTCCCAGGGCAGTCACTTGCAGCAAGTGAAGGTGCTCCCGCATCCTCAGTAAGGCAGTGTCTCTCTCAAAAGCCTTTATCACCTGCTTGTACAACTCTGCATGAAGTTAAAAAAACAATGGGGGAAAAAACTACTCTACCCTGACCAACTGATACTCCTTTGCAGAAGCTTTTGCTTGTTTGTTTGTTTGTTTGTTTGCAGCTCTTGTACATAGAGGATTTCGTTTCCGTCTCTCCCCTTTATTAATAGGTCTCTGCTGTAGCAGTTTGGATCTCCTGTTTAACACAGAGACAAATTCAGACCACGCATGGAGGCTGGAGAGGAAATGATGACCTAGTAGAGCTGTACACCAGGTGCTTCACCTCCCACATAGTGCTTGGGCCACACAAACGCCCCTTACTGTGCTAAGCAGAAGTTACTAGCCATTGACTTAACAAGCTCCTTGCTTACTTTCACTGGATTTGTCTGCCTCCAAGTGTACCACTTTCTTGCTGTTGATGCACCCAGCAGTGCCTCTTCCCCTTCTGCCCTCTCAGACTGTGCTTGAGGTTCCTGAAACAACCAGATTTAGGGCTGTACTGCCACTCATTGTGGTGCAGAAATGGGCAAGTCCTGGAGGTGGTGGGTTTGCTGGACTTGTAACCTCCCCAGAGCCCACAGATGCTGGTGTTGAGAGACTGGGCTTTAGGGTAAGGGGATTTCCCCTTGCATTGACTGCTCCCACCAGGCTCTCTATGATCCAGATCATTTAACTATTGCTCTTTGGCTTCACATGCAGAAGAAGACAAGTGCCCGGTTTAGCAAACCAGCGGTGAATGCACGTAGCTGTGTCAGGCTTCCTCACTCTGCTTGCTCTCAGAGAAAGCTTTCCCTCCAGCTCAGCAGTACAGCTGTGCCACTTAAATATCTTGGCTGCTTCTCTCTGGTGCCTCTCCTGCAAGGCGTTGACCTCTGTCTTCAGTACAAGAGAAAACTGCAGATGTTGAAAACACTGGTGAAATATGACCCATCAGGTTTAAACTATAAAATAGTTCAGCCTCTGTGATGTGCTGCTCTAATTCATTGTTTGAAATTAATTCTTACTTGAATTCAAAAATTAAAAACATTAGGACAGAAATGAACAAGTGATATGCAAGAGAGTGTCTAAGGTTTTCTTCAAACCCACTGATCATGGGTGTGAGAGAGGGACAAACATCACCTCAGCTTTTTCAGTCTTCTTAAATTTGACATGGTTTGGTGTCTGTTAGTTTTGTCTGACCGAGGATACCACCATAAAATCTCAGTTTCTCCAATAGGCTTTATGGACTATAGGGGCTCATACTCGCCTCTGTTATGACTGGCAGTAGGCTGAGACCCTTACTGCTCAAAAAACTGCAGCAGTAACTTCCCATGGGAGCAGCTTGTGTCTGGGCAGCCTGCCCTGAGGTCCAGGGGCTCCACTGTGCTGTGGCATGGCACAGCAGTGTGGTCCCCATGTCTCCTCCACTGCTTTCCGTTCTGTCTGGGTGCAGATGTGACAATTTGAACATTAGTTATTCATTCATAATTGTAGCATAAAACAACAGTAAGATCAGAGAGAATTGGTGATCCCTTCTCAGTTTAGTGCTTGGTCATTGAATCCTGTTTTTGAAGGCACTTGTACCTCTCTGCTGTGATAGTTGGCACAAATATGAATATTTCTGACAGCACTGAAAGGGGGAGAAAATCTTTCTTAGGTCACTGGAAATAATGAATTAGGTCATGAAAACTTTTCATTTTAAACAGTATGGTTGAGTCAAGGTGGGCTGTTTGCATGCAGGCAGGACACTTCTGCACCTTTTAGAATTTGTGGTTAGAACATTCTCCTTAGACTACCTTTTCCACTCATCTAGCTTACACAAATATTTGACTTGAACTGATACTGCTCTTAATCTGTTTAGAATGCTGCTATACTGTTTACACAGAGAGGAAAGCTGTAAGCCTGCTTGTCCAAATAGTTTTAAGCAAGGGCAATGCTGTTTTTTAGCACCTGGCATAAATATTTGGAAAAATTTATAAATCCCAGATAACCTTACCTCTCTCAGATGTATTTACTGCTTCCTAAAACCTTTTCCCTAAAGGTCCTCTCATTTTTTTTTTGTTGTTCAGTTGGAAAGAGCTTGATTTTTTTTCTCTTTGACTTTTATTTTGCACATCCTTCATGATCCTAACCACTGCTGTGACTTTATGAATTTAAATGTTTGTCTACCTATATTTGTACAGATAACATGATCTGGCAGAATGCAGCAAGATCACTTAGAAGTGCCTGTGATGTGAGTTAAAACATGCCTACTTGAACAGACCATTTCAGAACAATGCAGTAAGCTGTCTCAAGTTCTCTATGTCCTGTTTTTCTTCTTACATGTATTTGAATTGCCATATTATTCCCTTGAAAGTTTCCTATACTGAGAAAGATTGCCTTTAAATAATAAAAATTTCAGTGCCACTGTAGTATGGCTGTCTTCTCTTTAGCTCAGGTGTGTCTGAAACAACTTTGTTTTTTCTTAAAATTTTATCCATTACCAATGCTTTTTGTCATTTCTGTTAGGAAAAATATATGTGATTGCACGTGGAAGGGAAAAAACCCCTTCATTCTTCTCAAAGCAGTTTATGGTTGTTTTTTTTGACTGTGAGCCAAAAAGGAAAAATATCAACCAGAATATTTTTATATGATTATGATTATTTTACTGATATTTCAAGAGTGAGTCGTGGGCTCTACAGTCTAAACAATGTCCCCACAGAGCAAGGGGGAGCTGAGTGCCTTAGGGGCAGGAGTGTGTTTTGTGCATTGAGTTTTCTATACAAACTATTGATAAGTGCTGTGAGACAAAAATATGTTTATGAAGTGTTTTCCCAGCTTCATTTAAGGTTTCCATGATCTGCTTTTTTTTTTTTTAAAGAAAGAAAGCATTGCTTTTGCTCGAGAGCTTCTTTGAATTTGAGAGATCGGTTTCAGTGCGCTTGACCTCTTGTACTAGTTGTTCAGCCTTTCAGAAAACATTAGCTTCCTGGTTTTAAAAATCTGGGTCTGTTGAATCACACTAATAAAAATGCAAATTCATGAAGACTAAAACTGATCATTGGAGTTAAAATGCATTATAAATAATGATGTTATTGACAAGTACAAACTCACTTCAGAAAAAATTATCTAAATTTTGAAATGAAAAATCCAGTTTAAAAATATGGGAAGAATTTGGAATTTCTTAGCATAATTTCCACCTGCTTCTGTCTCACTTGCCTTGGGGTCAGCAATATGGGGGAATGCAAGGAGCTGACCCAGAGGAGATCTGGGGATGATGGGATCTGCCTGTCAGGGGTTTTGTGGGCACTGAAGGGGAGGAGAAGGCAGTTCAGCAGTGGAGGAGAAGGAGTTCGGAAAAAGCTGTGAGTGCAGAAGCCATGGATGCTCAAAAGAGAGCACACTCTAGAGAAGGCAAGCTAAGGGCCAACCAAGCCAGGAAAGGTTCAAATATATTTAGGTATCTGCTACCAAAATTGAATATACAAATCAGATTATTTGTATGGCTGTGAAGTTAGATCTGATCTTTTTTATAGCAATGTGCACAAATATCACCTGGAAATTCCAATCTGTTTTCCCCAGGCTTCATGGATCTGGTGAAATTTTGTGAATTGTCCCAAATGCCATGTGTGCAGGAAATGAATAGTCATACAGATAAGGAAGGGATGAAGGAGTGCATATTTCTTAAAGAAATCAGAGGAGGAAAAGATGACAAAATCTGAGAGGCACTTTGAGAGGAACTATGCCGTACTTACATTCTGTGCAGTGTCATGTACAATTTCTTTTTAGCTCACAGCAATCTGATTTCTTTCCTGTCAGCTTTCTCATATGCAGAAAATCCACTAAGTTTCATTTAATTACAACCCAAAGATTAAAAAATGATTTGTTCTTCTTGAACTGGTGCTCTGTAAATGTTCAAAGTGCCTGTAACACATACTGTATATTGCAGAGCAGAGAAACTGCATCCCGTCTCCAGGAAGATTGCCAGAACCCTCTCCTCTGCATTGTCTCTGAGTCAGGAAATCTAAACATGTATTCTAGTTTGTCAAACTTCCCAAAGTGCTGCTATGTATTTTGGGGCATGGTGAGACCCTGTTTATATCTCCCTCAACCATGAGCGTGAGAGCATGGAAAGAAGGAAGGAAAAAGAATAATGGGAAAGAAGAACAGAAGTAAGGTGTTTCACACTGGAAACTCCAAGTGTTGGTACACAGGCTGTCTGATTTCAGAGATGTGGGCTCATCCTCAGCCTTTGCACACAGGCAGCCAAATGCCTGAAAAAGCTGACAGTGATTGAGCTGAGTGCAATTGTTTGGTCAAACCTTTTTGGAGAGAGGGAGAGGGAACAAGGAAGGGAGAGAGGAAGGAGAGGTGGTAAATGTAAGCAATGAATCTGTATTCAATGGCGTGGAGAAATATTGTGAATTTGTGTAGGTGTTAACAAACTGTTTTTGGAGAATGGAAATGCAAATACAGATGTCTGACAGTTAATGCACTTCATTTGACACAAAAATGGGTACAGATTTTCTTCCCATATGTCCTCTAATTCTGTTTAAATAAAATATTGTAGTTCTGGTGGGAGTTTTATGAGTTGAATAAAGCAAGATGGACAAAATATTTTTTTAATGTGAACTTGATTCATTAAAATATTTGAAAAATACTAAACAGGTTAATCTTGAAGATATTAAAAATCTCCATCCAAACCTACTTGTATATTTCATATTCTTACTATTTACATCCTTCTCCGAAATTTCCACCAAAAACTGTTGGAATGAGTCTGGAGGAAGGCCACTAAGTTGATCACAGGGCTGGAGCACCTCCTCTATGAAGACTGGCTGAGAGAATTAGGGCTTTTCAGCCTGGAGAAGGGAAGGCTCCAGTGAGACCTTATGGCACCTTCCAGTGCTTAAGGGGGGTTGAAACAAGGCTGTAGAGGAGCTTTTCACAAGGGCATATAGTGATATAACAAGGCTGTAGAGGAGCTTTTCACAAGGGCATATAGTGATATAACAAGGGGAAATGGACTTAAGCTGGAGGAGGGTGGGTTTAGATTAGATATTAGAAATAAATTCTTTACTGTGAGGGTGGTGAGACACTGAAATGGGTTGTCCAGAGAGGTTGTTGACTCTCTGTCTGTGGAGGTCTTCAAGGCCAGGTTGAACCTCTGAGTAACCTGGTGTAGTGAAAGGTGTCCCTCCCCACAGCAGGGGGTTTGGAACTAGATAATATTTAAGGTTCCTTCCAACCCAGACCATTCTATGATTCTATGATTAAATGGTAGCCAGAATAAACTTTTCAGGGAAAGGTGGATCAGGACATGCACAGTGTAGTGCTCCCTTTGGCACAATCTTAAGGCCATCAGCAGTGTGTGTTGATGTTGACTCATGATGAATGTGATTCAGGGTTCACAGTTCTACAAAAAAGTACACACATCACAAAACTTTTCCTGAAAATATTTCCGAAGTCACAGGAATACCCTATTTTCTGAAAGCCACTTCTGCAAATAATTATATGCAGGCTGAAATATAGTATTGGGCCTGGGTGGTGGTTGAGATGAGCTGTCGTCTGTGGCCCTGGCTGCCTACATTGCCTGGTGAGGAGACAAGTGGTGGGAATTTAGCTCTGCTTAATCTCCTGTCCCTGAGCAGACATCTGTAAAGAGGAAGCAGAAAGAAATTAGGGTTTGAAATAGATAAGTCCATGTTGTACTGTTTCATGGAAGGAAAGGTTTCGAAAAATGAACAGCCTAAACCTTATGTGCTGCAGAGTAATCCAGGCTCTTCTACAATTGCTGAAGAATTTTCCTTCTGCATCTAAAATGCCTGCACTTCCAGGACAGGCTCTGAGTTTTATGACCCCAGACAGAACAGAAAATGGTTGGGTTTGGATTCAGCTCATCAAAACAACAGAGAGAAACACTGTGCTGTGTTGTCAACTCTTTTTATGAACAGGCAAGGGAATGCATTGAATGATGTGCTCTGTGGTTATCTGTTACTTAAATATGCTGTCCCAAATTTATGTGTGTAACAAAACTCATGATAGAGACTACGAGGCAAAACTCAGTACAGCCTCTACAAAGTGACTCTCCTACTGGAAATCATAAAAGAATGGCTTGTTTCTTTCTCCCTATTAACACATCCATTTCTGGACAGATTTTTAGTCTTGCATTAACCAAAACGTAACAATTTCCCTAAAGGAGGGAGGATGACAGGAAGACTGAACGGCTGAGGACTGCAGTAATGGATGAATGCTGTGAAACTGGAGTGTCTCCAGATCTCCTGAGCTATTTCTGCTTTTGCAACACTGATTAGTTTGCAGAGCATTTTTTCTGTAATTTAAACCTATCTGTTTTCATGGATGACTCATTTTAAGAAATAGTGTTCTGGCCAAAGGCAAATCTGTGTTGTGTGCTTAGAGTAGAAATATCCATTTTTTCTTTTCACAAAAAAAAAAAAAAAAAGTGAGATTTTCTATGCTGTATAGTTAAATAGTCTGCCTGAGGTGGAAACAGCTCTAGTATTGCTGTTAAAATCTAGTCTCAAACACAGTAAATCTGAAAAGATTTGTGTTGAGCAATCAAAGCAAGAGTATGACGATCCTTCCCTACTGAAAACACTGAAGAGTGTGGCATTCACTGAAGAGTGTGGCATTCACTGAAACTCCACAAAATGAAAATAGGCAACAGATAAGGAGACAGAAAATTCCAAGTACTAAAACGACATTGTAGAGAAAATGTGTACTTTTAAAGCATTTTCCTGGGGCAAATGTACAAAACATGCAACCTGCAGCCCAGATCTAAAGAGAGAAAAAAGAGCATCTTCCAGCCTTGCTATAGTGGTGGTGTAAGAATCAGATGGGTAATCTCTTAGCATTGAAAACAGCTAATCAGCAATGAAAAAAAAGGATTATTTTATCAAACTATTATTGCAACAGAGAGATGATTTTATGATCTCTGTTTGGGATCATATATTACAGTTACCATTAATATTTTTGCAAAATTGTCAAGCTCCATAAGTAGCCTAGAAATGCTATAGTATATTGAAATTTTCATAGATATATTAATTTTATAGTGTTTATACTGTTACATACTATAACTATAGTAGCTATAACACTGTGTTACAGTGTTTATATTGACAAGAATATTCTTATGCATTCCTGATTTCTGATGAAATGAACTAGATGAAGTTTTTCCTTCCACAGAAACAAAGCTATTGTCTGCATGATGAAACAATTTCAAATGCTCAGCATCATTGGCACAAAAAAACTAGTCATCTGCAACTGATCCGCAGTCAGCTTGTAAGGAAATTGGTCCATAATGGCTGGTCGATGACCCTGCAGATGATATCATACATCATAGTACAAGTAGGAGAAGTGGTGAGAACACTGAAGGAAAGGTAAAAATTAGAAAAACTTATATAATGAGAGACTGTGACTTGAAGCCACAGAGCCTCCTACTTCCTAGGACAGCATGGACTTCAAGCTTGCTGTCAGTGGAATAAGTTTGATGAATTTCCATTTCTTAGTGTGGATTTTTTTGTGATGTTATCATTTTGACATTGCTAGCAGGATTCCTTGTTTACCCCTTGCTGACACCCTTTATACTTTCCCTTCCTGTTTAAGATCTTCTCTTCCTTTATTTTCCTGAGCACTTTCAAATATTTACCACTAGGTGCACAACCAGATGTGCAGCACCTGTACTCATCCTCTGAAGACAGACTTCCAACAGAGTTGCTCATTTGGTGTTCTTAGCCATCACGGCCACAATATACTTAGCTCTTAAGGGATGGCAGAGGTATAAAAGGCACCGTAGGATATATTTATGATTTGCTGGGACCAGCAAAAGGGCTAGCTTAAGCTACTGTTGTTCTTTTGAAAAATAAGTGTTTTATTATTTATCTGTCAGACTATGGGAGTAGAAAGATGGATCATCAGAGGACTTACATACTTTTTCCACACGAAAACTTGATAGACATCTCCTTGTTTAGTAACTAAACCTACAGTAAGAATATACAAAAAATAAAATTCCACGTTATGGCAACATTTCTGAAGAATATGAAATGAATGAGAATGAGAAATATCTCTTTTATAAAGATTTGGGCAATAGTAAATGCTAATGGGTTTTGATGGTTTTAATTGTTCTAAATTCACAGACATTTGATGTAGACTTCTTTTTGTTGTTGTAAATGCACATATTTTTCTTGCTTATTTGCTGAAATACAGGTTTCCATGCACAGTTTTATGACTCCAAAGGTTGTCAGTTTGTGCATGTAACAGTTGATGGTGTCAAAAGGAAAAATATTCGCCTTACCTCAACACCACAGGGGGCTGTTTTTCTAACCATAGATTTGTTAGGTGACAGCTAGCCATTCTGAGGGAAAGGGAGGACTGTTTCTAGATAGGAACCCCACAACATCTTAGTAGCTGCTGCCAGTTAGATTTGATCCCCACAGTTCATCCCTGGACTTGACACGCGAGAAAACAATGAGTGCGACACTCACAGCTGGAGAAAATATTGACCTTGTCATATGACTCTGTATTTGACTTTGAAACCCTGATCCAGACACTGTGATTATGCCAGAAAATAAAATCTCCCATTCTCTTGCCAACATTCCTGGCTGTCATATACTTCAGACACCAAGAGCCTGGAGCCCCATTATCTATGTGCTTTGTAACTCCCCTGGGGTTTGAGGTGGACTGAAGGGGTTCACACCTTTTCACTTCACACCTCAGCCCTCTATTATTTTATTTGCATTTCGGAGATGTGTACTCCCTCACTGAGAGTAGTATTACTTGCAGTGCCTCCATTTCTTTGAATTGACAGTTCAATTGCACGTATTATTTATCAAGAAGGACTGGAACCTCTGGTCAAAGTTCTTCATTCACAGGTGATGTGGAGAAGGAAGCAGGAAAGCATCTCTGCAGGTGTTTTGCTCTCTTGGTCATTCCCAGACACGTCCCGTGGGGCAGGAGCAGGGTGCTGGGCAGGATCCTCACTCTGACCCCATGGGGCTGTCTTTGCTTATGACTTGGGTGTGAGTCACTTCATTTCCAGTCAAAACTGCCTAGCTCATGTAAGAACTTGTTTATTTCTTGCCAATGTGTCATCTTGACATGCTGAAACACTACCACCAACACTGCTGTGTCTCCACAGAACCTTCAGAGGGAGGTCAGGGACATCCAGCTTGCACAGGGTGTTGAGTTTCCCTGCTGATCACAACAAGGTTGTGATTTGATTAGGTATTCAAGTTTCTATTTTTGGTTCCAGTTTTGTCGGCAGGAGCATTATTTTTGCTGATAACCTCTCATCTGGGCAGAATCTCAGCATAACTCTCCCCGGGCTGATTGATGACTTCCTGGAGCTGGTGTTGCAAAGCCGTCTGCTGAATGCTGCTTCCTCCAGAGGCTCCGCTGTAGCTGCTTGGGCTGTAAATGGATTGTGTACACAGGCAGCTCAGGAGCTGCAGTATGCTAACATTTTATGGCTGTTTTTTCTTTCTCATTATGTCTAATACTAGTTATCCAGGTGCTGTGGGCTTTCCCTCCCCCAGTTGTCTTGGTTGCATAAACTTGTTAGGAACTGTTTATCTCGCACTTATATTACCAGGACAAAAAATTGCTACATTTGTACTTTTTCATATTTCAGTGTAGCTGTACCCCTCCAGAGGCATTAACAACTGTACTGCTCCAAGAGTATTTGTTTCCATCCTTAATTTTGATGATTTCCATCATGCATTTTCTCTTTACTTTCAGAGTCATGGTAAAACTTGAAGTTCACATGTGTGATAAAGATCTGTATGAATGGATCTAATCAAGATTTCTTCTAGAACAAACTGTGGAGATCATGCTGACCTTCCCAACCAGTCATCCAAAAAATATGTCTGTGGATTCAAGTCATTTATTAGTCTTGGCTTTTATTTTATTATTTTGTATATTACTCACTATGAAATTTTCTCTTGCTAAACATGAGATCCTGCTGGGGATTTTGGTAGCTCTGCTGCACTTCTGTACTTGTATGATTGAAATACACTGTTGTTTTTCTCCTGTAAATGTGAATCTCTTTCAGTTGACACAGGATTTTGCAGCACACAGATTGCTGCACCCAACAGCTTGATCTGGATTCCGTGCTCTTATTCATTCCAGCTTGCTAATGTTATCTGTTGGTTTTTAGAAAAACAATTTTAGCTTTTATTTCCTGTCAGATCAACTTCCAGCCCCATTTACTGCCTCCATCAAAAGTCTCTGAGACGCTACTGTCTAAATGTCTTGAGCTATAGTATAAATAGATCTAGCAATTTGTTTATAAACATGCCTTTTTGGACAGATCACAGGGAAAAAATGCTATAGAGACGTTTTGAAAAAACAGCCCCACTTAGACCAATGCATGTTTATTCGAGTGCCTAGGCTCCTTCTGGAGTGTATGATAAATAAATACCTGATTGAATTAGATTTACTACACGAGCATCTCCCATGTACTGATAAAGGATGTAGCAAAGAAGAACAGAAAGTCCCATCCTATGCGGTGTTTGTTTGAGCAACACCACTTGGAGGAAGGAGGCTTATTGCTCCCCAAATCTCATCATCCCTGTAGGGTTGGGAAGGATGGCAAGTCTGTGGAGCGGGTTGATCTGCTGCCCTTTCTGCACCATAGTCCTGGGGTCGGCTGGGAGCCTGACCCCAGGCAGTGACTTCCACAGCTGAGGGGTGTGTGTGTGTGTGTGTGTGTGTGCAAGGATCCCTAGGCAAAATTCCCACCTCCCCATGTGGAGGGCATGTGTTTCATCATAGCCTTAGATTGGTTCCAGATGAGTGGAGACAACTACAGAGTAAAGACTGTTTGCAAAGGGAGTGATGCTAGAAATGGATTTTCCGCTTTGGTAGCCTTGCTGCAGGCATGCTGAGCCCAGTCTCGCCCCTAGGATCAGGGGAGAAGGGGAGGTATAAGCTGATGAACCACCGTCTGCAAAGCTCTATCCCAGGGTTGTCCTCTGCTCTGTAGCAGCTCACCCAGAAAATGATCTCTGGATTGGCATTCCTCCCTCCCTACACCTTGGTGGCACGGGCTGCCATCTGCAGACAATTATGCCTTTTAAAAAAAAAAAAAATTAATTAAGTGCTGTTAAATAGATTTTCAGGGGTACCCCAAGGCTCTTTCATTTTAGTGTCATCTTGATGAGGAAAGAATTGCCCATTGCAGCAGTCAGTAGAGGCAGGACTAGGTGACCATTCAGATGTGGGATGAGGGATGGCTGTGTAGGTGGTGCACCCAGGAAGTGGGCTCTGGAGGCTGCAGGGTGTCACAAGCTGCTCGTGAGTCAGTAGAGTTGCGTTGCCACAAAAAAAGCAAACATTCACTGCCTTTATAAACAGGCACATAGTCTGCGAGAAATATGAAGTAATCCTTCCATCCTGCTCCGCATGGATAGTGCCTCAGCTGGAGTACGGCAGATGACGCATTTCCAGAGGGTCTGGAGAAACAGGAGTTAGTCCAGAGGGCAGCAGCTGGAGAGGTCATGTTTCTGAGGCCTGTGATCATTGAAGAGACGATGGATGAATTAAACCTACTGTTGTCCTAAAAAGGGCAGTGGTACAGGACCAGGCTGCACTCTTAAAGAATGCATTAATGTTACTGGGGCTAGTCTGTCCTTCTTGGCACCTCTAGAAAGGATATAAATTAACGACTTTAATTTTAGCCAATAAAATCCAGGTTAAATGCTGGGAAAAACTTTCTCTTTGGGGAGGAGGGAAATGGCTCCTCATTATGAGTTCTGTGACAAGGGTGCAAAGTCACCAGCTGAGTACTACCATTGGTCTCCATCTTGGGAGGACAGGGAGGCAGCAGGCAGCCTGGCCACTCTTCCCTGCCCTCCTCTTTCCCAGGGCATGGGATGCTTGACAGGCCCCTCCCTGCCCACCTAAGACAGCCCCACTGAGTGCACCGATCCCCAGACAGAAAGCAGCCATATGACTTCTATCAGTACTAACCTCAGGTTTTCAGCAGAGATTTTGGTCTCCCTGAAGGAATTGATGTATTAGATTATATTAGATCTAAAAGTGAAACTTCTTATAATTTAGTTACAGATTTATTCTTGGGCAATGCTAGACATTACAAAGGTTCAAAACACATGAATGTCAGTGTTGCAATTCCAAATTGTTTCTTTTTCCCCTTGGAGGTGTATTATGCCTGGCATTTTAATTACTCCAGTTAATAACCCAATTTTTGTTCAGTGTGTTTTGGTCTTTGTTCAGAGACACAAAAATGTTAAAATGTGTCATTTAGAGGAATTTTGCAGAAGCATAAGCTATGTTCATCTACTTTAGAGCTTGGGAAGTTAAGAACTTCCATATGTCAAGATGCAGCCCTGGGTCAGGGCATAATGTATGTGTTCACAGCATATAGAAAGGATAAAACATTGGAGTAAATGTCCGGGAGCATTCAGCATTTGTTTCAGTTGAATTGCTGAAAATATTCTTGGCAAGGCTCTAATAAGCATCATGGTTTCAGGTTAGACCTGCTGCAAGTGCCAGAAGACTATGAATTTAATTCATTTTTCTTTAGGATCCTGGAAAGAGCATCAGCATGAAACCTTTTCCTTTTATCTTTTTTTTTCAACTGCATTTGATAGTTACAGTTTCCGTTTAGACTGATTCTGGCATTGGATAACTAATAATGGGAATTCCATGGCTTTGGAGAAAAAAGGTTTTACATGGAAATTTTAGATATCCCTGGGAAGTGGATAGTTGAAGAGCAGCTACAGTAGCTTTGCATATCTAAGTTTATGATTTTTTATTCAATGTAAACACAATCCCCAGAAGTTTGATATTGGGAAATGAGGCTCTAAGGTGTTTATCAGAAAAAAGCACAGGCTGCTATCTACACCTCCCAGCAAACTGGAGACACAGGAGAATGGCAGAAATCTTGCATCAATTTGCCGAGCCTTCTTCTGGGGAAGTTTCTCTTAGCAACAGTGGAAGCTACTTTATTTTCTGATGTCAAGAAATACTGTTCTAAATCAGAGCAGCACTTCCAAGTACAGATTCATGTAGTTTGAGCTACAATTTAGAAGGAACTGATCTGCTGCTCAGACATGTGTTTTACTAGAAAATGTATTTTCACACAAACTCTTCTTTGATAAATATATTTTCAAGGTTGACAGTTGGTTTGTTTACTTTTAAAAGTATGTCATTTGTGTGGATTTTTTTTCTTTCAGAAAAAAGTGAATGTTTGTCCTGTATCCAGAAGTGCTGTTTATTTATTCATCCATCCAAAGGCTAAAACATTTGACCCAAGCATAAATATTTTGGCTGTAAAGGTGCCACAAACATTCATGGAAATTTCTATTTGGGTACCTGAGATCTGTGTTTCCCTGGAAAAGATGATCTCCAGCAGATCTTTGGTTCATGTGATGCACTGCAAGAGCATGATTGACATGAGGAATTACCATCTCTTCTTCATAAAGAGGAGAAAATACACTCTCATGTGAGGACTGTGGCTTACCTCTGAAATCTAAACAATGAGCAAGAATGACAGCATCCCTCTCCTCATTCAGCTCAGATTAAAAATACTTCTTATTTCTTCAATTGCAAAAACTTTGGCTATTTTATGTGAAAATTTTTCAAAAGCAGAAGGGATGATTCAGAGTTTTAGAACTCTGTTGAGTTCTAAAATAAATTTTTGAACGACATTTAATAAATATTTTATTTTGCTGCTGCTGCTCCTTTGGTGTCAGCCCAGAGCAGATGCTCACAAGTTTGCTTCTTACTGACTATCTTAAGCATCATTCAGGTTTTTTTTAGTACCACTTTTTGTCCCTCGGTAGGAATTGTCATATCACAGTGACATAGAAGACTCTCAGATAATTTTTACCGAAATATACCTTTGTTTAATTTATAAAATTTCAACGTCTTTTAAAGTCAGAAAGAATGATGAATTTTGGAAGCAAAATAGCTGTTTCTCATTAGGCAGCCAGGAGCTTGTTTTGGGCTGCAGAATAAGAATAATGCAATGAGAGTAATGGGTCTAAATCATGCAGTGATTTTTCGTTTTTTTAAAGCTTTACTTTGGATCTTTGGATGTCTCTGACTTGTTCCGGATTTTGTGGCCTTCCTACATCTGCCTTTTTCTTTTTCTGAGCTACTCTTTAGTGGAAAAGATTGTTTTCATTTGGTTCACAACTTTAAGCGTTATCTTTTACATATCAGGACTTCTGGGAAAATCAGACTCTCATTTAGTGCATTAACATCCTGTTACGATCCCTGGAGCCCCCCAGACCCTGTTCTGTGTTGCTGCCTCCAGCTTGGCAGCCAGGAATGTGTCCCACCAGTGTACACCAAGCCTTCTTCAGGAAATCAGGCACCTCTCAGCACACTGTGTGCCAACAACCACAAAATAGCAATAAGTAATGAGCAAATGTGATGGGGTGACACAGGCAGTTCTCCTCCAGCATCATTTCCAAGGAACCATGTCAGAGAGAGATTAGCTGGTCCCAGATCACAGCACCAAGACATTTCCGCAGTGTTGTACAAAAGTTTAGGCTTCACTCAAATGCTTTCTTACCAATAGTTTTTCTGCACTTGACAACAAAAATTGGGTTGTTTTCTTTTGACAACAAAAATTTGGTGGTTTTCTTTTTTTAACCTCTTTGTAAAAATTTTGCATTCCTGACAAATGCCTGGAGAGCTCTAATAAAAGCCTATGGCTATGAGTCTGAAAACTTGTGTTGCTCCTCAGCCGGCTGGCAGCTTCAGCTTGCTTAGGAACCTGTCACCAGAACACAGGAGGCTCTTTTCTGAGTTTCAGACCCATTCCTTTCTTTTCACTGTTGTTTATCTGCAGTGCTGAATGCATAGAAGGGGAGATAAAACACCACAATTCCTGGTGTTTCATACTTAAATAAATGCATCATCGATGCAGTATGTACTTCAATTTAAAAGATAATCGCTGCTCAAACTGAGAGCAGGTCAAAAGTGCACAGAAGCCATCTCAGGGTTAAAAATAAAATGAATAAATAAATAGCAGATTCTGTTGACTCTGGTGTGGAGAAATGCACATCTGAACTCCCTGTTGTATGCATGAGGTGTTTCCTCACTTACCAGACAGAAAATTTTGGAAGAACTTCCTGTGGTGACGCATCTCACATCAGAGCTCAGCAGACAATAACAGGGAAGAAAGCTGTGACTTGGGATTAGCACTGTGCATGCAGGATCCTGTCTTAGTGGGACTTGTTGCACCAGTGATGCTGTAAAAATTTAAGGAGCCCGGAGCAAGCACCACCAAAATGTGTAAACATCGCTGAGAAGAAAAAGAAAAAAATCTAAGGAAAGCAATCCTTTTATATTTCCTATTCTTTTCCTTCAGCATATCTGTCACACAGCAAGCAGAACAGAAAGAAATCACCAAACAAGTGGAAGATGCTTTAGATGGGTGGACATGAGAGGCGCAGGCAGTGGGAGGAGGGAAGGAATTTGAATGTCCATGGTGACAGGGTCAAGCCTCCTGTCCTGGGCCATGGTCTTGTGGATGAGCACCCCAAACCTGTTGTGGGGAGGTCAGGGTTCTCTGCAGCCACCTCCACTCCCTGTTTTGAAGGATGGGTGCTCAGTAAAGCACTAAGCACGTGGGAGGTGGAGTCTGTAAGGAGCCCTTAACTACTGGAAATGAGTTGACTCAGAAAATAATGAAAGATAATAATAAGTGACAGCAAGAAGTAGGAGTGTGGTAAATAATGCGGACTACTCGTGTGAAGGAAAGCAGTGAAAGGTTCACTGCCTCCAACAGGAAGGGAGGCATACTTCACCACAGTAGTGGTTAAGTCAAGTAGCAGGTCTTTTCCATCTCTGATTTCTGAGATCATACAGCCAGGCATGTTACCTATAATTAAGCACACCATCAGGCACCATTTACCAAGGGGTGTGCCTTGGCTCATCTGCTCTTCCCAAAGTGATGCAATTACCCCCATTAGGCACAGCTCACTGAGCACAAGCATCCATGACTCATAGAAGGCTGTCTACCTGTCCAACTGCTCGCAGACTCAATTAAACACCATCATGGAGAAAAACAGAGTCCATTTGCACTGCAGCATGCCATGGCAGCCTGGTGCATGAAGTGACCTTGTGAAGGTGCCAGCTCAGGACCATGGGGAGGGGGTGGCACCCCTCCCCGCGTGTGCATATGGACACCTAGATATTGCTGCAGCACTATACTGACAGCACCAGGTTTAATACAAATGTTGCTCTCCCTAAAAAAATTTTAAAAATTAGAAAACCAAAAAACAGAGTGGAAGTGATGATGTATGCTAAATACTGTCCTTTTTAAAGGTCTGATGTCTACTTGCTTTGATTTCAATGCTGGTCTTTATCAGTGTCATTTTTAATGTTGCACACTTGGATTTCTGAATAGCAGCAATCCCCAGCATGATGTAGTGGATGGTGTTAAGACTCCAGCCTAATACTTGAGATGCCTTGGTTTTATTCCCTGCTTTGATGGTCTAATCCCAGATTCATCCCAGCTAAATTTAGGAACTGCCTGAAGTAGGAGCTTTGCTTCCTTTCCGGAGGAGCCAGGGATGATGCTGGGCTGTGGTCTCTGTGCCTTGTATTTCTCATAAGCCAGAGAGGGGGCTGAGGAGATTGGGGAAGGGCTGGGAAAACAAAAAGAGACTGGAAAAGAAGAGGCACTACTATGAGACACTGAAGTGAAGGACTAACTCTCAGGTAAAAGCCATCAATTTTCATCTCTGAAGTAGGAGAAATGGTCTTTATGTCAGAAAAAGGGTGAGAAGGAGGAATATGTGGAGCATAACGAGGCATGTTGATGAGACAGTAATGGGTAGCAGGGCAGGGAACTTTAATTTAGAGGCCAACTCTAGCCTGCTTCTTCATGCACCAGTGCTGTGTACCAAGTAACTCATCAGGATTTGAACCACGCTAGCTTTTCCTTATGGACTTGTCAGGCCAAAGCTTGGATTCTCTGTAATAACTAGAAAACAAAGTGACAGGCAAGCTGCTATCTTTCCATAGACCTCTGGAACAGGCTGGGAGGATGGGGTGAACCACACTCAGGGGAAAGGAGTGTTCACAGTGTTGCCAGTAGCAGTACTGCTTGGTACATCCACTTATACTGCAAGTACCCTCAGGAAAGAGAAAAAATGGTACATTGACAGGTGTTTTGATGATGGGCATAAGAAGATCAGAGCAGATGTGGTATTTAAGAGACTGTGCTATGTGGCTACATATCATCACCAGAACTTGTAGAGAAAAAAATCACTGGATTCCTGTAAGTGGATGTTAATGTACTGCAGCTGGCTTCTTTTTGTTTTGGTTTGGGTTTTTGGGTGCTTTTTTGGGTGTTTTTTTGTTGGTTTTGTTTGTTTGTTTGTTTTGGTGAGTACAGCAAGTATGTTATTACATGACTGTGGTAAAGAGCAGTGGACTCTAATGACCATAGAAAATTAATCCTTACAAAAGCTCTATGAGTAGTAGCATTATTACTAATGCTGGCTAAAGTCTTTAAAGGCAAAGCATGAATAAATGCAAGGTGTTTACATTAGCATTCCAGATGTTTGATAATAACCAGCCCCATGGATATGCATTTGCTCTCACCGTCTCCTCTGGAGCATGTCACAGACAAGGAGTGGGCAAAGTGTTGCACTGGGCCTGAGGATGACTTTTGACTTTTAGGAAATGTCGTCCTACATCCTGTTATAGCTTTGTTGTGGTTGTTGATACCGCTGGTTTCCTTTATTTCTGTAGCAGGAAGCCTGGGGGATATGGAGTGTGTCTAAAGTGCTTCTATTCATTTGTATCTCAGTGGACTTTGTCTTTACTATGCAAAATTGCTTTATATGAAACAAATTACGAAAATATATATAATTACAGAATATATATTATTGCAAATTACCAAAAAGCTGTCACTCTACATAGGAAAGACAAAAGGAAAGATGTGTAAAAAAAATGGGAAAATTAAACGTCCGGCTGCTTCCCTGTGGAAGACCTGTCATCCAGAAACCATGCTAAAATACTGTCTGTCTTCCTCTCCCTCTGTCACTACTCTGTTTGTCTACATTTCTGATTTTTTAAAAACTGTTTGATAATATCTTCCTGATTCCTAACATAAGTTTCCTGAAAGTTTTGTTGTTGGGTTGAGAGTAAAACCAGATTCCGAAGAAAGTTTCTATTTGGTGATACAGCATATGAAACTTCCCAATAGCCTGTGAAACTCAGTGAAGCTTTCTTCTTGGGGTAGAGCTGTGCTTGGAGCAGCCACAGGAGGTATTGTCCCACTCCTGAATCACTAGATTTTCCCCTGAAGGAAGAACCAGAAGCATCTTCTTGAAGCCTGACAGGTGGGGCAGCATCCTGCTAGTCAGTACCAGCTGTTACCCAGTCACCCCACCAGGCAGTGGCATCCTGAACACTTCACACTGCCTTGACCTGGTCACTTAATTGGAGAGAGGGACAGGTTGAAAATTGCCCTCAGCTTCCTGAGCTTGTCTGCATTTTGTGAAATAAAGATGCTTTGAGGATCTCTCAATTGTGGATGCAGTCCTGAGGCTGCAGGAGACAAACACATAAGAAATTTGTTTTTAATAAACAGTGAGCCTGTGTGGTTTGGTCTGTGTGAGTGGGTTGTCATTTCTGTAATGATTTTTAACAAGTCACGCCACTGTCCTTGTCCCTGCTATGGATTCCCAAGTGTCACCTTTAAAGTGAGGTAAAATAAGTTGCCAAGGCTTACAGTGACTTGCCCAGGGTATGTTGATGAGTCATTTGGTCAAGCAAGGTGGGAGCAGATGCGTTGTCAGCACACCTGCTGCCCTGGACAGGCTGGTGTGCTCCTCAGTTCCTTGATTCTTGGGAAAAGTGGTCTGTGAATGTGCAGGAAACATGCTGGACCTTATGAACAGCAACTGAAAAAGAGACAAAGGGTACTTCTGTTTTATTTATTTACTCATAAGCTCCCAAAGTGACAGTGTGGCCAGAAGCACAAATGGGTTTTTTTGAATGTGAATTTGGGGAATGCTCTGGGGGTTTTAGTCCAGGGCAAGGATGCCATCAGTGTAAGAAAAGTTTTAGTCTGGGAACAAAGGTGTGTGTGTGTGTGTGCTGAAAAATGCTGACCAAGCTGCTCAGTTTTTGAAAAGGGGGATGAAGAGAATAGGAAGATTATAAGCACTTCCCTGAAAAATAAACACCCTCAAACCTGCACACACACCCTGTGACAAATAACAAGCTGTTAACCGGGTCACCTACCAAGTTTTATGGTACATTCCTCATTACTGGGAGGTTTTGAAATCATGAGCTGATTTTTCACTAAGAGGGATGCTTTTAGTTCAAACTGGCATTAATTCAGGGGAGCCTTCTCACCTGTGTAATGAGGCATATCAAATTGGATACTTGTGCTAGTCCTTTTAATTTATGAATTTATTAACATTTCTCAAAATAGTATGTTCACTGGATATATTTCACAGATTGCAAAAGATGTTCTGCGTGATTAAAAAAATTTGTTGTGGTCAGCAGTTTGCACTGATTTTTGAACAAGAATGCATTTTCCTGTAAAGTACAACTAACTTCCATCCCCTCCTCTTTGCCTCCACCCTGGTTTGTGAATTGGTTCCAATTTCAAATACTTAATCAGAGGAATTTTTGGTGTTTTATATTCTGGGAAGAATTCATAGGTTGCAGACTTTCTGTGATCCACTTTATTGCAGCAAGATTCTTTCCAGAAACATTATACTATGTGTTGCTGTTTTGTGACTGAGACATGTGGTAAATCTAGTTCAAGAATGAGTCAGTGCCAGATTCCATAATACACTTCTATGTTGTCATGCATATAGAGGAAAATCAGAAACATCTGTCCTTTTTTTTTAATTCATTGAAAATAAATGTTATAAGCATAAACTAGTATAGGTAGTAGAAGGTGATGCACAACTGAAATAAAAAAAGCCATGTGGAGGCATATTCTAGAGTTTATTAACAAAAAGGGCAAATCGCTAACCAGTATTTACTAATAATAAACGGTGACGTTTAATATTCTGCTCTTCTTTAGCAGTCCCCACTGTTTGTCTTGTGACCATGACCATGTGTTTATGTGGAAATCTATTACCAGCTTCCAGTGTCTGAAATCAATTGTGATTTTTCACCTTTGTTGAAGCTTGCTGCCTTGTTTTTAAATATTGACTCAAATTTAATATTTTAGAAATTATTTTTTCTTTAAAAATATTTTGTTACTGTGTTGTTCTTTAGACCCTCCTTTGGGCCAGATATCTGTTCACAGGGACACATACTTCCCTTCTGTTCATATTTTTCATGCAGAGCAGCTTCAGCATAACTCTATGGAAAATTTTTCCAGGCCCTAAAAGTTAAAATTGTAAAGATATTACTCGTAGGTTAGTATAAAGAAAAAAATAATTCATTTGGCTTTACAAACAGCAGGCAATGAACAGCTTCTTAGACCTTGCTTGATAAAAATTTTTCTATAAGCTCACAGGCAGTCCTCTCAATAAAGAGAACAAAATTACTGTCATATTTATCATGCTGGTGTGTTTCAGCTCCATGGGATAAACTTAGCAGTGTTCTTGCTCTGAGTACTTGGAAAGCATCCCTATATGTCTCAGTTTTCAACATTCTTGTAGATTAGGAATAAACTCTCTCTCTTTTTTCACCCTTCGTATTTCATACAGTGATAGTGCTTTCCCCCAGTACTTGTTACAGTCATTTTTTTGGAAAAGAGCATGCATTTTTCTGAACAATGTTGGCTGATAACAGGACAAGAATATCACTGCTCTTCCCTTAGATTAACAAGTCTCAGTCTAAACAAGATTGAGAGAGCAAGGGTTGAGTGAAATGTTGTAGTTCAGACTTCCTTAATGAACCTAGGCAGCAATTTAACACGCTTTGGAAAAAAAGGGTTTATCACAGCAAATTATTTCTATTTCTATTATATTCTATTTCTTCATAGGCCATAGTTTTAGAATCCTCTCTAACATCTTAAAAATACCATAAAATATTTTATAAGTAAGACTGACTTTGTTTCAAAATGCTTTGCAAATTTTAGCACAAATATTTCATCTTCCTAACTGAAATGATTTCTCTCAATTTACTGAAAATTTTGAAAAATAACTATAATTCTTTGTTTAGCAGAACTGTCATCACACCAGATAATCAGTCACATGCATCACCCCCTGGTCTCATTTTTATAGCCCTGTCAAAATTACAGGAAGGTATATAATCGCAATATTGTTAAAATATTTTTTCACTTTTGTTTCTAATTTTGCCTGGGCAGGGCTTGTCCTCTCCGAGACTTGCTCCCAAGTGACTTCTTGTGACACTGCTGCCTTTGTGTGTGTATCACTAATTAAAAAGTAGGACACGGTGCTATTGACTTTTGTTAAGACCAAAAAGGTAATATTATTGAGTAAGCATTAGTCAGATGCAATAGATAACTTACTTGGAATTTCCACTTTATATATGCCCTGCTGTCCTTCTAATACCTCATTAGGTACCTTTGCTTGTGCATGGAGACTGCCCAAGCTGGCATTACATTTCCTTTGCTCTTATGGCAATTTTAATTGTTGGTGATCATGACAAATTGAAATCAAGCAGTTGTAACAGTTTAGTGAAGATTCAACAAGACAGGAATGTCAAGAGTGCACTAGCTTGTTTTTAGGAACACTATCAATGCTCCCTTTATCCTGTGGGAACAGCTGGGCCTTTGTTTTGGTGGTGCTGTTTTTTGGAAGATGAGTGAATAAGAGAGCATTGATACTTTTCCCCCCACAAAATCTCATGTGTGTCCTTTGTCTGGCATGACACTCTCTGAAGTGTAAAATAGTGTGCCACTTTGATTTTTACGTATTAGAAGACCTAAAAATGGGGGAGAAGGAGTGAGTACCAACTCTGCAGGTAATAATGGCTAATTTTATCCTGAGACTCATAAAATGAGGCTATTCCTCAGCAATACCAGGGAGCATCAGTGCTAGGTTCCCAAGCCTCTAACAACCAGACACGTGTTAATGAAGGGTGAGGTAATTTCCATATGAAGGGTGGACAGTGCTGCAAGAGTAACGGTGGCAGGAGAGCTGGTGGTGGGAATTGTCTCCTCAGGTTGTTACCACACTTGTGCTCCGTAGATTTCTGAGGTAGGTCCCATGGAGGGAAAGAGAAGGGAAGTAGGAGGAAAACAGTAAATAACTGACAGTCTGCTCTGTGTGTACATATTTTTTTCATTTGGTTCTCCCTTTGATTGTAACAGCACAGACCTGCATGACAGATGGCTTATTGTTTCTCTCCTGTAAGCTGCTAAAAAATTTCTGAGCAGAAAGTCATAGTGTTCATTTCAGAAAGGCACTTTGCAAGACCTGGGCTCTGTCTGTGGGGGATCCAAGATCTAAGTCACGTAGATCACAGGCAGCAAAATAGTGGTGGGGCTTAATATGTAGCATTCAAAAATACATTTGATGCTTGTACTAGATGATCTTTGATTTTAGTCTGGGATTCAAAAAATGTAATGACTTCCAGATATTGCCAGTATTACTATGTAAAAATATTTCTTTTTTTGTGTTAAAGTGTTAGTAGAAAGGAATGGGAAAAAATACTGGAAATATAATCTTCCTGTAGAAAAAGTCAATTTAAGTGTATAGGCCATATGACTACATATTGAGAAGAATCACAGCGTCTTTAGAAACATCCATAATGAACCTTATGCTTTTGTAGACATAAAGAATGTAAGCAAACTTAATTCAATTTTCAAGTGAGATTTTTTTCAAGTAGTTATTATAAAAGTGTGTCTAAATATAAATATATAATCTTTATGGAAATAAAAATCAAATATTTCAACTTATATATTGGTCAAGGTCTGGTCTCTAGCCACAGCAGCAAGTGGGTGGCTAGGTCATCAGAGGCCCTAAAACACAGGGTCAGAGAAGTTACACTACAATAGGAATGGTTATCTAAAATCATGTGGAAATTTCTTTCAGGATTTTCCATACCATAATGTAAAACAAAAGTTTGGCTCTGGCTGTTTCAGTTTCAGCATAATATTTTTATGGATGTGGTATCACTTTAAAGCTCATCCTGTGGCTTTAATTCATAACATGAAAGTTGACTAATCTTTATGTATATTTGTGAGTATTGTAGTAGGCACAAAATAACATTATGTTTAATAACAATGTATTGCTTTATTTGTTTTGTTTAAAGATATAATGAATCTTGAAGGCTAGGTTTGATTAACAATAAATTTGTTTGCAGTTCTCATGCATATCCAGTATCTTACAGAATCATGGAAAAAAGTACTGGAAAAATAACCAGACCTTGCAGAAGTAAACAAACCTAAAGTTTTTAGCTTAAGATTAAAAGAAAATGTGTTATCCCTCTGGCCTATCATTCAAGAAGTCTGGTGACATTATTGTAAATCCAGAAAAAGCTTTCAAACGTGGCCCTGTAAGAAGACAAAAGGGGACAGTTAAATAAAAACAAAAACAAACACCACCACCAGAAACAGACAATTTTTTGCACAGGTTGATGGAAGGTACTGAACAAATGCAGAACTGGACCCCTAAGTATTTAGAGATGGATCATGCAAAGGGCTATTGAAAATAAGGCTACTTGTTTCTTCCCAGAAATCACGTGACTCTTTTCAAACCTTCCACAGTAGCTGAGATCCTGCCTCCATCAAAGTTAATGGGACATTGTACTGACTCAGCTGGGACCAGGTTTACATTCTCATGATCTGATAAAAGTAATGCTGAAATTAAGAAAAAATAATATTCTCAGTTGTGTTCTGGCTCAGAGTTAGACCTTTGAGTGCTGCAACACCTTTCCTTGTTTTCCTGTGAAGAGTCATTACCCAATAAAACTTGGGGTTTGTTTTGGGCTACTTTCATTGTTGTTTCTCTTTCTTTAATGATTACTGTGTCAACTTCCCCAGATTTGAATGAAATAAGGAGCTGCCTTGGTGACCAAATTCTTGTTAACGATTTAGATGTGTTCAGGGAAGGCAATAGGATTTGCACTCAGCAAATCAGCTCAAGCTCACACTCTCTTCTTTTATTCCTTCTTTTACTTGGAGCTTCATAACTGGAATGATTTATTTGCAAATGAATTACTTTAATAATAGGGTTTGAGTTACATGGAATATAGACAATCTTGACCCCATCTTTGCAGCTGTAAAAGTAAGAGCGTGGGTGTGGTTGCCTGGTGGCTGGCCAGGATGATCCAGTTCAAGGGGGTGGATAAAATAACATTTACACTTACAGTAACTGTTTAAAAATGTAATTTGAGTTCTGCCAAATCCTTCAAGTTCATTTTGGGAATCCAGCTTGTTAGGGCTGCCAACACTCAACTCTTCTTACCCTAGTTTTTTGCAAGTTATCTCTTCCTGCTAGATGCATTTTGCTGCAATACTCTCACTACAGAGTGTGAGGTTTCACCAGCCTTGCTCTGTGAATGGTTTTGGTGGGACAGTCCTTGCTGTCAGCCTGCCTAAGCAAGCAATGACTGAGCCTGGCCCATGAGACTCAGCACGGAGGGAGGACGCAATCCCAGAGGAAGTGTTCTACTTACAGACAGCTCTGTTTGTGTCTGCTGCAGCAAATGCTCCTAAGCCAAGTAAGGTCAGGCATTTGTTGGATCCTTGGGAAAGCACGTGGTAGAGAAGATGGAGGCTTGGAAGTTGGAACTTATCCTTCTGAGCTGGAATTGCAGAAGTGTTCCCAGGCAGTGGGGGCAACGGAAACCAAGCACCTTGTCTAACAATGACACAGAATGAGATCTTGAACACTTTGCAGTCTCATAGCTGCTTAAAAGGGGCAAGGGTTGTCTGAAATAGCCAGATCACTCCAGCTGGACAAACACTCACTCTCCCAACGTTCCTCCTAAGGCAGCACCTGAGGACACTGGGTGATCCTGCACTGTGGCTGGCACAGGCTGCCACACACAGAGCCTTGCTGAGTCTAGTCCTTGCAGCCCTAACCTGCCTCACCACCGCGCTGAGCAGTTGTGAAGTGCTGTAGCCCTCCTGAATAGTGCAAGACAGCATTTATGGATAGGAATAGCAATCACTTCCAATGGCATATTGTGAGCCATGCTTACTTGTGTAGATTGATGGATTATGGGGTTTTTTAGATAAAGAGCCCAAGCAGGGTGGTGCTTGGGCTGCTGCTGCAAAGAAAATTGTTTTGAAGAGTTTGCAGTCTCTGCTGTTTGAAAGCCCATGTTCACAGCAGGCCCATTCAGCCCACCTTTTAGGACTACTCACAGAGTTCTTGCTAATACCAGCCTATTGCATGATGGCTTCCATGACTAGTTCAGAATGGTTCACAGAGCTTAAGACTTTAGGGTCCACTGTCTGCCTGCCTTTGTTATGCCATCGTACTTCATCGACTTTGGGTAAAATATGTTTTTTTCACATCAGCATCTAGTATTGAACACATAGGAGATGTAGAATCACCTCTTCGGGGACTTGTTCACAGGGCAAGTTATTGCCTTCACTTGTTAAGTCAACCTTTCTGCCTTGAATTTGGCAAGGCTTTTCAGGTTAAAAAGGTGTTGTGCTTTTTTCAGATTAAAGAGCACTCTTAGCACCTTTTCTTAGTGAAAATACACACGTCTGCATTGTCATCAAGTCAGCCTTAGTTTGTGTCTGGATCCTGCAGTTACAAGATTTGCGATCTTCTCCTTTTATCCATCACCTTCTCTTATCTAACACATTCGTAATACTTTGTTGATTTCAAACAAATCTGAAAGAGTGTAGAAGTCTCAAAGAAGATTCTTCCTTCTGGCTTGATGAAAAATTGGCCTGGGTAGAGGATAGAGACTCAGAGAAGGGAGAGCTCAGCTGTCACACACTATTTGGCAGCACAAGGCCAGCCAGTCAGTGTGAATATATTTGCAGGCCACCTGCAGCATAAGTTAGTGGAGTCATAAGAGACACCAAATTAGGAAGAGTTTTCCTCAAGTTTTGTTTACATCACACCCCTTTACACCAAAAATTGATATGAATTCATGCATCAGGAATTTTGCTGTTCATAGAACACTTTCTCTTTTTATATAAAATTAATTATTTTTCACTCATTAAGCTTTTCAGCAAATGGCGTTTTCTTCTGCTCTCAAGTCTTCTGTGTCTTCTTGTCTTTGCCTTTTTACTTCCCCAGGCTTTTCAGCACTTAAATTATGAGTACCAGACTGTATGTAGAAAACTGTTACTGATTTTAACAGTGTCTTATTTACACCCTTACTCTCTCCTTTCTTCAAAACCTTCCAGCTTTTCTTGCTGCAGCTGTGAAAGGTGAATGTTGCTTATCTGTCACGAACCCCAACTAGACCCTGTAGCTGATGATTGCTAACATGGTGCCTACCCGGTTCTGCAGACAGAGGCTGTTTCTGACAACATGGCCATGCTCGGCTCTGGACACACCTTCTCTGGAATAATGTATGGAGTTTTCCAGATCACTCTGTTCAGCCACTGTGATCTTCTCAGCAGAGCAAGAAGCCTTTAGTCAAATTAGTCTTAACTGATAATTATTTTTTATTTACTTCTACTAAAGTGAAATACCATGGTACTTCTTTTCTACAAAGCACATAAACACCCTGAAATAGAAAAGGAGTGAACAAAAGACTTTATATCATATATGAGAGATAAAAATGATGTCATTGATGAACCACTTATAGCACTGAGGACAATGTAATAATCTTTTGGAATAAATCTGTTCAGCTTCCGTAATACACTGATCTTCAGTTATTCCATAACAGTGAAAAAAAGTGGTGGCTTGCCTGAGGTCCTACATACGTGGTGCTAGATGGTCATCAGTGTCTTCAGAACCATTGCATGTAGACTGTGAATATACAACCTTGCATTTAATTTTGTTTTGAATTATATTTTCCTCACCAGGAGAATATTCTTAATGAACCTAGATTCAATAAAAGCCATTGGATATTCCTTTATGAATTTCCTTTAAAAGTTCTGAAACTCTGCATTTTTATGGGAAACTGGGATGTTGATATTTAAATGAAATTCATTATAAAAATCCTCAACACCTTTAAATAAGGTGTGGATATTTCTTTTTCTCTCCCCAAGGTTTTATTAAAGCCTTGACCAACTTTAAGAGATTCAAACACTGAAATTTCCATTCAGTATCAGCACAGAATTTATAGAATCATGCAGCCAAAAATCTGGAAGACATTGAATAAACTGTACCCCAATCTTCAGCATTTGTAAGTCACTTTAATCAGGTGGAAACATGAGACTGTAAAATTGTTTAGACACTCCAATAAGTGAAAATTAATTGTGAGGAAATTTTTCTATCTCCATTCACTAAACAAAATAAACCAGCATGATGTGCTAAGGTATCAGTTGAGCATCTAGGAGTATATTGTTTTAATTAGGAGATGGCAGTTTCAAATGCAAATTTGAATCCAGTCCAAGGTTTTCAGTGTACACAGACTGTTTCCAAAACACATTTTTAAATATTAGAGCTTCAATTCTGTTTTTAAGTACTGCAGTTTGATGAGCTGTTCTGGTCTGGGGCTAGTAAACAAGTCTAGAACTTGCTGGATTTCTCCCAGCAGATAAATCGTCATCCGCTTACTTTTAATGTTGTCTGGATTTGTCAAGTCTGTCCTGCAATCTTTGTCTCCAGGATAACATGAAATGCAGTCATCTCATGGGAACATGGAAAGATTTTCAGTTGTAATAGTAACATTCAAGTGAGCTTTTTTTGAAAAATTTTCCTTGTGGCTATAAAAGAGGTCAACTTCCCTGAAGCTAAATTTTCACAGCAATCTGCAAAGTTTTTGATATATCACTCCTGTTGAATTTTAATAGGGATAGAGTGCTTGGGTTTGTATGCAGTAAAGATGTTTGATTTACATCCAGACCATGGGTCTGGTCTTTTGAGCTTCTCAACATACAACAGATGTACAGGTGAGAGCACATTAGTATGTGTGTGGATACAGGACAGCATGAAATTGCCAGCTTTTGTGATTATGTTACCCAGGGATTTAATTGGTAGAAAATGATCTTTTCATCCATATGCAACATTTTTCTGGTTGTTAAGAAGATGTGCAGACATATGAACATGGTTATTCCATGCTGTGCTTAGGCTGAAAAAATTTGTGCAGTTCGGAGAGAGAGATGCTTTTTAATTTTTGTTTGTTTTGGTAATTTTAAAACTTCTTTTTGTTCCTGTGCTCTTCTATTGCCTTTATTAGCCCAACACATTCTAACATGATCAACTTAAATAATACTTCACCAAAAAAAAGCTCTTATTAACACTATACTAGGCATAGTATCTGTTAGTTTTGGGAAGCACTGTATTTCTCAAACCTTGAAGAGGTTTTTACTTCTGGAGAGTCTAAAGAGCTTCTCAGGTGCAGACAACACTACGGATAGTGCATGTAGCATGGCAGGCACCTTTTTGCCTCTTTACCCACAAACATTTTTGGACAGAAGTCTAAGACACCTGCTGTCTGACCTACCAGATACCTGTTTCTAGGGAGGAGATGCTGGTCTCTTCTACTTTTCTTAGCACCTTTAAAAATACTTGGAGATTGCACAGTATTCATATTCTTAGTGTACTTACTGCAGGAAAGACCAGTTTTTTGTGGTCAAAGCTGGGCTCTCTGAACCCAAGCTTGCTTTATCCACTGAAGATATTGTGATGGTGCATGTATTACTCCATCAAAAAGTAGATGTGTTTTGAAAGACATGCACAAAAAAGTCTGACGAGAAGTGCCCATTGTCAGGGGCCTGGAGGTGGGTACCACAGGGAGATGGAGAACGAGGGAGGGGGTTATCCGAGCTGCTAGGAAAGCTGAGAAATGTAGCTGAGTCACAAGCTTCTGGCCAGGCTACCTCCAAGTTTCACAGACACTCTTTCCCATCAGGACAGCAGGCAGTAGGGTTCACCTTGTGAGCAGAGCAAAGTCTCCCTGGCTGGACGGGGAGACTTGCTGGCTGGAAGGGAGAAGACATTTCTCATCAGTCTCATTCTGTGTGACAAGATCATTACTGTGCAGACTTCTTGTAACTGTAACAAAGTCCTTTCCTCCTACAGAGGGGATGTAAGATCTGGTCTCTGATGGGCTGGGTTTCTTTTCTTCATGTGCTGTGTAAAAAGTCAAAGATTTCCCTTACTTTTGCACTGCAGTAGTGCTAGCCTGACTGTTACATGACACTTTTTAAGAACTATTTCAAATGTCAGCTGACTGAAATGTGTGGAGGGGAAAGCCTGTTTTGTATTTTGCCACAAAAAATATTAAGTTTATTCTTCACTAAAAATAATAATATAATAAAAAAAAATCTAAACTCTTTGTTTTAATGTGGGCTGAGTCTAACAGGGGAATTCTTCAGGTTTCCAAATTTACGAAGTGTTCTTCCTGAGTGGTTAACTGTTCCCACGTTTGTTAAAAGGAGGGAAGAGGAAACTGCAAAAGAGGTTTTGAAAATTGCCCTGGACATTAATGGTGGTTTTCTGACTGCTTTTTTCTTGTTCTAATTCTAGTAAAAGTTTCTCAAGTCACAATACTGTGCTGCTCTCTCCTAAATGTCTGCTGTGAAAATAAGTTCGATGTTGGGAACATTTGCATGGAGTTGGTCTGGTTTGCATTATGAAGCATTTTTGTATCATAAAGCTCAGGACCAGGTCTTTACCTCCATCTTTAAACGTAAAGTGACAGAAACTCAGCTAGCCTACATTGGCTTAGTTCCATGGCATTTACTGCTGTGAACAAGTTAAAGATTTCACCCTTTGCAATAAGATTAGTCCTTATAAGATTTATTTTCTTTTGGTTATGTAAATAATCCTTGAAATATAAAAGAAAAAAAATTGTATTGATTCAACCTTGCTTAACTCATGGAAGGAATCACGTGCAAGGCAAATTGCAAAATTGCAGCTCCAGCTGCAGCAGCCTGCATCTGGCAGATAAGCACCGTGCCATGTGGCTCTGCCTGGGATTTGCCCACATGGCTGGTTAGCTAAGTTAAACACCTGCTTAGAGAACATACAGGTAATTGAGTGTCAACTTAAGACTCTGTGTGTAACGACACGGCCCTCTCCTCTGTGCAACCTCCCAGGAGCCCACAGGCAGGTTTCTGGCAAATCCACAGCTCTCCTGGCACAATGGCGCTGGCGCTGCCTGGCTCTGGGCCACCCTGGCAGAGCTGCTGCTACTATCCAGGCATGATGAAGACTGAGTCAGTGATAACTGCAGCAGTAGTGTTACCCAGACCCTGGTGCAGCAGCAGCATCACTGCTCACACAGTCCCGAATCCACGGCAGCCCTCTCCTCACAATCACTATTAGGAAAACCTACTGATTTATTTACAGGTTTATATCAACCAGCCATGAATTATTAGCTAAAATAACAGAAGGACCTGCCTTTCAGGCTGATGGCAGCCACATTTGTCATCTTGTTAGAGCTGGAGCTTGATTTTGACTCCGGCTTTGCTGTTCCCTGAGCTGACAGATGGCCTCATTTTTGGATACATGAAGACACCAAAGGTTGAGGACAGAAACCACAAACTTCTAAATACCCGGGTTGGCATTTACTGGTACTATGAGGTTCCTCCTTCCTCCAGAAATCTCCCCCGTAACTTTCCCATGCAGTTACCCACAGAGTAAATGGATGCTTCTCTTTATAGGACCATTTGTTTGGGGGTCTGATAATTTTACTGGGTTCTGGAGCATTTTTTTCAGTGCTACTCTATCTTTGAAACCTGGCCCAGCTGACTTGCAGTAGCATGGAAAGCCCCAGCAGAGTGCTGTAGAGCTGCACTCTGCTGAGGCCGTGAGGTCTCTGCTGAACGGCTGAGGGTATGTAGGCATGACATTCTGAAGTGCAGCGGACAGATGGCTAGCCTTCAAAAAAGAAAAGTAGAAAATATGAAAAATCATTATTTGAGATGTCTGGCAAGCCTACCGTGAGGATCTTTGAAAGGGATGAGGTGGTTTTTGTGGAGGTTGTTATTCCATGAGCTAAACCAAGAAGGCAGGAAACTCCCATCAGTTGCTTTGTGGTAGGGTAGTCAGACCGAGTTTCCACTTCATCCTGTCCCTTCTAGCAAAGAAGAAAAATGTGCACCATTTAAAGTGCTAATTTGGGAAAAAAATACAAGCAAAGTCTATGTAAGCAAGCACTGGAGAAGGGCTGCCACTCTTTGGCTTGGTGCAACTGTTTTTCTATGCATGGGCTTAACCACTGTCAGCAGGAACCGTACATCCTGCTGGATGGGACAAAATCCTGGACAAAAATCCAGCCTGGAGTCAGAAAAAGAAAACCAGATTGGGAATAAACTGTACCTGCCAGTTTCAATGACATAGTCATTCTGCTGCTTGCTATGGGGTTTTTCTGGTGCTCGTTGCAACTAATTCATACTCAAAAGGAACTCTCCATAGGCTGGTAATTCTAGCCACCAGCCAAGATCTCCTGCTCCCCATATAAATGTGGTAATTCCCAAGACATGGAAGTTTTGCTTCTCACAACTATGCAGTGAAAACAGAACCAGTCTCATTTAAGGTTGCTGGGAACATTTATATTACACAAAAGGTCAGGAAATGAACTGCACTGGCATGGTACAAACAGCAAAGTATCCTTGCTTCTCTTGGGCTTAGTGCAGTGTAGCAGGCAGGTGAAACCCATGGACCTCAGGACAAAGTCCTGAGTATGGGCTAGGCCAGGCCAGGAGTTCACACTGGGGAAGGGGATGTTTAAGTGACACCTGTAGGAGGCACTGGCATATATCCAATTCCACCTCACCATTATCATATTTGCCATTGCTTTCTGTTGCATGTCATGATGTCTTCTTCTGTGGTGCTTGGAGTGTGGGCTATCCCCTCCACTCATTGTAAATAAAGCAGTGTTACTGCGTTTTTCTCATTGTCTATATGGAAATTTAAATGTCATTTTTTTCCTCCCTCCAGTGTAAGGAGGAAGGTGGGAAGATCTTTTCTTAGAAATAAAACATTTGAAAACGAAAGGCCTACCTAAAAAAAGAGGAATCTATTTTTCCATCTTGGATTTTATTTTATCTGAAAGCAGCTCAAGCTTCCATTCTCCTTCAGAGCCCAGGTCCTGTTCTCTAGTATGCCAAATCACCTCTGGTACAGCACTTGGTTGCACAAGGATTTGCAACGGTATTTGCTTTCTGCTAGCCCACCAAATGCAAAGAAAATTAAGAAAGAAAATTAAGAAAGCCAAAAACATGAGGCCAGTGCAGTAATGATGGGTATGCCCAAGAGCACAGCTTCTGGCTGCTGCCTCACTGTACCAGGCAGCACTCAAACAACTTTTCCTTGATATTGCACTCTTGAGATTAACAGATGCCATGTAAATCTCTGCACAAGAGTAAACCACCACATCGTATGGTGCATGGCAGTGTTTAGCACTCAAGAGCTGCTTACCTTGTTCCTGAGGTGTTTTTAAATTAGTACATTGGTTTTTGCATTTTGGTGCTGTGTTTGTTTTTAAAAAACCACCCAAATGTGGAATCTGTTTGCAGTTGACAGAACGAGATAGTTGAAAGACCTGTGTTTTCTTCTTTTGATTACCAAGCTCCTTCAGATGAAGAAATATCATCTTAAAAGATCTTTAAATAAATAAACAAATAAGATATTTTAAATGAAGGACTTCATAAAGTCTTGAGAGAGGTTCTTTAGTTTTTCTTTCAAATAATCCTCGAGAGTTCACCACAGAAGTCTCCTTTCTGATGTAAATTGCCTGGAGAACAAGGCGCACATGTGCAAGCTGAAGCTCGGTCACTTGTCTCACATATGCATGCTCAAACATGTGGTTGCACAGGGATTCTGCAGACAAAACCAGACTGTTGTGACAGTAGGTTATGACCATGCAGGTTTTCGTCATGGAACTTTTCAGTTTTGATTCCTATGTGACATCATCCCTGGTTTTGGGAACTACTTTAATTGCTTACTTATTTAAGCGACTTGAGCAAAGAGTTCACCGTAGCAACATTAATTCAGATAATTTACTGCCTTTTTCTGCATAACAAATGGACTCAATGGATTTTTATTTTAGCCTCATCTCTTTTTAAAGTCTGATCAAATAGTTCGGGAATGTTGAGTTCCACATATGAAATGTTGCTTATGAGCAATTAGAAATACATAATGCTGTCTCTGTTCTTATTTTGAGTGAACTCTGTATTAAGCCAAGGACAGACTTGTGGGTCTCTGAATGTCCTGGTGCCAGCACATATTAATTTGTAGCTTTCTCATACTCTCCATGATCATGGAAACATAGACTAAGCTTATGAAATAGCTTATGGAATACTTTCACCAGCACTTTTATGTGAAGACTTGTTCTGCTGAAGATGCAGCTTCAGGGTCCTTATATTAACTTGGGTTCTTTTCCTTCTCCAAAGGAAAAGGAGGGTAAGTTCTACTGCTAAGAGCATTGTTTATAGCTGTGCCTACACCAGGGCTTGTCACTGCGCGAGAGCTCTCCATAATGGTTCATATAGCTGGGTACCCTATATTCAGAAATGGGCAGGTAAAAAAGCCAGTGGAAGAGATAGAAGAAATTATAGAGTGCCTGAAGGCACGTTCAGGAACTTCTCCAGGTTTGGAAATCCTAAGCCATAATTTGAATATAAGTTAATGTGTTTAAAATATATACAAGAATATATATATAGAAGAGCTCTGTAGCTCTGATCAGTTTAGGTTTCGATTAAGATGTGCTTTGAACCTTTTGCAGAGTTTGGAAATGTGTTTCCTTGTAGTGGTTTTAAGCCTGCTGCTTGATAACCTGATTGATTGTTACCTATTTCCTCTGTGTTAAGGAAAAGGGAACAATCATCCCCTGTTTATTTTTCCTGTGTCTTTCATGATTTAATAGATCTTTGTTGCATCTCCTGGGCTGTCTTGATCTCATACAGTTCTGCTGTTGCCTTCGGGAAAAAAAACATCTCTGAATATATCCACTGATGACTGCAGTGAGAAAACATTTTCTTCTTTAAATCATTTCTGATATTTCATATAGTGTCTACAGAGCAGCATGGTGACATTTTCCCAGAGACACTGACATCTCTTTTCTGCACGTTAATGGCTATTTTAGAGCCTGCTGCAGGTACAGTTTGAGTAATTTTTCCATGGTACACTGTATTTAATGTACCAGTCCAGTTGAACATGAAGAAGTTAGATAATTGAAACTCTTATGCCTATACTAGTTCTGAAAGAAGATCGTGTATAATTCCATGATAAGGCATGGCTTTTCTTTCTTAGTTTTAATTGTCAATATGTCATAACTGATTATCCATTTTGAGTCAGCTATTACAAGCTGCAACTTACTTCCTTGGGCAAATATCCAATATGTTGTTCAAAAATGCTTGAATATGTCACATCTTTCATTTTGCTGTAGTATTGTTAGAACTATGTGAACATTTATAGGACTTCCATGCCTGTTCTTTTCTAGGGGGCGTTTCCAATCTTTTTTTCCCACTCTTTTTTTTTTGTGAATTTTCTGTCAACAGTTTAATAAAGATTTGAAAAGTTCATGATCTACAATAAGTAGCTATTGATTTGAAGGTTGTTTCAACTTCATGAGCAAAGATAGGATTTAAAATATGTGTTGTGTTAATTATGCAAACTATGCAATTAAGCTACACATTGGCTCTTAATTTAGGACTGGCTTAAGCACAATAGATTGCTAATTCTATAATTTATGTTGTAAATTGAATTGTTTGATGCAGCTGTTAACCACAAAAGAAGCATAGAGTTTAAACTCTCTCCTGACAAAAAAGTGTGCACCTGAGAGAAATGCCTTTAGAATGGGAATATCTGAGCATTTTTAAAAGTCAATCTCTTAGGACATGGCTGTGTTGCTGAACCATGTTTCCCTTCAAAGGTAAATGCATGTCTCTGGTTGGAGGGTGAAAAGAGCAGTTTGTTGCTATCTGCAAAATTAAATTCCTTTCTCTCTGGCCTTCCTCCACCTTGCTTGTTCTGTTACCATTTCTCTAAACAGTTTGAGCCCTAAATATAGAGCGATTAGGATGACTATACACAGGGTCTGCTTGTGTGTAGTTCTGCACAGAAAAAAGGGTCACTAATATGAGGACTGAAATAGCTCTGTCACTGAAGCTGTGTGTTGCACACTCCATTGCTGGCAGGCTGAGCTCTGTGTACCATTTACTCCACATGTGCGAGAACTCACCAGGCTTTGTTTCAAAAATTATTACAATGACCTTGCAAGGAGCCAATTAATTCTATTTAAATACTTGCTAATGGCCAGAGAACAAGTGCAGTGCAAACTAAAGCTAAATCTTCAAATGCTGTTTTACCAATAATTAGACTCATGGCCTTCAAGCAATGACCTGCTATTACAGTTTGCCTGAAAGCCCTGACATTTTTCTCCTGACAAAAGTGGTATTGAATGCAGGGCTGTCATGAGAGACCTGCAGTTGCATTCATTGACAGTATGCCCGAGGGTAAGAGACTTGCATATACAAGGTGTAGAAAATACTTAATTTACTTGTTAAATCAGTTCCCTCTGCTGTTTCCCATTAGCAAAAGTCTTTGCCAGCTGTGTCTGTAGATCCTGTTAAAGCTTCATGGAAACAGTTTCCTTTTGCTCCTGCTTTTGAGGGTTAGGTGTTAGTTCTTTGTGTGTTGCAGAAATTTTGTGTAGAGATTTCTAAATGTGAGAAGAAAGGAGCTGCTCTCTCCTGGCTGCCTGGGTGAGCAGAGCTGAACTGAGCCACGCAGGCAACAGCAATGTGCTCTTCTTTTAGGTGTTCAAACCACCCAATGGTGCTTTGCCCATCAATGTCTAAAACCAGCCCAGAAGTAACAAGTAAAGCATTTTAAATCTGCCTTTGAAGACAGGTGTGTGCCTGTACTTTCTGGTTCGATATGGTTCTATATGTAGCACATATCTTTCTAAAAGTGCTTTGTTTGTGGAGAGGTAAAGTACTTTCCATGTAACAAATTTCTTATTTGTAGCAAGAAACTTTCCTTCCTTTTCTGTTCTTTGTCTTACCATGTGTTTGCACTTTGCTTGCACATTGTGGTTGCTCAGGGTCAATACAGACATACTACAGGTTTAATTGTATGTATAGTCTAATTGCCTAGATTGTGAAAAGCTTTCATGAAAATGTGATGCCATCCTAACAGAAAAATTAAAGATCTGTAAATTCTCAAATGACAGATAATTTCTAGTCTTTTTTTGCTCTACATTTGTGTCTTGTAAAGTTACAAAATTGTAACCCAAAATTTGGTTCTTATCCTTTGTACTTACAAGCCAAAATTATTTAAGTAAAGCCAAACCCTCTGAAATGGGTTACATGGCAAATTTGCTCAGACATTGCTGCCAGACTTCAAACCATTGGACAAGGATCCTTATTTCTAAGACCTTTTTATTGTTCCGCTATGGACAAGCAAAGGTTTTATTCTCTAGAACTAGATGATCTGGAAGGAAAGAATTATGCAGATGAAAACTTTTTGCCTCTGAGTGTCTCAGCCTGGTTCACCAGTCATTGTTTCAAATCTGTTCAATAAAAAAGGTTCCCTTGTCTTTGTACTGCTTAGCTCATCATAGAGGCAAGAGTTGTCTTTTAAGCTTAAACTTAGCCATGGATCCAAGCTATCCTGAATAGTGTTTGCAAGGTTGGAATCAGCATTTCTCTATAGCTTCACCCACAGTTTGTGCTTCAAGAGAGAAATGCATCACCACTATGTCCTCATCTGCTTAGTGTCTGTTAAACAATCATGAGGCCTATGGAAAGGGTTGTTATGATTTTTCTTTTCCTAAAAGATCCAGTTAGAGAAAAAAAAATAAAAACAGGGAGAAGCACCGCCTTAAAAGCAATGTACTATCCCTGTGTTTGATTATCTACTGACAACTGTAATGTAGGTAATGTAGGAATAAGGGCTTCTCCTCTCCAAAAATGTGGTGGGATCAAAAGCCCAACTGAGGTGCGTCTACATCAGTGCACACAGCAAGGGCAACAAACAGGAGGAGCAGGAAGCCACTGTGTAGCAGGAAAACTGACTCAGTTACCATCACAGAGACATGGGGGGAAGACTCCTGCAACTGGAGTGCTGCAATGGATGGCTATAAATACTTCAAAAGGGACAAGCAAGGAAGGAGAGGTGGTGGGCTAGCCCTATGTTCGGGAGAGTTTTGATTTTCTAGAGCTTAATGGTGATGATGATAGAGTTGAGAGTTTATGGGTAAGAATTTGGGGGAAGGCCAGCAAGGCAGATATCCTGGTGGGAGTCTGTTACAAACCACCCAACCAGGGTGAAGAGGCAGCCAAAATATTTTATAAGCATCTGGGAGAAGTCTCACAGTCATTGGCCCCTTGGGGGACTTCAATTTACCAAATGTCTGCTGGGACAACACAGCAGAGGACAGTCTAGGAGGTTCCTGGAGTGTGTGGCAAACAGCTGCCTGCCACAGCTGGTGAAGGAGCCAACGAGGGAAGGTACCCACTGGACCTGGTGTTTGTGAATAGAGGGCTGGTGGTGATTGGAGGCCTCTTGGGCACAGTGGTCACAAAATGATAGGGTTTTGATTCACAGAGAAGGAGGGACTCAACAGAACTGTCACCTTGGACTTCTGGAGGGCACCCTTTGGCCTGTTTAGGAGACTGGTTGAGAGAAGAGGGGATCAAGTGCCCCCTCAGTAAGTTCATGGATGACACAAAGTTGAGCAGGAGTGATGATCTGCTGGAGGGCAGGAAGGCTCTGCAGAGGGATCTGGACAGGCTGGATCCATGAGCTGAGGCCAATTGTATGAGGTTCCATAAGGTGAAGTGTTGGGTCCTGCCCTTGAGTCACAATAACCCCTGCAGTGCTACAGGCTGGGGCAGAGTGGCTGGAAAGCTGCCCAGCAGAAAAGGACCTGGGGATGCTGGTTGACAGCAGCTGAACAGGAGCCAGTGTGTGCACAGTAGTTTGCTGGTGCTGCTCCATTCCCTGTGAGCGGAGCTGCTCCTCTGTAAGCAAGGTGATTGGGTGACTATGGGTGAGAAGGAACAGAACATAAAGCAGATGCAGGCTATCTGTGCAGTGACAATAAATAAATACAAAGGATGCTTTAGAAGAGGAAAGAGAGTATGTTAAGGAAGAGAATAAACAAATGTGTCCCGAGAGGAGAAGGAGGAGGAGGCAGGGTGGGATGACTATGTGCTGTGGAGAGCCCCAGATGTCCAAGGTAGCCATCTCACATAGCACAGTGGCTACTTTGCCCCTCCGCAGCTGTGGGGTCATTTCAGGAATGGTCCTGGTAGGCTCCAGAGGAAGTTAGACAGCTGTGCTCTGCCCTTGAGATGAACATCATAACGTGATTGAAAGACCAAAAGGAGGAGAGCAGTAACCAGCAAACATGGCAGATTCCTCGGGGCTCCTGCTGTTGACAGGTCTAGCTGAGGCATGAGGGAATATACTGTTATTCTAGGAAGTTTTAATGATTAGCAGTTGGTTTGCAAGGAGCCCAGATTTTTTTTATTTTTCTGCACAATAGCAGCAGGTTTCCTGAGGTGCCATGAATACATTAGATTCACATTCCTATGACGCTTTAGATTTGATTTGATTTCTTTTTTTAGGCCAGTGTGATTTCTTGCTTAATTACAAATAGAACTCTCTTCCTTAACAATTAGGAGATTTTTAGGGTAACTCATGTGTTATTTTATACAAGTGCCTGAGAGCCAGACTGCTAAGTCTACTCCGTTTCTACTAAGAGAGGTCTCTTGCTTTGGTGAAACTAACTGCCTTTGTTTCCAGCATGGTTGAGAAAGATGGGGGATGATGCATGTCAATGTGTGTATGTCCCATATACAGAGGATTCTATGTAAAATGTGGGGGGTTTGTATACGTGATAATAGAACATGGGTTCAATGATGCATATTTGGAGTGTGGGTATAATTTCTGTTCTCATTCATATGATTTGGTGACAGGTAGTATGTGTTTATAGTAGATACATTCAAGTATCCAGTATACTATATAGGCCCAGCCTGTACTTGGGGGTGTGGCCAGACTGGTGCTTTCTAGGCAGCTCTTGCTAATGTTCAAGATTAGCTCTGAAATTTAGAGATATCCAAGGAAATTCACAATGGTAGGTTGCTCTTACTGCTATAATTTTTAGGTCCTAAATAAACCTCAGCAGAATGCTCCTGAACATCAAGAAACACTGTTTTTTGGTTTTTCTGGACCAAGCACTGGCACAGGTTGCCCAGAGATGTGGAGTCTCCATCCTTGGAGATACTCAAAAGTCATCTGGACATGGTCCTGGGCAACTAGCTCCAGGTGGCTGTGCTTGAGCAGGAGGGTTCCAGAGGCCCCTTCCAACCTCAAGTATGCTGTGGTTCTACGATTCTGCTCCACATTGGACCTGTTTTATACCTGTTCATGTTTAGCAAGACTTAAAACACTCCCTCTGCATTTTAAGCACATCTATCATTCCCTTACGTAGAAGTAGCTAAAGGAATGAAGTTTTTTCCTATGAAGATATGAACTCTCAAGATAGTGCAGTCTGGTATATTTTCTGTGCTGTTGCTGCCTAGATTTTATTTGCTCAGGACTAATGGCAGCCCTTCTAACATGAGCATTATTCGTGTGGAAGTTGCTGCTGATTTCTGTCTAGCAGAGATGTGCCAGGTGATTCCTAGGGCTTCATGTAATCTTTTTTCTACTAACTTCTTAATTAACTTAGCAAAGCGTGCCCTGTATTTGATCTAGCTCAGCCATCCACTTGGATGGCTCACAAAGTTGAGTTTTCTGAATTGGAAAGGAATGCAAAGCACCCAGACAACATTGGCACTGCACAGTGAGAAAGGAAGAGCTCCACTGTGTCAGGAAAACGATCCCTCTGGTGCTTTTCGTCTTGATCTGCGAACAATTTGCATGCTCAAATTGCCCATGCCTGTTCCCTGGAATCTGTGATCCTCATACTCTTATCCCAACAGTTTCAATGCGATTTTGCCCTTTTGAGTTCTATATATAAGTTTGAGTTACAAAGCAACTAGTATAGAGGAATTTTCTAGATGTGCTAAGAGTACTAGCTTCCTTCTCATCCCAGCACCAGGAGGCAACAAGGGATCTCTGTAGTAGGAAACAGGACACCGAGACCATCCTATGCACTGGAAGCCAAGTCTCTTGTGGGAGCTTTGGCAGTGGTCTCTGTCTCTGATCCAGGTCTTCTGCTCCTAGGGCTGTCACTCTTGCTTCCTTCTCACCCCTCTGCTCTACTGCCTTCCCCCTGGCTTGAAAATGCCTCAGCACCGAGGCTCCTGCCACTCCGTATGTGTATGACTTAGGGCAGATACTTCTTTCCACTCATGTACATTGCATCTTGAGGTGTAAATCAGGATGAACAGTGCAGTCCCATTGCAGACTGAACAAAATATCTGCTTTCTCCAGACAACAGAAAAAGTGAATAATGACAGGCTGTCAATATTTGCTGTATGTCAGTCTTGTGCAGCCTGAGATTTGCAATCCATGGCTGATTCATAAGACATAGGAAGATGAAAGGAGACATGATGGCTACAAAACATCCTACCTTCTGATCACAGCAATGGGAACATAACTCTTCTCACTGGCAATGCCCAAGAGAAAGTGTGTAACTTATAACAAAAAGAGTTACAACAACAGTGGCTTCTCTTGCCCCACAATGGTAGAATGGCATTTGATTTTAAAATGGCTGGAAAACACTGCTTTCAAGCACTCGGCAGGAATTGATCCTCTGGGAAATAGTTGATGTCAAGCATAAATAAGTTTTGAAAACATACTGGCTAAGAGCTGATTGTGGCCACCGAATATAGCTAGAGAGGAGGAGACCAGCTGATTTATGTTTTTAGGTACTGTTTAATTGAAACAGACTTACTACCCCTCAACTTCGTGGCCATGGCAAAGCCCAAGACAGGTGGCTGGCTGTTGCAGAGGAGCCATTCCTGGCTACTATCAGAGGGACTGCTTTCAGCAGTGCTTGTAGAAATCAAGTTGCCTCTGTGTGGTATCTAGTCAGCTTATTCTTGAATGAGAGCACAAATCTTCTGGAAGGCCTGGCGTTGCAGTTACAAGGCTGAGGATGACAGTGAGAGTTGGGGCTGGAAAGGGCTTTTTCCCCTGAGTTGACACTGGGGCTGCTCTGCAGCTGAAAAAATGCAAGAGTAAATCCAAGTCAGACAGTACTGAGAGGGATTCTGGTTTCCAGGGTTTTTTCTGAGCAAACCCCAAAACATTTGTTTGTTGAGAAACAAAGGAAGAGGTTTGTGAGTGTCACCTTTACTGAATGGTGGAGCAGTTAAGGAACTTGTCCACTTCTCCTGTCACTACCTTGCCCAAGGTGGAGGCAGTCAGGAAGATGTCAGCCTCTCCTCTTGAAGTTGTTTCACTTTGGATAAACAATTAACATTGACTAGAAGAGGGACTGGTGCTCAGGAAGTCTAACCTCTCAGAAGAAGACCTGCCAGGCTACTGATTCATACACACATGTGTGCTCTCTCTCTCAATGAATAGTTAATGTTTTATTAAAAGTGGAATGGTTCCAAGGGGATGATTCAAATCTTCTCCCTGGATCCAATACTTGGCTTTCAGCTAATATGCTTTTTGTTCCATTAGAAATGTCATTGCTTTTACACAACTCCTTCTTCTTCTCTTCATCTAAATGCCCTTCTTTGTTTCAGTTAATTTTTGTTTTGTTACTTGTCCAGACCCTGCTCTCTCCTTTGCTCATTGACCCTGAGAGGAGGAGATCTGTGCCTCCATTCTATTTGAGATTAGCAGAGTCTGTGGAAGGGCCAAAGGTAGGTTTTCCTCTGAACCAAGCTGGGGAAGGCTAAAGTGTTCCCGTCTCCACACTGTCTCCTGAAGCATTTGGAACATATTGCCCCTCACCTGCTCCACATGCCCTTGATGAGCCTGTAGATGCTTGACGCTTCTCGGCAGCCTGTTTCAGAAATCAGCAGAAGTGCAAAAGTGCATTCAGCCCTCATCAGACCCATTTTCACCACTGCCCACCTTCTGCCTCTCTCAGGGTGTTTTTGAAGGAGGAAACACAAACTACAAGTGGTAACCAGCATGTGCAGACAGTGGGGTCATGCCACATTGCTTTGCAAAGGGAGAAACTCTGAGGGAAATCCAAAGCTGAGGACCTACACATCACTTTTACTCTGTGGAATATAGCCCCAGCCTGAACCTGAACCTAACTTGGACTCACATGCAAACCATCTGCTTTTCAGGACTGTTGATGTGTTACTTGGGCTGTGATGTTTCAGCCCAGGGTTTTGTGCGGAGGTTGTAGATACATTTCTTTGCCCACATGGTGACATTAATATGCATGTTGTTGCAAAACATATCCTGATCTCTGGGGGTGTAGGTGGATGTAGAAAGTGAAAGTAGGGGTGAAACAGCTGGAGGAGATGAGGTTGTTGTCTCTGCACTGGGCGTTGGCCTGACTGGTTGGATCAGTCACAGTCCAGAGGAGAATTAATGGCCACTTCATGGCTGATAGTAAGATCAGTGGCTAAGTGGCACTTAGAGGACTGGTAACTAATTGAATTGCAGATGCAGCCATGAACATTATTTATTAACCTTCTGCTTTCCTTGGTTCCTTTTGTCTTTTGGCCAACATGTCTCTTCTAGCCAGTCTCTCCACCCCTGAAGATGTCTCTTGTCTGCTTTACCTCCAAGTGGTGATAGGAGAGCTGTGTAAAACAATTGTAAAAACTTCCATGGTAACTGGCTCCTTGGCTAACCAAGCCCCATCTGTTGCAAACCACAGAAATTGCATTGATATCCCAGAGCCATTAAACCGTTCCATATGGGAAGTTTTGCCATGTACATAACCTTGTCCACAACAAAGTCTAGTAAAGGAGTTGTGATGTTAGGAAAAAACAATACAAATCAAGACAACAGTTAACATATTGGGAGAACATGTCTGCAGTCTGCCAGTTGTAAATTATAAATTCCAGTTGCCCACCGTGCAGTTGTGGGAGAGGAATGTGAGTGATACCAGCACCTATGCTCAGATATCAGACCAGTTGCGCTACCTGCTTTGGTTCGACTTGTTAGAAAGGGGTTTCATTGTATCTGCTATTCCTCACACGGAGCAAGTTGATTTTGTGGTTCAAAATGTGCATAGCTTTGCAAATTGACCTCAACTCTATAGTTCTGGGTTCTTTTAGAGGACAGTCATTGTGTCCTTAACATGTTTTCTCAGTTTTGCTGTTGTGTCCACCCCCAGCATGAGCTCTAGTTCTTGTCTCTCTGAATAAACTCCCTCTTACAAGAAAATCTGTAACATCCTACCACTGTTTCCACTATTGCATATGGCTTTTTCTTATCCCAAATAGCATTTGAGCTAACTTGGGCAATGCAAAATGAATTCACATTATGCTATCCAAGCCAGGTTAGGCTAAGTTTTGCCATGGTAGGGAGAAAAAATTAATGATGTAATTATGCTGAGATTTAGTGAGAGGTTAAAGGGCAGCATCTCACAGGAAATACAGTAAGAAGGAAAAGTCATTCCACTTTCGAAAACCATAGCCAATGTTCCCTCTGAAACATGCCAGCTGCCATTTGCCTTCTGTTTTGCCAATGCTTTTATTAGTTACTTTGTAAATGTGCCAAAGACACCAAAGAACCCGGGAGTTTTTATTGCAAGTGTGGATTAGATCTCTCCTAGGTGTCATGGTTGTTCAGAAACTATGCTGTAAGAAAAGCCAAGCAATGCCACTTTGGGATAGAGAAATTACAGCATAGCAGCCCCCAGTGAGGGAAAGAGATGTCTGAGCTGCATCACCCTCATTAGAGAGGTGATGTTCACTCTGAGAAGCATAGACAGAGTGACCAAACTGAAACAAGCTCTGATGATTTTCTCATGTAAACCCCTGCTGTACTGCCTTGCTGGCCTTCATTTGGTCTGTGCAAAACACAGCCCACCTGCAGGTTTTGCACATCTGGTCTCTACTGCTGCTTGGCTGACTTGGGAGTGTGTTGGGAGCAGAGATGCACAGGCTGTGTCCCACCACTAACCTCACAACATGCCTCTGTGTGTGATGCAGCTGGTAGTTGGAATATTGAGTTGAAATGCAGGTCCCTTTCGAGTGGTGGGGTTGGGCTGTTGGGCCTGCAGCTTCAAACTGATTTAACTCATGAAGCATCTCTGCCTCTGCCAGAACCCTGCTGCCTTTTTTGTGTCTTTACAGAAGTCTTGTCCTCTCTTTTCCTAATAATATCATCTCCTTGTGGAGCCTAACAGGTCCAGGCAAACTGAAACGATTATGCTGCCAGCAGGGTATCAAATTTCCATTTTTCATTAGAGACTTAGCACAGAGGTTTTTTTTTAAAAAACCCCAAACAACAGCATCCACTGGGGAAAACATTCTGGGAAGCTGGTGTTTTTCGTGCATAGGTCAAAGTCAAGTCTTCCCTTTCAATAATTGAAATGCAATTAGTAAGATACAGCTGTGACTCATTTGGGCTCTCCTCTGAAGATCTATGTGCCAGGGGTCTGGAAAGGAGGGTGCTCTACACCAACTCACAGGACTACAGTGCATGTGTAATTTTCAGCTGCTTTCAGGTTGCTTCCTAGTCTTTTATTAACTTACAGGCTTTTCAAGTAGCAGATATTTTAGGATTTTTCTTCAGAAAGTAGAAAGTAATATTCTTCGTTTTCTTTCTACTCTTAAGCTCTCTTTTCTCATTTTCCAGATCTGAGCAGCTCTTTGCATTTTCTTTCCTGTTGTAACTGTCACACTTTAATGTTATCTTTGTTAAAGGCTACATTTTTATGAGCTTGTGGAACATGTTCCACAAGTATTTTCCTTTTCCTTCTGGACATGTGGTAACTTGGTTTTAAAAGATTGTCTTCAGCACATCAAGGTACTCTGAAGAGGATTTTTCCTATGTTTCATGACAGTAGTGAACAGTGGTTTTGAAGCACATCAGACACTTCTTAGAGGAAAAGACTGTCACTTTATAGACTTTCTTCTCTGAAGAATGGCAACAACACGGATGTTTCATCAACAGCATTTTCCCCGTCAGATGAAGGAAATTCTGATCACTGCGTTTCTCATTCTGCACAGGTGTACCCCTGAAAACAGCAAGGGTAGTTTGGACGTTTGTCCATGTCCCACACCAACTGCAGCACAGGCAGCTCTCGTAGATATAAAGGCCACTGGCAGATACCGCCGCCTGAGCACTTGTTCTCCAGCTCACCAAAGCTGCAGAGCAGATGGGAGAGCACCATGGCAAATCCTGTCCTTCCTCTCTCAACAAGGTTAATGTAAAGCAACTTCCCACTCTTTTACAAAAGCTTGTTCATCTGGAGGTTTCAGTTTGGTATATTTTTTCTGTGATTCCTAATCTACAACAATTTGAGGTGTCATGGATTTCACAGCCAGCAATATTGCAGCAATGGTTGCCCATGTACCTACTTTCTCATGAATGTAATCTGCTAAGCTGGAGATAGTTCTCCACCTCTACGTGCAGAGAGCAGTGGGGAGCAGAGCCTCTGGCTCTGGTTCACCCAAGACACAGCTGAATTTCCACCAGCTGGAAGAGAGAAAGGATGACAGGATTACTGCTGAGCCTTTCCTATGGGAAGGTATCTTCTCTGTTGAAGTAACATAGGCCAGCAGTCCGGTTTGAGCAGCTCCAGGGCCAAGTCCAGAGTGTGAGACCTCTTTTGTCAACCACAGCCATACTGACTGCAATGTAGGCTGGAAAAGACCTAAAGAGGATCTTTTCTTGTTTAAAACAGGTTATTGCATACATCAAACTAGAACGGGTGTTTCCATGATATGAGAGAGAAGGGTAAAAAAACTAAACCAGGAAAGCTGGTTATAGAAATTGCTATCCAGATAAAGAGTGTCTACTAAGATATTATTCTGGCTGGCAAATAAGCCAAAAAGCAGCCACTTACTGCTAACACTTTGGGTTAGAAACTTCTGTGGGGGAAACGTTTGGAGACATTGAGAAGGACTATTTAAGACAGGATTTTGGCAATGCTAATGATAATCTGCCAGAAATACTTAATAGCTGCTCAACTTACCTCTTGTTGGTATTGAACTAGCACTCTGTGGAGTGAGAATGGTTGAAGGAAGATAAAACAGATGAAAAAAAAACACTGCACAGTGTAAGGTAAATAGGTTATCAAGTGTACCCTTTTAAAATGAAAACAAAAAACCATTTCCATTAAAAAAGAGCAAGAATACTTTTTGTGTGTGTTTTAATATGAGAGCCACGATAGTTTCTAAAATGATGTTTCAATTAGCTATTATTTATTTTCTGCTGTTATGCAGTTTCCTTTTCCACGATTGTTGTGCTGTGTGCTACAATTGCATTCTAATGAGATTTTGGCATGAGTTTTGAGTCTGCAATAGCAGACACTGTGAGGCCATGCAGCATATTCTGGTTGGTCTCTGAGATCCTTCCTGAATTAGTGATTTTGGCCTTGAGAAGGTTATTTGTGAAATGAAGTTAGGGAATGCAGTTCTTTTCATAAGACCTCTTGCCTTTTAAGGAAGGCCTTTATAGTGGGTTTTCCCCTTGTTTCCTGTCATTTTTTTTTCATAGAGAAGCTAAACTGGGGTGCTGCACACAACCCCCTCCTCTGAACTTTCATAATTGAGCAGGAACAGGCATTGCAGTTCCAGCTGGCCAGTAAATGAAGTGTGAAAAAAAGCTTTACCTTTCTATTTTAAAACAGCATGAAGCTTTAAACTGCTGTACATAGAGAGATTACAGACATTGAAACAAATTAAAATAGCATATATCCTGTGTAGCAGATGACAAGAGATGAATATTTCAGTCTTTCACAATTTTTACTCCATTTTCCTCAAGTGTTTTATACAGCTCTTTTGAGACACCTTAATTCCTATAGGATACCCTCTCTCAGTAAAGATTTCCAAGAATATTGCCAATTTGCAATACAGGGAAAGAGAATACTTAAGCAAAAGCAACATCTTTAAAACAAAGCCCCTCTTTCCACTTAAAAGTCTGATTGTATTCCAGTAAAGGAATGAAGTTAGGCTATGGTGAGAAATTTTGAAATTATGTAGTTTTGGGCATGATTAATGCTGCAGACTCCTGTCAGATATCTGTTAGCACCAACTGAAAATATTTATTGGTTCAAATTGCCTGGAGAAGCTCTAGTTGAGTAAATGAGAAGGCAGGGCGCAGCAAGAGGAATGAGAAGCAGGATGTACACAAAGTTCCTGGTTCTGAATGTGTAAGTTTAGTAACTCCAGACTGATACTTCAAACCCCAATTAACAAATCACTGGTAGGCTTGTGATAATACCAGTGGCACAGGGAAACTCATCACTGTGTATGTCTAATAAGATGAAGGAAAGGTGAAAATAAATCATATAGTAGTGACCTGAATATAGAGGGGCACGTTTCAGTGGTGGCTTCTTTTTGGTTTTTTCTATTGTAAAAAGTTATTGAAGTGTTGTGGCATTCAGCCTTAATTTTCTCAACAGATACATTTAAGATACTAAAAAATACATAGAGAAAACTCCTTCCCACTGCAGGCATATGAAAGATTGTCAGATGTCTGCTGTTTTCTTTTTAACAGCAGTGTTGAACAGGTAGCTGCTGCCCCAGGAGTGGCTAAATGAGCATAAGAGGATGTAAACCTGTTTTTTTGAAGACCTCATAACCCCCTGAAGTAGAAAAAGAGACTTTGGAATGGGTGGTGCAGAGCTTTTCTACTTTCATGGAGAAGAAAGCCCTGTAAACATTTGACAAACAGATCTCTCACTTGATTATACAGAGGACACAGTTTTGGCAAACAGCCAGGTCAAATCCTCTTGTGATCACTATGAAGCTTTGAACAAGCCCTGTATGAAACCAGAACAAAATGGAGTTTATTCTTTCAAAAAACCAAACAGAAATACCCTTTCAAAATCTGGCAATTCCATCATCTTGCCCTTATATATGCTTTTTTTTAGTCCCTGAGAGAAACTTTTCTAATGCCATCAGGAACTCAGCCTAGCTCTGAGGTGTCACGGTGTACAGAAAGGACTTACAGGACAGAGAGAGAGAGGGAGGTACCAGGCTCATCTGTGCAAAAAGAAACTGCAACCTGGGGTCTGCTGCTGTCTGTAAAAACCTGAAATCCAAATTCCACTGTCCTTTTAGAGTTTTGTTGGCTGTGAAGCAAAGCTACACATGTAATTTTCCATCTGTAGTCAGCATGCTGCTGTAGCATCCTTGGAGGATGAACATTGTGAGGGGTGACAGAAGAGCACAGCTTGAAATGATCAAAACCACAAACTAAACCTGTAAAATATACTATTTCACAAAACATATAGCTAATTAAACAGCAACATCACAGTAGCTTGTGATTTCAGCATGAAGCCTGTTACTAGTCACGCTATTTCCCTGACCACTCCAAAAATAATGAGTCAGCATTATTCACCACAGTGCAGGTTCCTCAGTTCTTTTAGTCCATATCATAAGCAAGTTTTCTGCAATATTTTTTTTAATACTAGGGATAAAAGTGTCTTATTTGCTCATTGTTTCTTTACTATCCTCATCAATATAAGTGCTTCTCTCGTACTGCTTGCAATTCTGGTTTTACAGGAGATAATGTTCTCTCTTCCCCTCCTTCCAGGTGTGTACTTGCTCGAACTGCTGGTGTGTGACAGCACAGCTTTTCCATCTACAATGCTGAAGCTCATGCAGATACTGTCTTTGCTGAAAACCGATCCCACAGTACTTAGCACAAGTGTGTCATTTCCTCTTCTCAGGCTGTGATATGAATGTGGTCTTTGATATGCTACAATTGGAAACATTTGGGAGTTCCAATAGGATAAATTTTTATGAAGTTACATGTCCCTTGCAGGTGACGCTGCTGTAGCACAGGGAACTTACTCTTTCTATTTCCCCCCACATCTTCTAATCCCTGCGTGAAGGCCAGACAAGGCTGTTCCCCAGTATAATCTTGAACACTAAGAAAGATGCCTGATAAATGCATGTGCACATGTAGCACTCCACAGAGATGTGCCTGTTAACATTAATGCTGCTGTCAATAATGTGCTTTCTGGAAGATAGGACGCTCAGCCATGCTAAGAAGCAGAGCACAGGCCATGCCTGGGGACATGCCTGTGGCGTTCAGCCGTGAGACAGATGTGTAAGTGGAGTCTACCTTGTTCTCTGTCCTGACGGTTTTTACATAGGAACTGAGCAAACTATCGTTGGTGAGTGAACTATTTTTAGTGAGTGGATACTTGGCTTGCTAGTCCACTAATTTTGGCAACTGAGAAGACATACATGCTTGCTCTCATCATAGATAGCACCCAGGAAATGCAAGCAGATGCATTACAGCAACCTGAGGATGCTGTAAGAGAGGATATAGCCTCTGTGGGGTAACTCTTAAAATCTCATGCAGGTGCCTGAATGTAGGCATCTAGTGTTAGCTGAGAGATTGCAGAATAGCTGATATATCCACACAGAGCTGGCAGCAATGTCACAGGAACTACAGAAGGTCTATGTCGTCATGGAGGCCAGACATCTTCAGCATTTGAATGTCTGAAAGTCTGAAAGGGCACGAGAAGCCCAACAGTTGAGTTGCAACCCTAGGTCAGGAGCTGTCAATAAAAACATGATTCAGTCCTTAGCAAGTTGTTTTCTGCAGATAATTGGTGTTCGTCAATGGGAACACAATTCAGCACGAATCAGGCATTATTTCAAGACTTTTGATTGCCTTTCGGCCTTTTGTTGTGGAAAGAACTGTTCTCTGTTATGAAGTTACGAGAGCCATCAGCTATGAGGTAATATTTGAGCTCAGTTAGCAGGCCATGCAAACTGCCTAAATGCCTCAGTAACAATGCAAATGTTGCAAACCAAGGCTTCCTGCAACATATTTTTGAAAAAAAAGAAAAAAAGGGATTTGTCTTGCTGAGTTGCAGAGATACTGTGTTCCCGACTAGTTTAAAGGCTGTGTGGTTTGCCTTGTCCCTTCAGGAAGAGCTGCTTGGTTTCTGCTGGGGAAGAGAGATGGTCCTTGTTCTCCCTTGGTCAGGTCAAGAGCTGAGCAAACACACAGAGCTGATAGCTTCAGGCAGTTCATTGCCTACGGATCAACACCACTGCTTGCAGCCTGTCCTGCTTTCTGTTTCTCACCCCCTTCCCCCTCCCTGCCTCCATAAATATGACAAGCAGTGCTGCATTATACAAACTCCTCTTCCACAGTGGAAACATCTGCAGCTTGAATGCTCCTGCAGAAATGTCACTTGGGGAATTAGCTCTTCATTTTATGAGAAATCTCTCTTTCAAGCCCTCAGAGGGGCCAGGGAGGGAGAGGACACTGGGTTTGACACTAGTTCTGTGTTGTTTTTCAGGGATTTTGCGGAAGAATGTTGCGTCTGATTTTGTGGATTGTCAAAATGAAGCCAGATGGCAGTGGATTAAGTGTAATGCTGTTTTGTTGTTCTTGGGTTCGCGACTGCGCTTCCCCTTGAGCGAGGGAGCCCTCCCCGCACCGCAGCCCCAGCCTTGTGTGCCCCCGGCCACCGAGGGCCTCGTCCCATGGGCTCCCGAAAATGCTGCCCTGGAGGGGGGTAGAGTGGAAGCTTTCTTTTGGTGAGGACTACTAATTGGAAACCGCTTCCTTGGCATTTTTCATGCCTAGATTATTCACCAAGAGCCTGTTTGCTGCGCTTTCCCTCCGACGAAATACAGGTATTTTCTAATTGTAGTAATGGGTTTTCTTGCTGAAGTGAAGTTGCTGGGTGAGCAGCTTAGCCAATGAAGCCTGGTTTCTTACAGAGTTGTGTCTGGTAGCTGCATTTCCTGATGTTTAGAAAGGTGTGAGCTTAATTGAAGTGTTTCCCATGAGGCATTCAGATATTTCAAGCCTTTTGTTGATTCCTCAGTGTATTTACGGCTCAGCCTTCCTCTCCATATGAATGCTTAGTGGGGTCTCTTTCATCTGCTACTCTGCCTTATTTTCTTTATACATAAGGGCACATAATATCTTTGAAATCACTATCCTTTGTCAAAGTTAGGGTACTGGAAAAAGTCACTGAACTCTGAAGATATAGAAGGAAGACAGATAGGCAGACACAGACAGACAAAGATGTGATTGCTTCAACTTTTTTCCCTAAGAAATTGGGTTAAGGATAAATTATTAATTAGGTAGAAGGTGAATTTAAAGCTGCAATGCTGAGCATTTTCTGGTTTCTTAATTAAAGGTAGACAGGCAGAAAATATTCTCGTGTAAGAGTTGTTCTTCTCTATACCCTTTCCCCTCATCATGACACCTTTTTCTTTCCAGGATATCTTTTGACTGTTTGGGTTACAGAGCCTGTAACCTGTAAGTTACAACCTGGCAGTGTCCTGTCACTCATTCAGAGCCTTGTGAGGGCTACTCAAGCTTTGTTGCCCATGCTCAGCACCCACAGACCAGTACAATTTCCCCCAGCTTATGAAAACAACCAGCAAAGGATGATCTACATTTGTCCTTTCAGACTGCAGCATCACTTTAGCCATAGATTTAATACTTTTCATTTAATTTACTCCTACAGGATCCTTCATTGCAATTTCAGTTCAAACTAGCAAATTTTATTTTGTAATGAATCTACATGTTCTCATGTAGACCAGTAAGGGTCTGTTCGGAGTTTTTCATAAAATCCTTAGGCCTGGAAAATATTCTGACAAAAACCTGCTGCTTGATAACAGAGAAGAAACCACAAACCAAGCAGTGCTGCTGCCTCGTTGTGCTCTGTCCTGTTCTTTCCTACGACAGCTTCTCAGCTGCTCAGGAATTTGTTTGAAAGTCAGGTGTGCTTCACAACTGCTCAGATCTTTTTAGCCTTCTTCAGTAAATCACCATCCCCTATCTTTTCTGAAAGTCAGTCTTTTCAGAATGTCTTTCATGTCATGCACAAAGTCCTGTCCATATAAGTTTGAGTGGTTCTGGAATTTCTTGTGCAGATCTGGTCTCCTGATCTCAGCTTAGCTTGCAAAGTCTTTGATGTGCAGCCTGTCCATGTGTCTTGCACAGTACAGTCTGCTCTGACAGTTTTTAGAAGAAGAAATTGGGGGAGGAAAGGGGTTGCAATTAGGGTAATGTTTGCTATTATATTACCTGTTGCCATAGTGTACAGTATAGATAGCCTTACCTAGTCACTGTGCCCAAAATGTAATAAGTAATGGCAATTTTATAGCGACCAGCTATTACCAAGATGCTTGGAAAGACTGGGGTTTCCTAGTCTTCGGTTTAGTGACTTTAGAGAAAATTTTTTGCGGATTCTTGAGGAGATACCCTGCTGCTGTAAAGGAAATTTTTCAGAGAATTTGTGTCCTAGTACTCAGCTTGTAACCTCTGGGTTTCACCTTCTGCCTTGGTGGTCCAGCGGGGGCGGCCCTAACATCAATTCTGAGTGTACTTTCATCTTCCTTGTACTACACTGCACAGTCCGGAAGGCATAAATTAGACATATTCAAGTATTTCAATAAAGTGCTGAGTCTATTTTAAGCAGAAAATTCACTTGTTTTCTGCTAAGCAGAAGTAAGTTTGGATGTGCTTTTGTTTGTGTTTATTCTCAGAAGTATTTTTCATTTATAGTGTGTCTCCCCCCCAAATTCTTCTCCTGTTTTTCTTTACTGTATCCTGTTGTAATATTCCCCTTGGAAGGTCTTTCAGAGAGTATTTTTTTACAGATTCTAAAAACTTCCTTCCTGGCATTTGCATCCTCTCTTCAGATGTCAAAATCAAAGATAATGGTCCATTGCTGGTGTTTTGGGAAGGGAGGGGTAGGCAAGGGAGTTTGCAGTCTCTACACACTCGTCAAGTCAACTTACTTTACTTGCAGTGTGAGTGACTTAGTGTGTACCAACAGTAGCTCACTGTTAGCCAGTACAAGGAGGAGACATTGAAATTCAAAGCAAGTATTTTGAAAATTGTCAGTATTTTCTGATCCATTTCCCCACAGACAAAGCAAGCAGATCTTCCAAGGAACTTTGTGAATGTGGTGCAGATCTAAATACGAATGGCGATTTTGTCCACGAGACATGAATATAGACTTGTTCTGTCAGCACCAGGGATGCATGTCAGGGATGCTTTGAACAACTGCTTCAGCCTGAGGCCTTAGACAGATAATACTGATGCCATTCATTTACCCTTAGTAAGTACCTCGTAGAGTGTAAAGTGGCAGCACCTGTTCCCCAGCAAAGCAGCGAGAGAGAAGGTCAGTAGCATGAAGCACAGGTATGTCATCATTGTAGCTGTGGAGATTTGGGTTCAACTCCTGTCATCATATCGTACATAGACTTAATTTGGTGGCTTTGCTGTCCCACATATGGAACACTTCAGCATATGTGGTCTTCAAAGGCCTAAAACTACAACAGCAAATGTTGTGTCAACATTATCAAGTAGAATTCAAATAGATGAGCTGTGATAAAAGTGCTTTTTCAAGAACTTCTTCTTTGTATGCCTGGGTCAGACCTTAATTTTCACCTTTTTAGAAGTTAAACACATTCAATAGAGATTCTTCAGATGTAATTATGCTAGTAAAAAAAGACACAAAATATTCAAAACATCACCAGGCACTGAAAGCTGAGTTCATAGTTTTGTAATGTCAAATAAGTCTTACTTTCTCTACTTTGCTGAAGAGTTTTCTGTGGTTTTGCTGCAGCCCAGAACACACTGAAAGGGGAAGTGCAGTATGACACTGACACAATGATAGGAGATTCACATAATCACAGAATATTCTGAGTTGGAAGGGACCCACAAGGATTATCAAGTCCAACTCTTAAATGAATGGCTCATACAGGTATCAAACCCACAACCTGGGTGTTATTAGCTCCAACTGAGCTAATGAATAAGTCAGCTAAATGGACTTTCTGAATTTCTTTTAAACAGTTTTGATGGAGTTGCCACTTCTAAGGTGTTTCATGCTACAATGTATAAAAACAAATGCTTTCCCAAGGACGTCTCATTTGAACTGATACTTAAGCCTTCACATTGTAGATCACAGACAAATTCATTCATGATAATAACAATAACAACAACAACAACAACAATAATAATAATAATAATAATAATTTCCTTTATAAACTGCTCAAATATTGTTCAACATTTTTGTTGCATTTTATATGTGTATGCATTATATATAATGTATTATACAGTTATATATTCATTTGTTATGGTTTTTGAAAACATACAACATCTGAATATTCAGTGTAGAAAATGGCTATAGTTAAAGAAACAAATCCATGAGCACCAAAGCCAAAGAATCTTGCTCTGGATTCATGAGTACTGTGAACTTCAGGAGAAGACTTTCCTGTTGTTTGGATATTTAAGATCACTTTCCCACGATAGGAACTGGAGCTTTGCATTTTAGTAATATGTTCTCAGAGAGAGTTTTCTCTCAGTGTAATGCTATCAGTCTTTCATCCCCACCTGAAAGCTTACCTGCTTTCACCAAACTTGTTTAATTGCTGTTGAAAGCCCCTGTCATCTGTCAGAAGTGGTTGAAATTGTTCCTTGAATCCAAAAGTCATTAGGGGTTCTTGGAAACTGACAGGTTTCCAAGTTGCATGAGCTGCTTAAAATGCATTTTCCGTGTCATGGGAGGGCAGAAGCTCATGGAAAGGGGCAGAGCCTGCTCTACATGGGAAAGGTCAGCAACCCAGCTGCTCTTCTGTCCACTGTTTTCAGACCTTTGGCTTTGTAAGTAGAGCAGTTTAGGACAGAGTAGCACTTGCTCATTTGAGCTTTAGGTTACAACTCTGAGCTAAATACCATCAATTATCACCATCTCTCAGTTTGCAACAGGCATTGCTAAGGAAGTTCTCTGTGTGTATGTATAACGTTATACTCTTCATTGGCCTGTGTGTAATTATATTTTTGAGTTCTTACAACCTTTGTTTCTGGTGTAATCTGTACTATATGCGTTGCACACTCCCTTCAGTAAATAAATTAGCATTTATCAACTAGCACATAAAAGGAGTGTACTTAGACTGATGCATAACTTACTTAGTAAAAAATAGAGGTTATCTGCAAGACATGCACTATTCCCTGTTTGCTGAGCTCGCTGGATCAGCACACTCAATCTCCAGGCAACAATATGTTCAGACTGAAAGTGCTGATCTGCTCAGGAACCACTGCATGGAAAAAAATCTCACTGCCTTCAGGGTGGCCCCTTTCTGTGTGCTCTCTCCCGCCAGCTGATACCTTTTGTGGTTTGCTATGTGGGTATACCAGAACTTGCAGTGCCTTGTAGATGTACTAGAACTTGCAGTGTGTGTGACCAAAGGAACACTTGCGTTACTGAAGGAACACCATTCCTCCAGTTGTAGCAACTAGTCTAGTAAAAGATACAACTTTTCCACGTATGGAGAAGATCCTTTACCTCTCTGAGGTACGAGCAGAGTACCCATAGTGCCCATAGTATCCTGACTCAAATTTATGCCTTTGCAAGTTCTTATTGTTTCTATGGAAATGACACACTTCATAAAATATGCCGTTTTTCTTAGCAAGATTGCACAGGCTTTAAGCACTTCAAGGGACAATCCAGGGTTCAGTGCTGAGTTTGGTCTTCTTATGAGAAGGCAGGTACCAGCACAGCAACCAGGCACATCAGAGATGTCTGTGGGCCCCTGCCTGTTCCCAGAAAGGTTCTTCAGAACTTCCTGGTTTGTGCTGTGTGGAAAAAAAACAGTTACAAGTCAGTAACTGTAAGACACGTGCAGATATTTACACATTTCTTTCTCCTGTGTGGAACACATCTGGGTCTCTTCAGAGAGTTTCCATGACTGGCTCAGGCCAGCACTGAGCCTTTTGGCTGCAAGGTGTTACAAGTATTGCAGAAGATTGCAGTTCCTTGGTAAGTTGTGCCTGTGTGGCCTACATGGAGTACTCACACCAATATTGAAAATTTTATTTGCTGAATTATTTTGCAAAGCCACCTGCAAAAACACGACACTTTGACACAGAAAGAATGATGCTGAATGCCATTTTTTAAACAGTGCTGCAGAGACTGTATCCCAGCCAGCCTGTGTCAGCATTCCACAGGTCAGCACAAATTATCCCTGTTGGTTTTGGACTGACTACACACCATGGAGCTAAACCCTGTACTGGCTTGTAATATATGCAGTACTAAAATATGGAGAGATTGAATAGGTGTGGCCAGGACAAAATATCTTGGCTTTTAGGAACTGCCACAACTATATTTAAAGCAACTGCATGCACAAGGGGGTTAAGAAAGTAAGTGTGGTTCAAATTCTCTTTGACAGGAACAAATTAAATCAGCATGGTAGAGGATCCAAAGAGAAATACATTTGGAAATGCTTATATGCTGAAGCTGGGAATCTGGGTAATAAGTAAGAGGAACTAGAATTTCTCAATAATCAAGATAAATTCAGCTTAATTGTCTTATCAGGTTATAGTGCTAGAGAGATCAATATGTTAGAATTTTGTATAAATTGTTTAAGCAAACCAAGGGTGATAACAAAAATTGTGTGAGAGGAATTACTTTGTCTATGACCTGGTGACATATATCTGCCTAACTTAGAACTGGCAAGCGCAGGATCTTAGGAAATGCAGTACAATAAATACACTGATTATCAAGGCTCAGAGGTGAGCAGGAATGAGCAGAGGTGACATTAAAAGTCACTAAAATGAATCTGAAGACAGCATGAGCTACTATTGCATGTGGGGAGGCAACTGTGTGATTATAGGGAACTTTATTTTGGATGCTTGCTGAAGATTTCATTTAGCTACCTGTGAAACATCACTAGAGTAACATTAAATACTGGGTGATAGTTCTGCAGAAAAAAGTTGTTAAACCTGGAGTGGAAGAATTCTGCTTTCAGGCAGCCTTATAGATAAAAGTGAATTTATCCACTAGACTGGAAGTCAGGTGTTGTCTCAGGAAGTGATCGTGACCTGGTAACATTTAATATGCTTGAAGAGAATACAGTCCCAAACCATAATAGTCACACATGCTATTTTGAAAAGGCCAATTTCCCAAAGCCAAGGACAGCCCTTGATAAAATTGAATGAGCAGAGGCAGAGATGTATGAAAAAACCTGAAAGTTTCTCAAGAGGAGCTTGCTAACTGGGCAAAACACTGTTAAGACAACATGTATGTCAAAAGAAGACAGAAAGTAGAAATGGACTTACACATCTGTATACATGCGTTTAAACAGGTATAAATTTGTCCACACATATCTATGTATGGGGTATACATATCTATAGACACATATCTGGGCATACAAACACACACTACTTACATATGTAAATATACCCTGTGGCTGTATATTGGAAAAATAGGCTATAAAAAGGAGATAAACATCCATTGGTATTTATGTCATGAAATATGGAAATTACTAGTAAAACCTAAACCAAAATCTACTCTTGGCAAGCAAATGGTGTTCTGAATGAGTTTTAAATTTATGTAAGGAAAAAAAAGTAGCAATGGTGTGGGCCAAGCAAGGGTTGTAGGTACTAAAATCGTTAATAAGAAATGCATGGATGGCTGAAATGTTCAGAAAATATTTCTGGTTTATGTTTGGAAAGAAACAAGATGTTGTACATATATCACATGAGGAGGATGAATTCTTTTCCAGCCCATCTGTAACTAAAAGAATGTTAGACAACTCCTACTTTGAGGAAACAGCTTTAAAGCAGTAGCCCCTGTATTACCTGCAGCTATGCATCCTAAAGATTGGGGGTTTTTTAGTTGACTGAGAAATTGTCTGGCCCACTGATGTGAACTTTTAACAAATTTGGGGACACTGAAGATATCTGCCAAGACTGAAAGCAGACTCATTTTTTTTCCCAATGTCCTAACGGCCCAAACAGGGTAATCCTGATAACAGCAGGGCAGTCAGCCTGACCTCACTTCTAGCAAAATAATAGAGAAGCTGATATGGGAATTCAAGTATAAAGAATGGGAATATTATTAATGGCAGCCAATGATGTTTTTATTGAATTCAGGTCTTGTCAGGTAAGCTTGGCTTGCTTTTTTAATGTAAGATTACCCACTTGGTTAAAAAGGTGCTACAGGCCTAATAGAAACTGAAAGTTTTCAGTCTGATATCGTACCATAATTTGATCAAAAATGTAACATTTTACATTCTTGTTTAAGAACATGCCAAGTGCCTAAGAGCTGGTGGATCAAAAGGAGTTGTTGCAAAATCACACTAAACAGCATTTTTCTAGTGAGATTACGGAGCTAGATCAGGACTCAGCCCTCTTCTGGCAATGTTCACGACTTTGTCTTGCAGGAAAATTACTGAACCACTTACTGATTATGCATGGTGCCAGAGAAAAGGGAATCTGAATTGTCTAAAAAGGGGACTTCAGACTGAAATAAGTGTGCTTTAACATGGTCAAGTGCAAAGTTATAAACCTGGAAACTGGGAACATGTAGCATATCTACTGAAATGAAGGAGACAGCTTAGGGAAAAACAGAGACTTTGGAAATACTTTGAAGACCTTAATGGGCAACCTTTGAATGTAGTCATAGCCCAATGGCAGGGCAAAATATCTGATGTGATCCTTGAGTACCTGCACAGAAGTCAAGTCAGGGCAAGGGTCTGATTTTGTCTGTGTTTATCCATAGTATGTATGCACATGGGGAGACTCATGGAGTAACATCAATCACATCACAGCCAGCACTTTAAAAGAGGACATAAAAATTGGATGAGAATGCAGGGAATAGCAAAAATCTTACATAAGAGCTAGGTAATACACCTGCTATATCGGCAGGTCTATAGCTCAGTCTTTTGGTTTCCACATGAAAAATAGATGAGGATGTTAGTACAAATATAGTATATGTAGTGGTACAAGATACAGATACAAGTTCAGGAAGAGGAAGGGCTCTTTTAGCTCACCAGGAAATGCATAACATGAATTGATGACAATAATCTGAAGCAGTGTCACCAAATCAGCAATAAATTGTCCATGTGATTTCACATGTATGAACAATTAATTCCCAGAATAAGCTACCAAAGAGACCAGTGGACTTCTCACCTTTTGGTTCTTCACACCAGAGTGGAATGCTTTTCTAGAAATATTCCTGATAGGGTTAAACCCAGGCAGTGATTTCCATAACAGGACAGAGCAGGGAATGTGCAGCTTGTGACTGGAAGAAGTCAGACAAGATGACTCCAATCTTGAACTCTATGAATCATTCACAGGTATAAACACAGATGTAAAAGTTAATTCAAGAGTGGGCAGAGCACACTACGTATTTGTGCATGCTTTTAGTACAGACATTTCACTCCACCTTAAACCATTTCCTTTACTGTGTCTAACAAAGAATGGGAGAATAAGTGAGATTATCTTTCTGCCAGACTTCTTGGGTAATTAGGAGCAAATCACTTAATTTCTGTGCCTCAATATGCCCACTTCTAGAGAACAAATCCCAGCTTTCCTCAGTTTCTCTCTCCCTGCTGGAGAGACGTCTGGGAGCAACTGCACAAACATATTCTTCCAAAAAGGCACAAATAATCTGAAAACTCGGGTAGGGCACAGGACTGATGTTTCAATTAGATCAGAGAGCTTTCACTCTGCAGAAGGTACTCGTGTTACCTTGGTCAGCAATCCATCCGTACTGTGAACCTTGAAGAGATAAATACAATTGTTCTAGGATTGGTTATGTAACGAGCTTACTTTGCAATTTAACTAATGAATGTGCTGAGAGACCAGATTAATATTTTAACTTGGAGAATTTCTCTCAGTGGAAAACACAGAGCGCCTGCCTATCTGTAATATTATCCTCTCCCCACAGCCGGAGTGATTTGGCCGCTTGGATGTTTGTTTTGCTCATGTGTTCACAGATTGTTCTGGAGGAGGTGGAAGGACCCCAAGCTTCACTTGAGGTTTTACAGCTGGGTCTGTGGGCTTTCCAAGTCAGAGCCCTTCCTGACAGATGCCATACGAGCTCTTTGGTGGGATGATTTTAGTTGCTGGTATGGCACAAGTTGCTGTTTTGGGATTTTTCCCAGTAGAGCCATATTTAATCCTGTGCTCTCTTAGTCCACGAAAGATGTCCATTTCAGAAAAATAGCAGTCTGGTACTATTACCAGTTTATTAAGTGAGGACAAGAGATTATTTTAATCTTGTGATTTTAATTTCTTCATTATGCTCCTGTTTTCCTTCTCAGGAGTCATCTAGAAAATAGAAAGATACTGAACAGAGAAGATCCACTAAATGCTTATGACAAATGTAACATGACTTCCCAGAGTAACGTGCACTTTGTAAGATCTTTGCCAACTGTGAATTATACCAAGTAGGTCAATTTTGGAAGTCAACATCTTATTTAAACTGTCACACTGTACAGAGTTACTAGTTTAATATTGGTGATTGATGACTGCAGAGTCCAGTCTAATATCCAAGCAGACTGTCAGTGGCACTCAGTAGTCCCCAGAGAGTCCATAGTACAAGTGCTTGGCAATCCTTTTATGCTTTGTGATTTAATATAGGTTGCTTATTTTCCACAAAGAGGAAACAAGAGAGAGAACTGATATGAAAACGCTGGCCTGCATTCTGGAGTTGTTTCTACATCTGATTATTCCCTCCCTAAAGTTTGTTCCTATTCTCAGTTATGCCTCTACAAACCAAAGTGCAATCCCATGTGAGAACATTGAATCAAATGCTTGTGCCGGATGTGGATGTGGTCTTCCATTGTGGAGGTCAGGGGAGACATCTACGATGTTGCATCTGGGGGATTCCACCCCAGTTGCATCTGGGGGACTCCAATCTGCTCCTGTCTGTCCCCACTACCCTGAGTTGTGACCCACAGCTCTTGATGCTCCTTTTCTGGCATCATCCCTTCTCACTGCTCCTCCATGGAGTCAGAGAGACAGCCAGATCTACCTGCCCCCTTTCTCCTGGTCCCCGTTCTACAGTCCATCCATGGGGGTCAGGGACAAGAGTGTATTTACCATTGTGGGTACATCACAGAAATCGACGAGGAATCTCCAGTGCTGTTGAGTACTTGAAAGAGACAGCATAGTTCAGTCTCCTGCCAGACCTGTGTGGGCAGGAACGTAACATGCACTGGAGAAAGATCTTTTATTTCCTTTTTTGCAAGCAGGCTGGCCTGGACCGGGACTGGGAGACAGTGGTCAGTGGCAGTCAAAGAGCTGACCTGACCCCTGTGTCTTCTGCTCCAGTTTCATGGGGCTTCACAGGAGGATGCACAGGCCTCTGTGTTTGCAGGACATAGTGATCTTTTCAAACCAACACAGATGGCATCCGTTGCAATATTATCAATTAACACTGGATTATTACAATTTCCCCTAATTTGACTTGACTAATTTTCTAGCTTAGCTTGCACAGGGTGTACTGCCAATGGTTTCAATGTATGCTGAAATCATTTAGTTGAAGTAAATAAATGAGTAAATCTAATACAACAGACTTTATGGCATGTTGTCTTCCTGGAAATAATTTCAGCGGTAGTGAAGTATGGAATATCTGCAACTTGAAATGTCTGTCCTTATACCTGTATTTGCATAGCTTGAGGTAAATGTACAAATTTATTTTAAAATTAAATAGAGCTAAATATGTAATTTCTTTTTGCCTCCAATGTATGAATCTATACCAGGAAATTAGAAGTTTATCAAACAGATGTCAATGAACCAGTCAGATCTACGATATGCTGATGTCATTTTGATGCAAATTAATTAACTGTAGTAGGAAAATGCTCTCACTTTTTTTGTGCTGTTGGTGAAAAAAATCTGCCAGAGCCTTTAGTCAGCTGCAGGCAAAGGAGGGAACTGGTAAATAGTGCAGTACACAGACTATAATTCAAAGGAGATTCTTCTATGTTCCTTCCCAGCAGATGAAAGACAGGTTCAACTAGAATCTTCCATCAACAGGTACCAAAGAGCTCACCAGCAATTTGGTTCAGAGCCAATAAATTACTCACCTTCTACGAAAATAATTTGCCTGGTATGTATAAAGAAGTATAAATGTCATTTCAGAGCGAAGAATTTGGACAGGAATGAGTGCCCAAGAGGGCTGTTTGGGTGAGCAGGAGAGTAGAGAGCCTTTCGTCTCAGTGGAGTCTTAAAGTTCGATTGGAAAGGAAAACAGGAAAACATGAGATAGGAAAGGCTATTTAAGCAATCCAGTAACATTAGCGTGAGAACAAATGAGTTTGAGCTGGCCCTTAGTCTGGAAATTTAGAAAAGCCTCCCAGCAGTGGGAGGGAGTGCAAACTTGGCTAGTTTCAAAGATAGAAATTAAGTCTGTAACTGAGTGTCTGATGTGGTCACCTGTGACAACAGGGCTCTGGGCTTTCTGATCTAGGGCAAGCAGGCTCAGAGAGACCTCCCATGCAAGGAAGGATTTAAACACAGGCTTTTCTCTGTGGGGATGTATTTGCTAATGTTTAAGCTTCTGTAGCTTAAGCATGTTTTTAAAAGTACATTTCATGTGCATAGTATTTTTTGCAGACGACTGACGCATCAGGCTTGCATATCTGGCCTTGTGACTGGCATGGACATCTGGTCCCGTGCAGACTGTGTGTCTCCGTAGAGCACCCATCCTGGGGGAAGAGCAGCAGCTGCACAGTGCCCCAGATCCAGCACAGCACTGCCTAGGTTTTGGACAACTGTATACTGAGCACTGGCAGGCTGGCTTGGCAAGGACCCATCCCAGGTGTCTTTGAGCAACTTGGAGCAGAGGTGCTATGCTCTCAGGGCAGAAAAGACAAAGAAGCATCCATCAGGCTAAGCGTATGACTGTCATACTTGCTGGTAGGACTTCACACGTCCCCAGATGATTTCTTAAAATAAATATTTAACAAGAGATTTTATAATCACAAGTAGCCAGCATGCTTTTAAAACGTTTGAAAGGAAACAAACTTGTGTAAGAATGAATTTGAGGCCAAGATGTGGTAGCCATAGATGTTCATATCAGAGCCTGGGGATTTCCTCCTGCCTGTTTTCAGCATATACTGCAGTTGCTTAGTTCAAGTCCATCTCCAAAACTGCCGTGCTTCCTGAATAACACTTCCTTCCTTATTAGCAAATACTTAAGATGGCTGAAGTCATTGCATTTATCAATGATTCATGTAGTTGGAAGATCAGGGTTTCTTTTCCTCTATTGAAAATAGATTTTGAAAAAAAGATCTTTTTTTGCTGCTACTGCTTTTGTTATTAATATTCACACTCAGCTGTTGCATTAAAGTGGAGCAGCACAACACCTTATTTACAGTACAACAATTTATCCCCTTCTTGGGTGCTTTTTAAACTGAAAATTACTGGGTAAGAAGATTTAAAGCAGTCCTAATTTTGCAATGTTCAAAAAATTAACAGAGCTTGTATTTTCAGAGAGCTGATTCTGGAGTTCACAAATTGCTCTTACGCGATTCAAGTTTCACCACCAAGTGGACAGGAACAAGGTGAAGATTCAGATTCCAAACTCTAGATTCTGAGTTAGAACTTGTGGTCCTCATCTTCCTTTTCAAAGGCAAAAGCCAACGTGAATCTTCCATCTTGACGCAATTTTTAGGATGGCCCACTTGACTTTGTTAAATTTGATGTTGATTGTCAGGTTAAAAGAAGAAAAGAAATGCAAGGAAGAACCTGACTGAAAATGAACTTTGGTATATGCCGGAAAGAAAAGTAAAAGCTTCAAATTACACTATTGTATGAGCAGCCTGCACATGCTTATCTGCCTGCGGGAGACATGACTGGGAGGGTGTGGTCTTTTAAACCTTAAATTGCTCAGGTTTATGCAATTCAGCTTTTCTGTGCCTTCTGTCATGCCACAGGCTTCCCCGTCTGACACGGGCGCCAGCCGCTCTCTGCCTGCAGCGGTGGGGCTGAGGGCTGAGTGCAGGGCCCTGTCCAGCCACGCCGGCCCGAACCTGGAGGTTTTACACCTGCACAACTCTACCAGGAGCAGATGAGAGACACGGCAAAGCCAGACATGTGAGTTGAAAGACTTGTATCAGCTTTTGTGCTGTTCCTACTTTTCTCCTTGAGCTGGGCATGAGTTGTTCCAGAGGAGCAAAGGTGGAAGAAAATGCTCTGGTAAACAAACCAGCCCCGTTTAGCAGCAGGGGGAGTGGGCCTGAACCTCAGTCTCCACACTCTGGAGTGCCATGCAGCCAGGCAGTGATAAATATCTCTCTGTCATTAATGATTCAGCCTCCCCATAATCTAATGCAGGGATTATTTTCATAATCTAACTGAAAAGGCCATATAATGTACCTGTAGGTTGCTGCGTTTCTTGGTAGGCAGTGTTAAAATGCTACTCACATATATACATGCTGGTATGCAAAAACACTGTGTGTAGCTCATTACTTTTTTGTTAGCAAGATGTGTTTGGGTTTCTGTCTTTCTCATTGCTAAGAAAGTCTATTTCTTCAGTAAAGTGTGTTGAAATCCAACTGATTATGTGTGGAGAGGTGCCATTTGTACTGCAGCGGCTTTAGCCCATCATTTTATTAATCCTCTGGAAACTCATTTCTTCCCCTCCCCCAGGTTAAAACCCACAAAGTCTCACTGCAGCTGTAGGAGGTAAATTGAGGCTACATTCATGACTGCTGTATCTTGCTGCTTGATTTTATGCATGTAACTGCAGCTGAGGTGAGGAAAAGAAGAGAACTTGGTTTAGTTTTTGTCTTTAGCTCATATTCTTCTCACTTACTTAAAATTGCACTCAATTTCTGTGTTGGTTTTGCAGGGCCTGGTTTTTGGTAGCAGGGAGGCCACAGAGGTGGCTTCTGTGAGAAGCTGCTAGAAGCTTCCACCATGGCCAGCAGAGCCAATCCCTGATGGCTCTGATGATGGACGTGCTGCTGGCCAAGGCTGGGCCAATTAGAGATGATGGTAACGCCTCTGTGATAACAGATTTGAGAAGAAATCGTAACAAAGTTTGTGGCGCAGCTGTAATTTTCCAACTAGAGAGGAGCAGGAGTGAGAATATGTGAAGGGAACAACAATGGAGGCACCAAGATCAGTGCAGAAGGAGGGGGAGGAGGTGCTCCAGGCGCCGGAGCCGAGATGTCCCTGCAGCGCGTGGTGAGGACCATGGTGAGGCAGGTTGTCCCCCTGCAGCCCATGGGGGTCCACGGGGGATGCAGAGATCCACTCGCAGCCCGTGGGGGAGGTGCCCACGCTGGAGCGGGTGGATACCAGGACACTGTGGTCCAGCGGGAGTCCCAGGGGAGAGAGAGGTCTTGCTTCCAGGCTGGAGCAGCCTGTCCTTGGAGGACTGTACCCCGTGGCAGAGTGACCCACGCCGCAGCAGTTTTGGGAGGACTGTCTGCCCGTGGGATGGACTCACGCTGCAGCAGTTTTGGGAGTGCTGCTGCTCGTGAGAGTGGACCCACACTGGAGGAGTTCACAGAGAACTGTCTCCCGTGGGAGGGACCCCACGGTGCCGCAGGGAAACAACTCCTCTCCCTGAGCAGTGGAAAGAAGATCTTGGGTGATGAACTGACCAAAACCCCCACCCCGTCTCCCTGCACCGTTGGTGGGAAGGAGGGAGGAGCTGGGAGGAGAAAAGGGTGTCTTTAAGGGCTTATTTTACTTCTCATTCTTTTACTCTGATCTTATTAGTAATAAATTCACTTTATATCATTAAGTAGAGCCTGTTTTGCCCTTGAATTGTTTTCTCCCAGTCCTTATCTCAACTCTTTAATCCTTTGTTAAATTTTCTCTCCTCTTTCCAGTTGCAGAGCAGAGGAGAGTGAGTGAGCAGGCCTTTCTGGGTGCCTGGCATTTGGCCAGTGCCAAACCACAACAATTTTTTACTCAAAACATCTTGTAATTCTGTATAGGTATATGCAGCAGTTGCAAGCCTGTGAATATATATGAATAGTCATAAGTTCTTATAAGTTTTCTTTCTGTCCATAAGACTGATTGCTCATGTGAAAATGTGTATATTCACAGATGTGCCAACACAGAATCCAGAACAGCAATGAGGATACGTGGGCATCCTCACTCACCAAAACGAATACTTAGAGTATTCGGTAGACAAGAGGTCCAAGTACATAAATCAGTTGGATCTGTTCACGTGTTTAAACTTCTTAATGTTTTGGGGTGTTTTTAATGACCAGGGATGGACCGATTGTGTCAAGTTCTCAGCCACTTTTACATCTGCCAAGGAAAAATATAAAAACCAGAAAAGGTGCATATTAGACCTGTACGTCATACTTTCCCATGCTACCTGATAACTAGGAAAGGGTTCCCTCAACAGCAGGAAAAGATTGTCTTAGGTGACTCTACTGGGCACTATACAAGGCACTGGTTTTCCCACAGTCTTCTGTAGAAATGGAGCTCCCTCTGTTCAAAACGCTTTTCATTTGCTCATTCGGGTTCCTGCAGAACTACATCAAGGCAGCTCCACCACTTCATTGAAACAGCAGTGTCTGTTATCTGCTGTGGTTGGAAAAGCACAAATGCTGATCTGCAAATAAAAGCCAGGATTCACTGTCAGGAACTTGGAAAGCTGCTGCTGAGTGAGGAGTTGTATCCTCAATACTCCCTTCCACTTTCCTAAGACTGAAAATTCCACTTAAGGACGTAATCTGTTACTAATTTGCTATTTTATTCTTCCACCCCAAACCTCAGAGCTTATGTGTATTTTCCAAAGATATAAATTGAATCAGTCTGGGGAAGCTTGTCTCATCATTATCCTTTCCTTGCCACCTGAAAATATTCTCCCACTGCTAATTGCTCTTACTTGTTTGTGGTGCTGTAGAAGTGTCCTCCCCTTTGCTCACATGGGTTCTGCTTTTTGGAAGGGTATTCCAAGCCCATGTGTTTGAGCATTGAACTGCATCAGGACTTCATTGTAGCACAGAGCTGGAAAGAGGAATGTTCCTGGCTCTAGGTTGTGATAATCTATCAGAAGAGAAAATTGAATTGTCTTTTGGAAGAAGTTTGAAGGTGCTGGCATCTTCCCCTAGCATAGTTTTTCTTTAGTAAAATGGGAATAAATTTTGCACACAGGATGAGATGATAGATTAGCTTCATTTGACTGCAAACCAGGAAATCAAGCAGCATTGTTTCCAGAAGGAAGGTAAATTAATACAGGCTTTCAAATGCAGAGAGTCTCCTCCAGGCTGGCTGCTGGAGGGAAGTAGTCCAGTATTTCTGGAGCTGTCAGCCCTGTCTGCAGGAATGGATGCTGCCACCCGGTTCCTCTCACTGCAGGTGCAGATGGAGACCTGTGGCTAATTTGGAGGGCCAGAGCCTTCAGAGGAAATAATGAGACCCCTCTCATGTTAAAGTGGCCGGATACTGGTGTCATGCAAGGCTGCCTGACTTAGCACTTTTTTCCAGTGTATGTCCAGTTCTTTCACAAAAATTAGAACCTCGGATGGACAAATATGCAGTTGATCTTTCCAAGGCTTTCTGCAATGGCTCAACCTGAATCTGTAAAAACAATCATTACCTGAATCATGTGATTAAAAGGGATTCAACACAGCAAGACAAACTTTCACCTTTAATAAGTGTTCAGGGAATGGTTAGTTGGCAGCTCCCGTTCTGTGCAACTGCTTCCCATTGTGTACTGTCCCCATCCCCCTAAGTAAAAATCAATTACTCCTTTACAAGGAGCTAAACACTCAAGCTTCCTGCTTGTCTAGCTGCACCTGATAACAATCTCATTGGTCCTCCAATTTCACTTTAATACACTGGCAACATTCTTACTGAAACAAAGAGTCTTAATAAAGTGAATGGTTTTCATGTACTGGTAGTTTCTTATTAAGAAATGCTTGCTATTTGTCCATCTGTATTGATAAATCTTTCAGAAAATGGCTTGTTTGCAGGCAGATAAGTTTTGATCTGATTTAGGATATAATTCTTGTCTACTTTTTGCTTGTCTTTTCCCTAGTCTTTTGCTTCCCATGCCTACACCTACATGGTACAGATACTGTTGAAATGCTGATGTTAAAAAAGTATAGGTGATGCTATTATTTTATTTTATTTTCTACTTCAAAGCTGATTTTGTACTACATGTGTAACAGTAGCAGTTCTCACAGGATTTTACAAGTAGAACCAAGTGCTGGAAAGTATAGCTTTGGGTTCTCATAGTTTCAGTCTGAGAAGTCATCTAATCACACTACTGCTATTTAAAAGAATATCACAGTTTAGATCCAGTCAAAAAGGGTCTGAAGCACTGAAATAACTATGACTTGTAGGAGGAATAACATAGAATTAAAAAGTCCCTTTGCTTGCCTGCAAGCAGCAGATCACATCTGATCATGAGAAAGGATGCAGGAAGCAGGACAGTCTGAGCATGTAATTCCTAATTGGTTTCTCATCACGGGACTAAACAGCACACAATTGGTCTCCACACCCACGGAACTGGTTCTGGGAACAGATATTAATTCTGCCACAGCCTTAACTATCTTTCCTAGGCTGGTGTCACTCGTGTGTCCTGGCTGACAAAAGCTTAGTAAGCCTCTTGTTTTTAAGGAGAATATTACAAGGCCATCAGCAACACATGCATGTTAATTAGCAATGGGCTTTGGGGGAGTTCCCATGAAGCCCTAATTAAAGCAGTGATGAATCAAGTGCAGTGAGTTGTACCATACTCAGGGATGTTGTTTCCCAGCAATGAGCAGATGAGGGCAGAACTAGGCTCTACAGGATGTGTTTTGGTAGCTGAGGGCTTGATCACCATAATAAACAAAATTTACTTGCCAAGACTTTTGTTGGACAGGGATCTTAGTCATTATCCTGCTACAAAAAAAGGTGCCCTGGAACAGAAACTATCGCACAGCCTCATCTAGAGAGAGCTGCTTCCACTCCTGCTTGAATACTTCATGTTTGCCCAGTCCTTTCCACGTAAAAGGGAGTTATAAGCTCTACTGCACAGCTCACTCCCAAATGAGCAACAGGGTCTATCAGCAGATAAAAATGGGCACTGTCAACACTACTTCATAAGAAATGTCTGTTCAAGAGCCAAAATGTGACTTGTGTTAGCCCCAGAAAACTGATAGTCAGACCGCAGTAACTGGGTTGTTGAGTTTAGCCTCTTCAGTGTGCAATATGTCTCCCTCTTTCCTGGAGTGCGTTTTTCTTAAATGTGAAATTCAGCACTCAGCATTGCAAAACATCTCTAAGCTCATCAAAATTTCTTCCCCTTGACCACCGAAATTTCCATTTATGGCTGCATATTTTGTGTTTGCCCATTATTTAGGAGGCTGCCCCTGGGTTGTACCACTCCCCTAAGCTGTTAGAATTTACTTGCTGACTACCTTACCAGGGCTTGTGCGTTCCTTTTTGCAGGTTCCTGAATGGGACTGGGCCCCAGCAGCTGTGACCCTGGGACTGAGTGGCAGGGAATGCTTTCAGATTGTGTTATTTTAAACAGCAGTGTCACTGTGCGCAGTTCTCCAATAGGGATGTTTTTCTCTGGTTAGAATTTGTTTATTCCATCATTTTTCTGGATCCAAGTAGCAGGAGGAGGAAAGAGTAAGATACAGATATAATTTAAGTTATAGATGTTTATAGACCTATCATTTTAATTATATATTTTCTATAATACTTAACATTAATTTTTATTATTTTATTATGTATAATATAATAATTATTATATCTAAATCATAGTATGGGAGTTAGGTGCAACGTAAGTAAACTTGAGATACAGATGATTAAATCCTTACTCCACTGAATTTGCCTAATTTTGCCTTTGACTGCAATGGGCCAGAGGTTTTAACTCAAGCATTTGCTTCTCTTGTTTAGACAAGTTACTGTCAGGAGCCAGCTGCTGCAAGTTGCTGCTGTCCACCGGCAGGTGCGTGTCCATAAAGCAGAGGATGCAGTCCTAGAAGTCAGGAGTTTGTGAGGGCTTTCCATCAGATCAGGTCTGAGCTCATCTCTGTGGTCACACTGCTGCACAAGGATTCTTCTGACAGAATCTGGGTAGTGGCCCCATGGTGTGGGAGCAGCCAACTGCCCCTTCCCCTGCTCATCTGACCATGCAGGTGCTTATAACCATGTGGGGTGCTTCTAAAAAAAGGTCCCCACAGGGTGTTGTGAGAACTCATTAAGTAGTTTGTCAAGTATTAAGAAACTCCTGGATCAGAGAAGCAGTTGTAAAGGCACAGTGTAATTAAAGCACAGCTTACTTTATTATGTGTTATTAGCAGGGTTATCCATCATACGTTCTGCACTTTGTAGTTATTAAATGTTATCTCGTGGTCACATGTGAGAAGATGCTGTGTGATCTGACAGTATCAGGTACCATGGCCATGGGAGGCAGGTTGAGGTGTAAGGTTTCAGTGTCCTGAGGGGAAGAAGTCCTCCACTTCTCTTTTGTTCCCTCTTCATCAGCTATTCCATGCCCTGGCACTGCGAGGGCAGAGAGTAGCATCACCCACCTTCCCCGCTGACCCGCTTGGGGCCCTGGGAGAGGATTGCAAAGACAGATTAAGATTTACTGTGAAGCTGTATTAAGATTTTCACAATCAAATGCATTTTACTCTGCCTATTGTATTGTTATTTCAAAGTTAAGTAGGGCAGGCTTGCACAGAGAACACGGGGTCTGCATTCCCCATTGCAGAGACACAACAGACACACCTGCAGCAAGGACTGGGGATACTCTCCCTCATGCAGTTTGCATGGACTGTTGTACCTGTTCCTGGCTTACCAGCATCTTAGAAGGCCGCTGGGGCATGTAGTTGTCCAGCCACACAAATACAGTTCCGTCACCTGGTCAAATAGCTGAAAGCCAGCTTGTGGTATTTGTGAGGCTGCCAGTCTTGCCAAAGTCAGACAGAGCAATCAGCTGAATCGGAGTGGCAACGCACCTTTTGTTACATAACTAGCCATGCAATTTTATAATTTAGTATGTGAAATGCCAATGGCACTTATTATGTCAATTAGGATGAGCATATGTTTAGGAAGCCCTTTAGGAGTCAATCATAATTGCTCACATAGCCTTGCTTCGACCACATGATTGACTTCCTTTGAGCAGGTAGACCATGTGCCTTTGGGAAGCAGTTGCCCACAGCCTGCCCATTTTGCTACAACTCATCTTTGCACTTGGAGTCTGAGCGTGTGGTTCTGGCATAAGCTGTTGGTCCAAATCTGGGTTTACTGAACTTTGAAAAAAGCAAGAAACAGGAGTTACTACCTTAACCATCACAGTATTTGACAGCTAGAGACATGGCAGCAACAAGTCTTCTCAGAAGTACTACTTTCTACTAAGGTGAGTTCATTCCTAGGACATGTTCCTTGTAGTGTGGGTAGGTTAACCTGTCAGATATGTGCTGTCTTATTCAGATCTTCACTGAAATCTTATCCAGCTGTTCCTGTACTGTCAATACTGCTGGGCTGATTTTTTTTCATTTTAACGTGCTGAGTAAAGTTTTGTATCCATTAAATCATCAGAAAGAGCAATCCAGGTTTGTGTGGCTGTGTGAGAGACAGACAGACGAAAAAGCGGAGTGTATTTCCATACATTCCTAGCAGAGGTTTCAGCTACATAACTCCACAACAACAAACTTTTTCCAACATTGGTTTATTCTGCAAATTCCAGGATGAGCCACAGAGAAAATATTTTTTTTCAAAGAGTCTGGTTCTGGTTTTAGAAGTTATTTTGTGTGCAGGCACAGTATGACATTTCTTTTAGGTCTCACAGCTTGAGCTACAACTTAAAAAGTTGGGGTTGTTCACCTACTGTACTGTACCATTGGATTTTTCTATTCACTTGGAAATGCCTTTCATCACTAAAGGCTCTGCAAAGTACTTTGATCGTTATAAACTCTGAGAAGGACTTCTTGACTAACAATAACTGAAAAAGCTGTCTTAAAACTGGGGCCAGGCAGAGGAGAGGTTTTGGAGCTCCTGTTTGTTGTCTCAGAGACATTCTGTACTGATGTACTGAACTTTTAAATACAGTTATTTTTCTCTAAGAGCCAGTTCTAATAGTCTTTCCTATCATCTTAAAAGTCAAGCTGAATTCTTACCTCCTAAATTGATATCTTCGGGATCCCTAACTCTCCTCCAGCTACTGGCTTTTTACCTGGAGGTATGTGTCTTGCATCTGCCTATAACAAATCTCCATATAATTACACATCAGGCAGAAAGAAAATGTTGTGATTCTTCTTTAGTCATAATAGATTTAAAAAATAAGGGGAAAGGGGGAAAAAAGAGATAGTAAGATATAGGTAGGAGGAAGGCTGGTCAGAAGGCATGATGATAAGCTTTTGGGCACCTTAGTGTTTTATAACCTTCCTTTGAACAAAGTTTCAAGTCTAGGCAAACTGACTCACCCCTTTGGCCTTTAGTGCAGCTATGCCAAGATTGGTGCAAATTATTACACACTATTTTATAGCCAGGTCTTTGAAATGTGAATCACTGTCTTTTTGAATGTAAAATACTGTATAATACATATTATTGGAGTATGGGTCACTCTGTAATGTTTTACACGACTGTTGTATAGTACTACCTTGAACAGTAAAGTCAGCGTAATCTATACAAAACTTCAGTGAGAGAGAAGCAGTTGGTACAAACCACGGTAATGGAAAACCTGGGAGGCTGCTAACAGGGAAAACAGATTGATGAAAGATAGTAAGTTAAAAGAGTTAAAATTCTACTGATGGCAAATAGCTCTGTAAAAGCATTTGACCTGATACTTCATTATAAATCCCTGGATATGAAATAAGTGATGCGATCTTGCAACCCAGATTCTGCTATACTCCCTTGAATATGGTCACAGCTAACCCTGTGTAACTGGCGGGCTTTATGCTTTTACTTGAGAGGGTGAAGGAGGACCTCTGCTTCCTCCTAGCCCTGATCCACTCTTCGCCCCAGTGTGGGTGAGCCACTAGATGGGGACAATGCCCACATGTCCTAACCCGCCCACATGTAGCCACTGGCAGCTGGGCTGAGGCTTCATTAAAGAGCTAATTCTGTAACTGTGAAAGCTGTTGAGCCTCCTAGCACTTGGATGTGAGTATTTTTTAACACGAGCAGGCAAGATGACAGTCTCAAAGCTCTCAGCAAACAAGCTGAGTATCAAGAAACGCAGGTATCGGTTGCAGCATGCTCACAGCTAGTGTGGTGAAAGGAAGGCCAGGTAAAAGCATCTCTGGAAGAATAAGAAGCTTCTAACCTTACTTGGCAGCTGGTAATGCTGCTGTGGCAGAGTGGTTTCCTTACACGCCCACAGACTGGCCCCTTTGGCCATACAGGGCCTTTCTGACCCACAGAAATGGATGGCTATGACTCACTCAGAGATGCCCATTCATAGGAGATAACAACTCATGCTGGGACTGGGGGAAGGATGCAGAATGACTTTGCTATCACAATTTGGCTAAGAAGAGCCCAACAGCTCTGTCAGTAGTACCTCCATCTCCTACGAGGTTGTACAGCAGAGAAACAGGGTATGAAAAGGCATCTGTTTTAATCATCAGATACAGGACTTACGCATGCTTAGAGTCCAAAAATAAAACAGGAGTATTAATAAAACGTCACTTAAACACAGAGAGAAAACCAAGCTAAACCAAAACCAACTATTTGCCAATCTCACTGTACTATTTAGAATCCATTTTCCTTCCGCATGCTGGGCACCCTTACCATTGACTGAGATTGTCATTACCAGCAAGCCATACTGCTTCAGAGCTACTGGAGCTAAATTCCTCTCACTATTCTGCAGCTCATCTGTGTTGCTCCTCTGTTTTCCAGTTATGCCTGCTCACTGGCTTATCTTTCACCATTTGTGATACAAGCCAGTAACTGCCCTTCCAGGCTCCATGTCATTGTTTCTCTGGCCTTTAGGCATCTATTTCTTTTTCTTCCTGGGATAGCCACTTCCTCAATCTCCTTCATCATTTAACTGTTTTTATTTTAGCCTTTGTTACTCATTTTTTGCTGCCCGAAGTTCCTTTCATTTCGTGTCATGCTACTTCCTGAAGTGCTGGGTTAATATTTGACGGTGTGGCTGGGCAGAGGCAGTGGGGTTCTGCCACTCTGCTTGGCGAGCCCTCCTCTTGCTGCACTGCTGCCAGTGTAACTGTGGTGGTAAGTCAGTATTTATTTAAGCTCAAGATTGGTTAAGTGTTTCATTGGGATGGGACAACTATGGGCTTGTCTATTAAAGGAGATGAAAGGCATTCTCTCTACCTGCTCTCCATGTTTAATTTCCAAGCTTTTTGTTTGAGTTTGTTCTGTTATTCTCTTTAATGCTTCTGATGGCTGCAAATTCCTAGACAGTGAAGACCAGTAAGATGCAAACTCCTTCAAATCAGTGCAGCCTGTTGGGTAACATTTTAAAAAATGTGTTATGATAGTGGTTTTCACTGTGGTCACAGCCCCGGGGGTTATTTTATGCCCTGATGTGACCATTCTCATTATAGCTTGTGGCTGAAAACTTTGCAGTATGGATATCCAGATAACAATGTTCTTCCTTCATCATTTGCACTGTATTCTTGTGCTTCAGGTCTCTGCTTCGGACTGAAGCTTGATTTATCACAGTGTCACAACACAGTGACATTCTTACAAATCAGAATTCAATTTTCTTTATCCACATCAATCAGTGCTAGGTGCTGTACAGCTACACTAAATCTGGGACCTGAGTTGTTGAACACTTCCTGCACAGCAGCAGAGTGGCAAATGTTGGTGATGTCTATTTTGGCATGTCCCCAGCACCTCCTCTAAAAGCTTCTCCTGCCAATCATCCATGCAAGAACCAGTCTCTGTCAATATGGCTCTGACTGTGAGAAGCATGAGACTGCCAAGGTGACATCCAGCCAGCTGAGGCTGCCAGTGGTGGTTGACATCAACTCAAATGAATGTAGGATTCCTCCCCTCTCTTTTCCCCTCTCCTCCTCCCCCAAGAATGGGGCTTGAAGAATAGAAGTTCAGCCAGGTAATAATTACCTTTTTTCATTTCACTGTGATTTACCATCTACCTGTACAGATTTTCTTGCTCAAAGTGTATTTTTCTTTTTTATTGACAGGTAACAGAAGAAGTAGAATTATGCCCTAGTAATCAATAGGTCGATTTTAAATCCCTTTTCCCCTCTCTTCTACAATGTTCAAGAGGAGTCAAGACTTTAAGCTTCCTAAAAGCACATGAAACTAATTATGTAGCTATTATGACAGCACATAAATGTTATAAAAACAAATGAACGTTCATCGCAAAGAACGTTTGCCTCTGACCGAATCTGTGTGACAACTCCATCACATGACCTCCATGCTAACTCTTTTGGTGGTATAAACACCTCTCAAAGATGGCAGTCATTCCATCGCTTGATACATTCAGCAGTTTATAAAGGTTCACAAGTGAATGTGGACCAGGTTAGACAGAAGGGACTGAGATTGTTTTTTCAGAATTTATATTATTATGTAGTCAAAATTTTCTAAATAATAGAGGCCATAGGACTTGAATTAAGTTCTCCTAAAAATTCAGTGCATGTTACTAATAAATGTGGATGGTTTTGTTTCCTGTGCTGTAGCAATTATCTGCAATTTCTGTATATATTGTCAAATTCAAGTACAGCTCCCTATGCCTGCACTTTTTCACTAGCAGTGCATTATTAGTATGTCAGATTCATAAAGAGTATCTGTAAGGTGGCCAGACAGTTGGACTTTGCATCCTCTGGGGCTTCTTTCATCATTTTTTCTGCAGCAGAACATGTCCTTAGGGCAGTGACACCTCTCTTTCTCTGCTGTCATTGCAAAAATAATTGCAATAGCTTTGGAGCTGCAGCCTCATTTCCAGCTGTACATAATTTGTATCAGGGGACTTGATGTGTTGCACAGATGGAAGAGAAAGAGAGGTACTTTCAGGGTTAGGGCATGAGGTTGGGAAGGAGCCGCTCAGATGCCCAGCTCAGATGTTCCTGTTCCTAGGGGCTGCTCTTTCCTCAGAGCAGGGCTTTGGCTTTAGCTTTCAGCAACTTTGCTGATGGGAGCTGTGTGTTCCGTCTCCTGAGAGCAAGAAGCAAGAGTTTCTGTCCTTGGGAACATCCATGAGGCAACAAAATATTGGGGTTGGCTGTATTGTGGTGTGTGGTGCATGCGAAGAGCACACACGTGGATGTACCTGTCTGTGGTGGTACAAGAGGACGTGACAGGGGAGTGGAGAAACAGCATGATATTGCCACATCCCTGGTTGCCCCAGGTGCAAGGCATTTTGTAAATGTAAGAGAAAACAAAGTTTATAACAGAGTGCTATTTTTGTCATGATTTATTGGTTTCTAATTCATTTTACATCTATTTTTAAAGTCACAGTCCTACAAGTTTCCAAGCCATGTGTTGCTATTCTTGTAAGCAGTCCTGTTAGCTTGAGATGGTCTCCCTCCATGAGTGAGGGATGTGAAGAGCAGCTGAACACCTGCTCACAGCCACCCCACTTCATCGAGAAGTTATCCAAGAGCTTCCTACGGGAGCCACTCACAGTGCCCAAATAGTCCCCACCTCAGCCTCTGATGATTTTTTATCTCATTTCATTTTGTTGTATGTCACCTTAGTAGAACTAAATAATAATTCCTTTATTAAGAAAACAGGTGGAGCTGCTGCCTGCACTACAGAGAGATGTTAGTTTCTTCATGAAGAGCTTTCCATAAAGCTAAGGTTAACATTTTTACAAAAGGAAACATTTGACCCAGTACAGAGTATTTTAAATATTTGCAAGGGTTCTAACAGGCAATGATTTTAATTCCACTGAAGCTACTGCTAATCAGGAGACAGAGCTTATGCAGAACTCTCTCTTGCAAGCAAAACCAGGCATTTAACATAATTGCTACATAAGAATAGGGTCTAGCAAAGCATTGAAGAGAATGTTTGACACTTAAACATCTGGTTAGAGTTAGTGGGGCTATTATTTTAGCTTCATGTCAGAAAAACCCTGCCATGTTAAAGTTTAATTTCTCAGGTTTAGAGCCCATGAGCTTTGCATAAAAATAAGGGTTTATTTATATGAAAATATGCTCTGTCATAGTCAGATTTTTTTTATTATTCTTTCCCTCATTTGCCCTCAGACATGGGTATTTGAGGCTGACACATTGTCTCAGCAAATTAAGTCAAGCTGGAAACAAGAGTACAGTGTTACGGCAGAGCAGCAAATAAGATTTACATTTTCAAGCAAGAGCAGTAATTAGGCCATTGCATATTTTATATCTTCATGTTTATTTTCAAAGTGGTATATCAAAATAAGCATAGAAGTAACAAGACATAAGTGCTCCAATGACCAGCTGGGGTTCATCAAGTAAAAACTACAAATTACTCTCCGATTTTGCTGCCACCCACAGAGTTTACATCTTTAAAATACCAGCAGGCAGGTGCTCTGGCCAGAGCTAATTGGGTTTGTAGTTAGGGACATACTGGGTTTCTGAATTAAGAATTATGAAGGGAATAGGCCTCTTAGTGAGTGATACACTACTTAGCATTGTGCTGTGGACTTTGCTTCAGCATGTGAGGTTTTTGGTGCTTTGAGAAGCAAATGAAGTTTTGAACTGATGATGTTGGTGCAGATTGTTATAACTGCTTGACTTCAGGCAGACAAGCTTTGAATGCAGGTGTCCAGGTCCATTGATGCTGTGGTATGAGAATGGTCTACAGGATCCCAAGCTCTAAATTCTCATGACCCAAATTGTCCTTCCTTTCGCTAAACATATAGTGTTTATGTGCTCATGTGTATTAGGTGAAGCTGCTGTTCTCCCTTGTTGTGCTGAGCAGGCAGCTTGGCCAACAACCATCGTTCTTACCATATTTCTGCACACAGTCTTGCGCTGCAACACTGTTTGCCCACACACAATGCTGCTTTTCCAGCAGAAGAAATGTGGCAACTAAATCAGCTGACTGGAACTGCAATTATATGCTAATTTAAGGTTTTCAACCATCAAATGCCTGTAGTATTTCTTCCTATTCTGACATCTTTTTCTACAGTGAGAGTAACTGTGTAAATTGAGCTAGATTTAAGAGAAAATAACTCCCTTAAGTCTCTCTTTTTTTTCCTGCCCCCTTCTTTGCTTTACCCTCCTATCCTAAATATGCAATCCTTTCCTAATACTTGCTATAGTAATTCATATCCAGATACATACTGCAAGCATGGTAAGAAAACACAATCCAGACCATAATCCTTCGGCTTTCCTCCCCACAGATCTGATGGCACAAAAGCCTTGCTACAGCTCCCACAAATAGAAAACAGGTTGGGTATTCCCACCTGCCCCCTTTTGAATTGCATCAATTCTGATTATGAACCAGAAAGAAGAAGAAATGGAGGATAGCTCCCCACCACTCTGTGTCACCTGCGGCCAAGCGCATTTACCAGAAGAAAACCACTTGTACAGCTACATCGAAGAAGTAGATGATGATCTGATATGCCACATTTGCCTGCAACCCTTGCTTCAGCCATTAGACACACTCTGTGGTCACACCTTCTGCACAGCCTGCCTTACGAACTTCCTTGTGGAAAAAGACTTTTGCCCCATGGACCGCAAGCTTGTGATTCTCCAGACATGCAGGAAGTCCAGCATACTAGTGAATAACCTCCTGGACAAGCTAATGGTTAGCTGCCCTTTCACAGAACACTGCTCAGAGGTCGTGCAACGGGGTCACCTTGAACAGCATTTCCAAACCCAGTAAGTCGTTGTTGATAGACCTTTTTTCACTCTCTTTTTTTGAGTAGAGGAAAAAATATCTTCGATTAATACTGATTAAAGTAGATGGTTAATGTAAAGAAAGAGTTGTTGATTTCACTCTCAATGAACACCTACACTATCATTAATTTAGAGCTGAATTTAGTCTATTTATATGTCTATATCTTACTCTGTTTTTAGAATCAAATGCATGTAAGGTACTTCATGCTATCGTTAGCAGTTCTGGGTGAATATCTTGTTGTTAGCTGCCTAATGGCAGTGTGTATGTAGTCCAAAGAGATCTGTGAGTTTTGGGAAGCTAAGCTATTATAAATATTTTAATAGCACATTAAGGGTTTTATAATTGCCCTTTCTTCAAATCTTTTTTGAATCACAAATGCCCTATATGGGAAGTAGAGCAGAAAATATTCTGGTTTGGTATCGGTCTTTGGACCTGAGTGATACTTTCTTCCAGGTGAGCACTTACCCAGGGCACCACACCATGGGGATCACAGAGAGACACAGTCTGGAAGATCACCCTGGCTGGACTCCACCTCCAGCCTTACCCCTCCTGGTAGCCGGAACACCCTTCATCCTGCCTCTGGGAGAGACCTCTCCAGGGAGCAGTTTGGTTCCTCTGCAAGGAGAGAACCTAATGATTCTGTTTTGCACAGTAAAAGCATGTGCTGCTGCTTTTGTCTTGCATGTTCTGCCTTTTGTAAGGAAGGCAGAAGGGTAAAGAGGTACATTCAGGATTGTGATTTCTGACAGCAGACAAACACTTTGTCATAGTTTGCATAACAGCACCTCAGGTTTGAGGAGAGGTGAGGCCTAACATAATGCCCTTTCCTGAGACCTGTATCTGCTGCCCAGTGAAATTACTTACCCTGAAGTTTGCAGGTGTAAATTGTGTTGCTAGGTGTATACTTCTGCATGTGCAATACCAAGGAAGCCTTTAGCAACCAGCATAGGGCTCCAGACTGCTGCTGGGGGCACATTCCTGCACAGACATGGCAGCACTGAGGGTCAGAGCACTGCTGGTGAGCAGGCTGGTGAGCCAGAGAGTAGAGGTATGTTCCCATGGCTACACACTTCACAGTCTGGGAGCCCACAACTGAAAACAGCTCTGCAGCCTGCCATTCAAACATGTCTGCATTTGCACTGGAGACCTCGTTGTCTGAAGCACCTGGATTCTCAGTAGGAATTTATTCACTTGAAGATATTCACTGAAGTTCGGGTGTCGTAACCAATCAAAAATGTGACCATTTTGCATTATTAAAAAATGAAAAAACCCCATCAGCAACAAGTTTGTTGATCACTTGCAAAGGTCATGAGACCACTTTTCACATGCTAGAGGTTTGGTGTTCGTGGATTTGGGTGCCCTTGGTCCACCCATTTCGGGACCTGGCTTTCCCTGTGAGAGTGCTGCTGGCTCATGGTGTAAGAGATGGTGGCACGCCTCAACACAGACCAGCAGTGCTCTGCGAGTTTCACTGTGTGCTGCTAGGGGGAAAAAATAGCAAAGTTACTCATAATTTTCTGTCTTTGGTCGGTACTTGTCTGACAGGCCTCAAATGCTAATTTCAATAGTAATGCAGGTAAGGGCAATGTCAGTCTTCTTTGAGCTGCTGTCACTGAAATTATGTTTCTCTACAGATTCCAACCACAATATCTTGAGCCTCTAATGCAAATGCCCTTTCTCTTTGCTATACATATAGCTGAATTTCATGTGATTTAGACTTTCCTGTTTGTCTTCTTTTTTTTTTACATGATAATGCGGTGGTTGTAAAATTAGCAGGACACCAACCCCCAATTCAGCCCCAACCCCCAATAAATAAGCAAATTGGAATATTGTTTTTTACACAGAAGCCACACAGCTAGCACAACTCCTGATTTCTAGTGTCGATTTTCCTATGTATGTACAAGCAAGTCACTCCAGTGTCTTAGTTTCTCCTCCTTAAGGTGGTAGTAAAGGTACCCCTCACTACACATCTTACAGAATTGCAGTGCTATAAAGCATGATTTGGTTCTATAAAAGCCTGGCAAGATTTTATTCTAGCACTTACTGTTGAATGTGAGTGGCCTGGATCTTCTCCTCAGGATCTTCAAGATCCTGTGCTTCTGGCTTGCTTGGCCTGAGACCAAGCAGAGATAGGATTGTCTCAATAACATGTTCCCACAATCTCTTGCTGTTTCCCCTTCCCTGTGTCAGGCTTCCTGCACCGGGTCCCAGCTTTGCAAACCCAGGGAGCAGAAGACTGGAGAGATGGAGCAGGGATCCTCCTTCCCTAAACCCTAAATCCTCTAAGGTAGTGCAGTACAGAGCATTGCTACATAGGCTGAACATTTGCTTCTTTGCTACTCACGACATGTGTTTTCCTTTCCCAGAACAGTTGTGAGGGCCGAGTTACCTTTAGGCCAAAGATCAGAGACAGGCAAATAGGAAACCACGGGGTACTTCTGCTTTTGGGGGTTTCAGCTTAACAGGGGGTGGGTAATGCAGCCTCACTAGCATTCCCACTTGAGGGTAGTAATAGGAGGGAACATTCTGAGTGACCTCTAAAAGTGGACTTCTGCATCCTTGTGCTTGCAGATATTGCACAGTACCATTTTTTTTTTAAGCGCAGCATTAATTAAGTATCACCTAAGGTATTTTACGCCTCTGCGTAAATTAATGCTTGGAAATGCAGAAACCTCTGTTGCTATCCCAACTCCAATTAATGGCAGAGAGAAGGATGTTATGCTCTGTCATGCCCAGGGACAGACTGAGCAGATTGAGCTGATGCTGTTCTCTTTAACTCTGGTGAATTAACAGAGAGGAGAGAAAATGTGTGACTTTGTTAATAAAACAAATACCATAATAATCATAAACATTCAGTGCCTGAGGTGAGAACAGTTCAGAGCCCATCTGAAATCTCAACAGAACATTATTGTGTTCTCAGTGAATAAATTAAAGTAGGCTCTGCTAGGGTCACCAGGTTGGTCAGCAGTCCTCACATTTCTTGCATGATTCAGGTTCAGACCAGTTCTGGTTCTCAGAGGGAAAATGAAAGTTTGCCCTGATCAGAGATGAGGTCACTGATGGGACAAGGTGAGCTTGCTGTTTGATGCTTTGGAATTGATGAGAGAACTTTATAATTTTTTTAAACACCGGTTACCATGGAGCAGTCCATTGAAAGCATCCTTATTTAAAACGTTTGCTCTTGCATTCTTCAAAAAAACCCTGAGAAGAGACATGTCCTTGGATTATGACATGATTTATGTTTGTACAAAAACATCTGACTGGATTTGGGGAATTCAGACTGAGATGCAAACAGCCAGCAGTTGGCTGTGATCTTTTGCAGTGTTTTACTTTAAAAAGGTGTGGTCTTCCGATATCGCCTGCTACAAAACTCTACGGGGGGCAATTTTTTCCCCCCTTGTCAGACAGCTACACCTTTTCATGATGCCGTTTAGCTTGTAACCCATCTGCTTGTGGGCAGTGATGTAAACATACCAGCTGCCTCTGAAGAACCACTCTGAATCCTGCAGGAGGCAGGTCTCTTCCCCGAGCATCGCTCTCCTCTGCAGCATAAGTCGCTGTCTTTCCAACCACGCTGTGCTGTCCCTAAACCCTCACATCTACCCATCCGAGAGTCAGATCGAGTAATCCTCTTACAGGTCAATGATTTTTGCAGTGTAGCTTCATTTAAGGGATTTAAGCTCGATTCATAATGTGCTACCATTGCATTGAAATGGAAAGGCTTGCTTAGAAGGGGCTTGGCTGGCACGAAAGCTTCTCGTGTGTCCCACCAGCACAGAGAGACGGTGGGAAGGAGGAAATCTAGCAGCAGTGCCAGCACTGCACTGAAAATGAAGGCGCTCCTGTTACTGGTCCTACCTTGGCTAAGTCCTGCAAACTACATAGACAATGTGGGCAACCTGCACTTCTTGTACTCCGAGCTGTGAGTACGCACAGTCGCGCCGGCGTCGTGCTCTCTGTCTGTCTGTCTCACCCGAGTGGCGGGAAGGGGCTCGCCATGAGCGTTTTGGGGGGTCTGTCTGTCTGCCTGCGTGTCTGTGCCTGTGCATACGTGCGAAGAAAATCCTGCAATGTCTTGCCAACAGCTTCACACCGTGCTGCTTCCCATCCGGAGGGCTAATAATAGCAGTACATCCCCATTGCTTTCTGCTCTGAAAGCAGCTGAGTGAAGCTGCTTTTTGCCTTATCAATTTGCTTTTCTGTGCCGATGTTTTAGGTGTTTGTTTTTGGGGGTTTTTTTTCCCATTTCCAAATCTGCGGTTTTTCTTTATTTCCTGTAAATAGCCTTGCGGAGAGCTGGGTATAGAGGAGGACATCAGGGTAGACACCCCCAGTAGAGCACTCTCTATGTGTACATGCATAATGTTCTGTGTGTAAAGCTGCATGCCTGTAGCAAAACGCTGAGAAGCCTTTCACCAGAAATAATTCACTTGAGACAGAAATTTCCTGTATTTCTGTTTTTGCCCACAGCAGAATGTTATTTTGTCTGTAAAGCAAATTTAAGTGTAGCAATTCATTCATATATCTTCATATTTAAAAAAAAACCACTTCGAACAACCCCACAGCTGATCTTTCCAACCCATAAATCAAATATTCTGTGGTATCATTTGTATATGTTACTACTTTAATTTGTGCTTGAATGTTATTGTATTAGTTAGTGGAGCTTTTATGACTAGAAATATGTATTTGTTTCAGTATGTTTTCATTAATTATCTGTTGTTTGTATTTTAACAAATTGTAAACTTTCAAGATCTTCATCGAGATAATGAATGGTCTAATTCTGCTCAAAAATGAAAAATTACTGTACTATGCCTACAGTGGGAATGTTTTAGTAACAGTTGTGATTAGTACCAAAGAGACTAATTTTCAAATGATTTTGTCTCTACTGACAGACAAAAATAGCAGTGTTTTGCAGAAACACAAAGTCCCCTTTTGAAATTTTTGTGTAATGTGCATGGCAACTATTAATAATTTAGTCACACTGCATACAACAGCTCAGGATTTCTGTATGCCATAGGTGTTTTTCAACATTTAACAAATCCAGTGTTGAAGGTTGCAGCTATGCCCTCATTTTAATTTACTGGCATTTTGTTTAGGAATGTTGATTTTTAGAAAAACACAAACAACAACCAAACAAAAAGCAGTTAAGCCAAGCAGGCTACAGGAGCAATCAAGCTCAAAGCAGGGCAGATGAACACTTATAATGGAAACAATGGCATCTGGGACATCTAGTTTCCAGGAAAACAAACCAATGAGATTAATCGGAGCACAGGCGCAGATGCAGCCTACTTGCTTTTCTTGGGGAATTCAGGTTCACTGATTCTCCCAGGGTAAAGGGCTATGATGTACGGTAGCTATTCATCTCTTATTTATTTAGCCTTCTAACCCACAGAGATGTTAGTCATGCTGGATGTCGGCAGTTGCTCCTAATGGAGTGGGTGTGGATTGTGGCTTGGACGTGCGTCTTCAGTTGTCAGCAATGGGAGGTGCACATCCCCTCTCCAGTGCCCAGCCCTGGATGCTACCTGGCATCCTGGTGCTGGGAGCCAGTGCTCAGGACCTCTCACACCACTTCACCTTTGGCCAGAGCAATGGGAAGTGGGATTTGCTGGGGCTGACACAATCTAAAAGGACACCAGGTTGTTGGAGCTCATTTCAGGAATTTCTCCTCCTCCTCCACATGTACTTAGTGCCTCTGGCCGCAGCTGGATGCTGCACAAGGCATTGACGTACTAATCTGTGGGATGGATTCAAGGTCCTTTCTAATAACAGCAGTTGAAAGAAAAAGATAAATACTGTTTTCAGTCCTGTTTAATCAGTTTATACGAATGTTATGACCTACAGGTTGCTACTTCGGTTGCTTGGGCACTTGGATGTTTTTAATGCAAAGTTTTGTGAGTGGGACAGCATAGCCACTGGTGTCCAGGACAGCCTAACACCTGGGGGCACAGGTGAACTGCCACACAACTTTTGTACCCCAAACCCCACAGAAGCAGCTTCTTAAATCTTTCCCCACAGCCAACTGAAGAGTCTCTGCCACGTGCAGTGTGTCTGATGGCTTGCACCATGGCTCAAAACTAGACCATAGTAGGCAGAAAACATTTTTTTCATTATCACACTATCTTTGGTTGCTGGCCAGTACAAATACTGGCCTCATTCAGGACTCATTATTTTCTTGGCTGTCAGCCACCAGAGATACCAGTTGAGGAGGAAGAGGGGGATGGTGGGTTTGCAAGAGAAAAGGAAAGAGCTGGAGGACAGTGGGGGATGCAGTTACGATCACTGGTGCTGGCACAAGAGGAAGAATAAGCGTACTGGGATTCACACTGCCCTCCCTCTCACACAATCCATGTTTTCCCTTCTACCCTGTTCAAAGGTTATATTATTTGTATTGCATTGTTGAGGTTTGCTTTAGTTTCAGGGCATTTTTGTTCCTGAATGTGGAACGAGCACCTTGGGGAATAGGGATTACAGTATAGCACAAAACCCTTCTGGAGAGGCAGGCCCTGGAATCTGTCTAAGAAATAAAGAGATTTTAGGAGATTTGAAGAGAAATGAAGTTGGGGAAAGGCTGTGCCAGACCTATGCATTTCAGATGGGTGCCACACAGGTAGGAAAGAGAGGTGTGTGGCTGTGTTGTAGTGGCACTTTACGGGATAGATGTTGAGTGCCACTATTTTTAGTTTCCAGTTAGCAGTCTAATAATTAGAGGTGCTCTCAGAAAGCAAATACATATGCCCTGATGTCGCCTGCACTAAAACCCCTTCCCTGGCCATTGTCTGTTGTCCCTCCCTTAGCAAAAGTCTTGACACAGGTGTTGTTCTTGTCCTTGCTCTTCACCAAATCGTGAAGAGCAGCACATGGTAAGCCAGGGTCCTCCCTCTTGAGGAGAAGCCCATGGAAACATCTGACAGAAGGACAAGAGAAACCTGTGAGGTCTCCCTTGAGGAATCTCTGGGAGGTGTTGGATGTAGCCACACCAGCCCAATGTCTCTCACCATTGTGAGCATCTACAAGGGCTTTGAGGAGACCTTACCCCAGAGTCCATGATTTCTCCTTTATATCCCCATAAAGAGGCTTTGAAAGCCATCTGCTCTCTTTCTTCCTTATTTATGTTATTTTCAGAAAGGAAATGCTTGCCCAAGCATTCTTATAAGTTGAGGTACATTATTCTCTCTGATTAAAAACAAGGTATGTGGATGGAGAAGCAGCCCCTGGTCACTGTAGGAGGCTCTTCTGAGTGTGAGGACCTGGCAACACTGCTCACACCATTGCTATCCCTCTCACTTCATAGCAGGGCCTATGCAGCAGGGTATTTCTCAATAATAGGATTTTCTGCACCTTGCGCTCAAAGAGCCACTCAGAAATGGAATTGAGGGCAAGGAGGTTGCAAGACTAGGCAGTAAATAACCTCACCTTGTCCCCCTAAGGACATCAATCACCTGAAGGTGTGGGGTGGTTTTCAACCTAATCCCAATTCAGCACATTGACTGAGCAAGCTCCTGGGATGGTGCTGGGCATCGCGTGTGCCCAGCACAAGTCAAGCACTGGGAAGTCCTTGGCAGCCACTGTTGCTGGCACTGTTTCCCTCAAAGGATTAAACAGCTCCTGGCCTTAGTCCCTGCTGGTAATACACCAGCTAGATCTACCCCACTAATCTAAATCAAGCAATTGTTTTTTAAAATCTGTTGTTTGTTAGAGGGAAATGCATAACCTATGCTCACGTGCAAAAAAAACCCTTTTTTTTTTTCTTACCCCTCTTGTGTTTTACATGAAACAGTCAAAGAAATCTCACCAAATTAACTGGATCGAGTTTCCCCATATAACTTTTATATGATAACTACTCTCTTAAATTTCAGAACAGAACTTTGGGCTGGAATAACCAGTAAAATTTAGTTTCTCTGTTCATTGAATTTAAAAATAAGAGATGCAAGTTCAAGCTGTCTTCTAGTGTCATTGAGCACATCTTTTTTATGGCAAAACCAATGAGATGCACCCTCCCAGCCCCCTTAAAGCACCGAGTTTAACTGTGCTGCCAACTTCTTTAATTTCTGTCCAATTCAGTGGGGAAACTTGTGTCTGACTTCAAGTCTGTCCTTGTGAATTTAGCCACACAGAGGCTGGGGAGAACAGGACATGCATTACTCATGACAAAATTGATAAGCCTGGAGCACCTTTTGGGCTCATGTGTTAGTCCACTGCAAAAGTCACGTGTTGGCCTCCTTTCTCTGTGCAAAGCTGTGTTTATGGAAATCTGTGTCAAAGCTAAAATGTGAGGTTAATTAAAGCTGAAAGTGCTAGAAAGCAAAGCTTGAATGGAAATATTCTTGAATGAAAATATAAATGAAATGTTTAGGGTATCTGCATTAAATAGCCAGGACAAAGCAACTCAAAATTCAGAGGGTCTTTTCCAGGTGTTAGAATTGGGTGTCTCTCGGAAAGTGGAACTGAGGTGAATTAAAGCAAAAAGGCCTAAGGTGTAAGGGCTACTGTTAGCTTCACCCCTATGTTAAAGCTTCACAAAGGGGCCAGGAGGCAAACACTGAGCTGGTTTTCCTTCAGAATTCTGAGCTCTCTCCCAAAATCTCCCAGCAAAGAGCTATTAGTGTCCCTTTCTCAGCCTGTTCCCTTCCTGCAGTTTGTCTGACCCCACTCCACCAGCCCTCTCGCTTGCTCTTCTACTCCTGTCTTCTGTTTCGTACCTCTTCTGGTCCTTAGCTTTGTTTATTCCCTTCCTCTCTCATGCCTTGATCCTGCCTCTATCATGCTCCTTTGTATTTCCAGCCTTTAGACTTGCACAGGAAAGCTTGAAATTTTAGTACTAATAAGGCCTGAAAGCCCATGTAAGTGAACTGCAAATATGCTGTATTATTGTTAAAAATACGGTTTGTAATCCAAAGTCATAGTCTTGAAGAGCTAAAATTGAATTTTCTAAATACATTGTGTTGTATTCAAGAGTGTTTTATGTTAGCATAGGTGCGGCAGAAAGTAGTCATTTAATGGACTGCGAATGTCTGGGTCCAGTCACTCTTTGACCAAAGATTAATTGCAGTCCCTGGCAACAGAGTGAGGTCTAGGTCCGTCCCCCACCTTCTGCCATGCGCTCCCAGAGATGGTACCTTTCCCCGCCTGCACGTCCCTCCTGGCTTCTCAGCATAGGTTAGAGAATTTTTGTGGTATGATTAAGTGTTACTGGTTAGCATTTTTTTCCCCAGTGCCTTGATTCTAGGTGCAGAAATAAATTTGTCTGGGACAGCTCCAGAAACCAAAAACCCTGTGAGAGCATTAAGAAATTGTTGATTCTGCCTGGGAATTTTGTATGTAAGGGAAGTTGGCATTTCGGTTATAGATTGAGAAAGACCCCGCTTCATTTCCTTCTATACATGCGAGAAAGTCACCTTTACTCCATTAACAGCTACCTACACACAGCTGAGATCAGAATTAGACCTTTTATTCTTCTGGATTGTTTTCTCAAGGCTTCTCACACCTTTGGAAAAGGCTGACATTGGCCAGTGTCAATCTCAACAAACACATTTTGTTGCCAAAAGTAAAACTTGAGCCAGCCAAAAAAAAAGTGAAACCCTGCCAAGATGGAAAGGCAATGCAACAATTATGGTTGGCAGAAAGGTTTCTTTTCATGAATGACTTATGTCTCAGTTATGTTTGGTTTTTCTGTAAGCTGCTCAAAAGAAGGGTGCTTACATGCCTGGCTCATGTAACAGGAGCACAGGGGAGTCAAACTTCTCCCACGTGAAGGCTGCTTCACAACAGGCAAGCCACTTTGGAATGGGGACCAGAGAAGGCAAAGCACCAATGGTCTGGTGAGTAGGAGGAAGGAATGAGGTGGTGGGAGTTGCAGGAGTTGGTGATTACCCACAAGCAGCAGACTCTTGTTTCTTGTCTGACATTAAGCCACACAGGCTGCATACTGCAAGTTTGGCCAACCTCTGTATCTCTCTAACAATTAACCTAGTTTAACACTGGCACTGGCAGCATGACAAGGATATTTTTCCTTGAGCTAGTTCTCTGACAAATCTGCCAGAACTGGGCTGTCCTGCAACGTGAGGATAAGCACTGCTCTTGCAGCAACTCTATGCCTGTCATAGCTTAAATCCTGCTCTGAATACTGGTTCTAAGATCAGCTGCAACGCAGCTTGTAACACTGTTGGGAAGCAGACTAGTAGGTCTGAGAGTCTTCTTGGATATTTTTAACACTCTTGACCTTTTGGGGGAATCTACCTTCAAAGTCCTCAGTCCACAGAGTAGCCAACTGCTTTTCGTGACCTTCTCCGTGATAAAAGCTATCGTATCTTCCAGAAGCTAGAACTGATTTTCTGCATCTTGGCATGTGACAGCATGTCCAAACTGCCTTCCTGAGCCATGCAGTGACTGGGTGCATGAGGATGCCAACCGCACAGGACACAAAACAAGAGGTTTTATAGTAACATCACTGGCAATGTTGGACTAATAACAGCCTGTGTGGCAGCATGCATGTGACTACTTGGGGCTTCCTGTTTCAAAAGGAGGGTCCAGGCTGGTTCCTCTATGTTGAACTCGTACCTCAGTGAAGGTATCTGTTAGTCAATCACATGTCATATGACTAAACCCCCACTGCCACCAAAGAATTCCTGGCTTGGAGCTGAACTCTATTTTGGAATTAAGAACATGAACTTTTTTTGAAACATCTTAGCTGAATGCACCCCTTGGCCTCAGCAAAGCCACAGCTGGTGAAGACTGCATTTCAACAGTGAATCCTTGGGCTCTCCCTAGAACATGCTTTATCCATTAATTTAATTTATTGACAACAGATTCTGAATACCGAGTGAGGCAAGTTCAGGAGCAGCCCAGTGAAACGGCTGGAGATTTCAACAGATGCTGTGCAACTTTTGCATGAAGAAAAAACTCTGTAATGCATCCATAACTTCCACATATTGTACAATATATGTAGAAAGGAAATAGGCTGACTGTAACAGTGGGCAAGTCAAATCATATTGTTAGGAAGTTTTTTTTTCTTTTCAGTTGGATTTCTTTTGGCAGCATCCTCAAACTTCATTGATAAAGTCTTGTTCTTCTCAGCAGTGCAGGCAAACAACCAGATTTGTAACAATGACACATAGCATTGACTGTATCTGCTCTGGTATTCATTCTCTCTTTTTATCAAGACACTGAACTGAGTATAGAGGATACTTGGGTAAGGAGTAAGAAATCACCATTGACTCCTCTGTTTTAATGGAGTTGTCTTGCTCCATGACATTGCTGTGACATATGGCATGAAGATAAGGCAGCTAAGACAAGATATTTGCAGTTGCTGGAGCCATGCTTAACTTTCATTTGTTCTTCTACTAACTCACTACATATTATTTACCTGTTATATATTTTAAAATAAGTGAACAAAATGTCTTCAGAGCTATATATTTCAGCTACAAAATTCAATCATTAGTGTATTACTTTGTAATTTGTTTTTCTCTCCTCGACTCTCTTGAAATCATGTTGGCAGGAAGCAAGTGTTTTAGATCAGCAAGTCATTTCATATGCACATTTTGGGAAGCTTACACCACTCTCTATATTACACATTGCAGTCCCATCATTCACTAGACAATGTGTAATATATTTTTAATGTAGAATTTCAATAATTTAGTAACCTCTTAAATAGAAGACAAGGGGAATCTGGCATGCTCCAAGGATTGTATTCTCCTTTCTCCACTACAGAATACAGTGAATGGATAAGATTAGTAGACTGACAGCCTGGGAATTTTTGTGTTTTATGAAGAACAGACAGCACTAATTTTGAAAGCATAATTCAGGTATTTTCTTTTCTCCTCCCATATGTGATAAGCATTACTGTTACATGAGGTTTTTAACATCCAGTTAGCACTCGTGATATTCCACTGGTTTTATCTTTCATTCCCATGTAAAATGAGTACTGGAATGGTTTCACAGAAACATCCGCAGAGGCCTCTTCACTTGTGGATTTTATAACTCAACAGTATGAAAGGCCAGAAAACATCCCTTGTGGAGCAGGCTTTTATGCAGAGGAGATGGGCATGATTAACCAAATCTGTCCTGTGATCCATGGGAGACCACTGGAAGCAGAAAATATGCTGTGCTGCTGCTATTATATGAGGATGTGTAGGTTGACATGGAGGAGCAAGGCTGTTTCGCTCAATATGTATGAACTTCTCCTGCCAAGAGACTAAATTACAGTCAGAAATAAGTGCTCTGTATGAAAAGCACATGTTGCAACCCAACCCTTTGCCAAGCAGGCTTTGCAGTGGGAGCGGGAATCCCAGGAGTTGGTTGTGGCTTGCCCTTGTCAGCTCCCAAAGGAGCATCACCTCTGGTTCTAGTTTAAACAATTGGCACATCACTCCGTCAGGCATTACTACCTGATTTGTATTTACAGCAGGAAGATGGCACCGCTGGAGAAAAGATGAATAAGTTTCTTTTCCAAATGCAGTGTGTATATAACTGGTGTTTCTTTTTTTGTTCTTGGAGCTGGTGTGCCTACAGTTGTCATCAGGATCTGTTGGGGGGATGAGCAGAGTTGAAAGTGCCAGTTGCTGCTACTTTGCTTCAACCTAGACTGTGATGGAAATATTGATACTAATAATATTTGTAAATCAGTTTAGATATGCTGAGAAGATTCTGCTGTGGATGCCCAGTGGTATCTACTGCGACCCATGCCATCCTTGTGCCCCCCTGCTGAGCCTGGACCCTGGCATAAGACTGGCAGTCTTGAGCATCCCACACAGCCCCCAGTCCTGGGAACATTCTGTGCTCTCCACATCTGCTTTCCACCTGCATTGTGCTGTCACGGGTCAAGGATATGGCCAAACAAACATACTTTCCTTGGTGCCGTGTCTGTAAATTTTCTCAGTGTCCATTTTGAAATGGCATTTAAATCTTGCATATCTTGATGATTTTTAGTGGATTGAGTGTGCATCATTTCTAGCAAATATGCTGCTTTCAGTTTCTTCCCTCAGAGGAGATTAAATTCCAGTACATTTTTGTTTTATTCTTCCAAGGCATGAGTGTAATGAAGTTGGACAGTAATGGTTGCTGCATTTCACTTTTTTTCTGCTCTTTCCCCAGTGGCCTAAGTATCTGTAAGTTTGAAGGCACTTACAGTTATGGTCTTTGAGTTCAAAATAAATCAGAAGAGAACAGACCAAAACAGGACACAGCATCTAAAAAGATATATTTTATACAAATAAACTTCCACTTATTGTGTTGAGCTGACAAAGCAAACAAATGCAGTCCTGCAGATCTGCCTTTTTTATTATCTAGGCTTGAATAATAGTAAAGTGACCCAAGTGAACAAAACAAATTCATGAGGGGAAGCCAAGACAGAGTAACCCTCTTCTGGAGCTGATGAACTGTAATCCATACCAGATATTTTAAAAAAACATTTGCTCCTGCTCCACTTATCTCACAACACCATCTCTTCTCTTCTCTTCTCTTCTCTTCTCTTCTCTTCTCTTCTCTTCTCTTCTCTTCTCTTCTCTTCTCTTCTCTTCTCTTCTCTTCTCTTCTCTTCTCTTCTCTTCTCTTCTCTTCTCTTTTCTCGCTCCACTTCTCCAGTGGATGCTAAGTTACATCCTTCATATTTTTGCTAACTCAGTATTTGTAGAGAGATTAACAGTCTCTTTCTTAGAGAGAAAATGCATTTCACAGATTTGCTTTTTGTTAAGGGCTGCTAATTGTTGCTCAGATCTTCCTGTGCTTCATGTCTCCTCCGTTTTTCAAATCTCCAGCAAGTAGAGGTTGACAACCAACACAAAATATCATAGTGATTTTGTGCCCTGTGGTGCTTCACAACACCATGAGAACTCACAGCTGACAGCATGAAGGGTTTAGCCTGTGATGAGACAGCTTAATTTGTTTGCATGTTGGGTAAAAATAACAGTGTGCTCTTAAATAGGTGCTTATCTTTTTTGCAGTGTTGTGTAAACTCTCTGGATGCTACCTGCCAAGCACGAATTGGCTCCTTATGCCCTATTTACGTTTTGAGAAAAAATGCAGGTTTGAGTCTTTAAATAGGTTCTTCTGTTGGTTCCCTTGACATGACTCGTAAAGCTCATTCAGTCTCCTTCATCACCAGTACCAGGCTGTGCTTTTTTTTCTTTAGCCATCTTCCACCTGACGGCTCCTGGCTACCCTATATCTTTGTCTTTCCCTTGCTTCCTCTCAATTTCTGTTTTCTTTACACATCTGCTCTTGCCTCTTGCCTCTTTCACACATCTGCCCCACTAGGTTCAGCAATACCAAGGTAGATCAAGGTTATCACGGAAGTGTGGCTTTGAACACTGAACAGTATGACAGCAACAGGTATCGTCTGTCTGGTAAAGGAGAACAGAACTGGTTTAAAAACATTAGGTACTCTTGGGTTGAACTGTGAACAGAGATCACCAACTCTAATTTCAAAACCGCTTGAAGTTGGTAAATTCAATCAATCCATTGACAGACACTTCTGCCGGGGCTGCGCAAGTTCTGTCCTCTTTGCTGTAGCGGTGGCAAGACCCTGTCTGCATTCTTCTCTCGTCTGTGAAATAGTGAAATACTCAGTGAAAGGACTATTCCCTTGAGTGTCTTGTCTTGTTGAAAGAGAGGAAGAAAGAAAGGGAAAGAGAGAAACTGGCTTACTTGATCTGTCAAGAACCCTTGTGGTTGATTCCAATGGTGCTGAACACACCAAGCCATATGTCTTCCATCACCTTGGACTGTTGCAGCACTGCAAAACTCTGAGCTGATTGTTTCTTACTTTAAATTTATAGATTAATGTATGAGTAATATATAGTGAATTTAAGCTGTAGAACTTCAGCAAAACATGTGGAGCTGAAGGCTAAAAACAAGGAAAGCTTTAGCGGTTGACCAGTTTTGGTTAGACTGCTTTTATACTAACTTCACTTCAGCAGACTTGGTGAATTCTAAACATTTACCTGTTAGACTAAACATAGGTTAAGGCAGAACATGGAAATAGCTCAGCTGAAGAGCTGAAATCTAATCAGAGTTTTATCAACTGATCCTCTGCCTACTTAAATTACCATCTGGACTGAAATTCTTAAAAGAGTTGCAAGCTCTACAGAACCCACTACAAATGGTGAGACTAAAATAAGCCCAAAAAAACAGGGGTCGTAAATTCTCTCCCTGTATCATTCAGTTCCTCTTGCTTAGTTGATTTGTTTGGCTGAAGAACCTTGCTCTAGCAGTTCTCTGTCTGCTATTCCAGTACCCAGACAGAGGATGCTGTGGAAGAAGTAATGAAAACAGCAATATCGACGTGCTTGATTTTTACCTCACTTAAATTAGTTCTATACAGGTATTATTCCATTGACTTCAACAAATTACTCTCTTGAATTTCTTTGAATGAATTTGGAAGAAAATAAGGTTTTGCATACATGAGCAAACTTGTTTTTCACACCTATAGAGCAAAGAGATAGAATAGTAGAGATCCAAAAAATTATTTTTGAGAAAGGAGTGTCTAACCACACTAATTCACACCATGCAGTTTTTAGCAGAAACAGCAATTTTAAAAAACAGAACATCCCTTGAGGGCATGTGGGTGAATGAGTTGAAACAATATGAATAAAATGTCATAGACTCCAGCTTCTGCAATCTCTGTGACAACCTCTCCCTCCTTCAAAAAATACACACCTCTGTGTGGGAGCTGTGTAAAACCTCAGACTGCACTCTTGCTGTCCCTTGTGACAATGGTAGTTGTATGACAACAGATCTTAAAAAGTAGTGACTTTTCTCATGCTATTTTTTTTGTTGAAATTTAACTCCCTGCATTGGCAAACACAAATTCCATGACTTTAACACTGACCAGAAAGTCCCTTTGGAGCAGGATGTTTTCAGGAGAGTAGCAGGACTTATGATAAAACAGCAATCCAATGCTGAATGGTCAGATCTGCCACTGAAGGGCTAGGGTGCAGAAAGGTCACTGTTTGTCTCCAGCTCTGAAGCTTGTAAGTCCTTGTAAGGGTCATGCACACCACCACAGAAGGCTTCAAGGGGTTTAGGGGTGAACAGACTTGCTGCCCATCTCATAAACTACTGAAGAAGCTGAACTGCACAGCTATAGGCCAGGGATTAATCCTGGTCCCCTCTCACCACTTCTTGTTAACCACATGATGGGGATGAAGTAGGAATGAGTTAGACTTCTCTATTTCACCTCAGTGTGCCAGCTATAAGGAAGCAGAGGATTCAGGTTTGGTGGGTTTTTGCCTGTTGACTGAAGGGAAAGTCCGAGCTTATGGTTTCTTCATTCCAAATATTCTGTGTGATTTTTTTCCTCATCTCCTGGCAGTGCCTGAGAGTGGGGTAGGTCTGGCACCATATGATAAGCCTTCCTCTGTCTGTCCCCATCATCCTTCCTGGTCGAGCCCTGGGCACCAAGGAGGACAGGAGACAGCCCATGTCCATCTGAGACCTGCTTTGGCTTGCTGCATGGACATACATTGGTAGCACTTCAAACCAACCTTGAGACAGTGTTTTGCCTCTGAATGTGTGTGACTTCCTGCAGAACCCAGGAACAAACAGAATTTCACTGTTTTCTTGGGGACAACTGGCCCTTCATGGACCGGATGGCTTGCCAAGGGGCAGACACAGGGAGAGAGGTAGAGCCATGGGTGTGACCTGAAATCTTCCTGTGGACATTCTGTAGACATGGCTGTGACTGGGCAGGAGAGGGCTCATATAGGACTATCTCAACTGCAGCATCTGCACCAAGACATGCCTGTGCTCTGCTTTGTCAGAGAGAAACAGGGAAACTGGATCTTAAGTCATGTTATAATTTACATGTCTGTTTTTCAAGCAGTGTTTGCTGTTTGAAAAGTTAGTCAGGCCTGGGCTTCCTGAGCAATGTTTTCAAGAAATGCTTATAACTGTGTGAAGCATTATTCTGGAATCACCTATTGTGCTGTCTGCCGATGACAACTCCCTCGGCAGCTTTTTTTTCCCTCTCTGACATTTCCAAAAAGAACAGCTGTCCTGCTTACGGTCCCCTGTGCCAGGGAAGCAGTTGATGATGTTATCCTCCCCTCCCTTCTGGCTGCTTTGCAAAGAGTGCTTCTTCCAGATCTTCTGAAATAGTCACATAGCACAGAAATGGTCCTCACCCTTGCAAGCCAATGGTGAGTTGTCAGGTTCAGGGAGGAGCACAGAAATTCAGGTGACTCAAGATTCTGCATCTTTAGCAGTGACATATTTAGTAACACATGGATTGTTTGAAATCCCAAACTCCTTTTGGCTTTTAGAAGGTAAATGGGTGTTACTTTCATTCTCCTCTCTTGTTTTTGCTAGAAATGCTGAGGGAATAAAAGTACTCTTCCTACAGATACGGCTTTATGGCAATGTTTTATTTCCTACTGCTTTTTGTGCTGTGGTAATTTAAAGAGTCAAATCCTGTGTTGTGGGAGACATAGAATAAAAAAACATAGTAAGCAATAAGGACTTTTAATTACACATTAAAGAAAGCAAACTTGTAATTAGTTTTCAAGATGTGGCATATTGAGGAGTAGACCCTGTCTCTCAAGAGACCCAGAGCTTGAACAATGAGACATTTGGTGCCCAGAAGAAAGGGCAGGGAAGAAAGGGCAGAAATTATCCCAAAAAGATGGTTGGAACACACAGGAAAGTTAATCCGTAAGAAAGCTGGGTGTGAAGTGATGATATTATTCTTACTCTAGGATAGCTTCTCTGGTGAATACTCTTACTTTGGAACGGGGATGTCTCCAGGGAGGCTGTTCTCAGCTCTGTGTGTCTACACATACAATATACGTAGTGTGCCTGAGGTGTCATTCCACAACCACTGCAGTAATCATGTACTTCCCTGTTGCAGACAATCTCCTAGGAAGCAGCACCACCTCTGTAAACCAAACATGGTTAACTTTTACAGAATACTTCGTGTTCAATTTTGGAAGGTTGTCTTAATGCCAGTATCTAAGTACTCAGAAAACCCTCCAATATGATGCTGTAGCATCTTCAATTAGCTTTTAAAGAAAAAGAAAATAATTTGCCATGAGGCTGTTCTGTTTACAATTACTAGTTGTGAGGTATTTATTTCCCTTTCTTCCTCCTCCTTTTCTCTCTGTATTGCGCTCTTATAAACACACAGTGCTGAGTGTCTGGCTTTGCCCTTCAGGAAGCAAACTTGTTTCAGGGCAGTTAAGGAAGTTCCTCAGAAGGTGAAGATAGGTAAACTGCCAATCACTGGTCCAAGGCATTGTGAAAAATTACTAAAACAGAAACCCATGTCTGAATTTCTAATATAAATATTTAAATGCACTACCCATTTTGTTTAGTCTGTCTACTCTTTTTTTTTTAATCCTCAGTGTCCATATCAAGCTGAGGTGGATATTTGGGAACCACTGGAAAATTTCTCATTGTATCTATAAGACTATTCTCTGTTATATGGCTGGTCAAGCCACCCACATTGACAGCGTGCTGTGGTTATATTTACATGAAGCAAGTAGGATTTGTTTTATGTGTGTCTGAGTCAAGGCTGCAAACATGTCCAATGCCTCCAGCATGCTGCTGTCCACCGGGCACTGGTATAGACATCCAGCTGGAGATCCTGTCTTCTGATGATGGTTTGGGTCACCTTGAGTGATGTCTTTGATGTGAAAATTAGCAGATGATGAGTCATGGCATGAGCATGCTGTTGGAAGTTAGATTGCCAGCTGCCTTCTGAAGGACCAGGGTCATCTCAGTTTGAAGAAGACATGTAATTATCCCCATCTTGGAGCTGATAATGAAATGACATCATTTCCAATGCCACCTTGGTTTTCCTTCAGGGAGTCCATCATTACTGCTAACAAGACCCAAGTCTACTTAAATTGTGACGTTAACAAAATCACAGCCTGGGCTGAACAGCCTCGGGCACAGAGGCTGTCTGAGTCACCCAGATGCCACAAACTGTCACAGAGAATTCACAGTTTGGATTCATTTCAGGACAGGCTGTCGCACAGCAGCCCTGACCCATTTTGTGGGAGCAGCAAGGTCAGGCAGGATGTTTCTTCTCCCAGGACAGCAAGAGCAAGGCCACTGTCTTGTATTACCCGGGGGAATATAATTGCAGCTGATGCTCAATGTTCAGTACTTGAAACCTGCTGCTCAGGTTTTCCCATCATGTTCTAGGTGCCCAGCCATATGCATGATGTTTATATTTTAATATTGAAAGCAAAAACAGCCTTTAGAGCTTGAATATTGGAATTTCCAAGGCTGCAGTTTGTAAAAGGGGAAGGAAACTGCAACTTCCTAAAGAACATTTTGGATTTTTAAATTCTGTTTCCACTATTTTAGTTGCATGAATACAAAAGTTAACATGTTTTGTAACAGGACAGTATGAAATTACTGCCTCTTATCCTGAAGATTTTTTTAAAAAATTGAATAATTAAAGAAAAAAAAGGAGTGAAAACATCCAGTATCTGAAATATCTGAAGGGGGCCTACACGGAAGCCAGAGAGGGACTCTTTTTCTGGAACTGACAGGATAGGACAAGGAGTGATGGGTACAAACAGAAAGAGGGAAAACTTAGGTTAGTTATAAGGAAGAAATTCTTTCCTGTGAGGAGGGTGAGGCACTGGTTGCCCCAGGAGGTTGTGGATGCCCTAAGCCTGGCAGTTTTCAAGGACAGGCTGGATAAGGCCTTGAGCAATCTGGTGTAGCCAAAGGTGTCCCTGCCCCTGGAAGGGGAGGTTAGGACTAGATGATCTTTAAGGTTCATTCCAGCCTAAACAATTTTATGATCTTTTCTTATTTACACAATGCAAAACTAGCATGAAATCTGGGAGAACAGAAGCAACTAAGAAAACCTAAAGAAGCATGCAGCATCTGTAAGCTAAGGAATATGAAGGAGCAAGAGCCTGAGAAAAAAAAATTTGGTTTAAAGGAAGATACAGAGCAAAAGTTGTTTTCTTCTTCTCCTACTCTTTTACAGGGAGTACGATCATTCACTAGAACAACATCTCCAGGGATATAGTAGAGTTCCCATAACATAAGATTTTCAATATGCTTAAGGTTAATCACTTCAGATAAAAGTTTTATCACTTAGGATTTTAGAGAGGGTGCTAGATAATCTCATCTAGGCTTCCTCTCCCGTGAAAGGTTGGACACATGATCTGTTGGGGTCCCTTCCAGCCTAGGCTCTTCTAGGCTAGGATTTTAAAGTACTTTTCTTTGGCAGGGAAATACATTTCGTGTTGTTGGTAATGTGGTACCCACTTCTGAAGGAATCTTTTGTAATTAAGGGGTTTCAGTGTTGAATTCCCGCTTGCACCCTAATTTGTATGTTTTATTCCTTGATTCACCAGTTATATGCTGACGATCTAAAAAAACAATACAGTTTTCCAGAGAGGTTCTCAACCTGTATCTAAAGCCGCTAAGGCCACTTCTTCAGCTTCAGACTGAAGATGGGCTTGTGCGCCTAGATGGTATTGCCAGGTTTTCCCCAAGATACTGGCTGAACTAAGAGAGAACAGTGCTTTTTCTTGTGAACCTCTCCCAAATTCAACTGAAAAGCCACAGCAGACTCTGAAGCAGGACTCAGTTTCTCCCTCCCCAGGTGCCAGCTTTTCATTTGGACATAGCATTGCACTCCCTCTTGCTTGATACACCTCTCTGAATAAGCTTCAGCAGGAGGAGGAGAGATCAGCCTTATCCCAACCTGACCTGAGCTTTAGCGGTTAGAGCACTCCTGAAAACTGAGGTGCGAGGGTGTGAGGTCCTTCAGCCTCCCCTGCCAATGAGAGCTGACAGTGGTCTGCATACAACAGGAGTGAAACCACACCACTGCCTTATTGGATGCTTTCCACACTATTGAAAGCAGCACTGCCTGTAGGTGCCTATGTGAGGAGAATGATGAGTGGATTGGGCTTTTATCAGATTTGGATAAAGGAATTCAGGTTAAAAGTATTTCTGCTAGTTCTGTCACAAAAGGGTGTTCCAGAAAAAGTATTTTTCAAAATATGTACAGCATAAGTGAGCATTTCCTATTATGTGAGTTTTCAGGAGACTGTAAACAACATTCCAGCCATACTTGTGATGTGGCTGGATTTGGACTTTCTGAAGCCCTTAAATGCTTTTACAATGTGTGTTTCTTTTAATGGACGGGTGAAATATCTCACTGAAATATCTCATATTCAACTGGGTGGAACCTATAAAACACAAGCAGTGAAGATTTTTGCATGCCCAATGGGCCTGGGGGGATTTGTTCTGAAAACTGGCTCATGATGTCCCTCTGATCCACCCTCTTCTAACTGTATGTGCAAAAGAGAAGACTGCAATGCAGTTTACTTATAAGGCTGATTTGGGGTCCTTGTTGAATATTAGACACTGGATTTGATAAGAATATGGAAAATATTTCTGACATCTTAAGAAGCTACTTAGCCATACTGGCAGAGATATTTGCTCAAGACTCAGACAGGCTTCTGACAGGGATCTCTGTGGTTTTTCAACTGCTGATGTGTGCTGAGACCTCCTTTTTTGTGACCGTCCCTATGAGGAAGCAAATATGTGTTTAAAGTGTGATGTGTACCAAGATGTGTTAACAATATAATTTAGATATCCATGCTGATCTAAAAGGGATCTTACGTGACTTTTGGGTCACAGTGGTCAGAGACAAGTGCTACCTGAGTTCGAGCTGTGGGTGGCTGTCCATAGCATGTTCTGTGAATAAGATGGTAAAAGGACAGCATTCGTTGGATGAATGCAGCTCTATTGTTTCCTATAATTTCAAATTCCAGTGGAGAACATAATAGCAAACCCAAGCCTTGGGTTGAAAACATCTTGAAATTGAACACAGCGTTCTCTTTTTATTATTTTGTATCTAGAGACTTATGTGCATGTGTCACTGCGTTTAGCCAACAGAAGCCTCACACCTGCTCTCAGTAGTGCTGGCTTGTTGAGTCTGTGACGTAGCAGATATTGTAATTAGTTTTATTTTTAAAATAAGTGTGTGCTAAGTACATGTAAATACAAAGTTTCTGTCTGACAGGCTTTTCTGTCTGTAGCTGCAAGACTCAGGTTACTCTGATCCTGTCAGTCTTGTCAAAAAATCATAACCTCTTGTCCCATTGCGAGCATATTTTGCTCACTGCATCATTACGTCTTTATAGCATAGGTGGGGATAGTAGGAGGGGAAGACAATGCTGAGATCCTAAGTTCCAGGAGACTAGTTATACCTGTTGATTATAATCCAGTGATCAAAAGACTGAACAATAAACATGAAAAGCATGTGAATCAACAGATTGAATGTTTATTCTTAAAATTAATTATATGTGTACCTACATAATTTGAAAAATGGAGTGTACTGGATTGTGCGGTACTATGAGAAATAGCATTGCAATGCCTTAAGAATTCCTTTGTCTTTGCACTTGTTATTTTTGCCACAGATAACTTGATTTTAGCAGCATTAACATTTTTTGAGCCTTTGTGTATATATACTGTGATTTTCCTTAGTCTCATTTTTTAGTAAATGTTCTAAATGAGGAATATTTTCAGTGATCCTGCTGGAGCTTCTTTATATACGATCTCAATTCCTAATGTAAAAAGGCTGTATTATCATTATTTTCTTAGTATAAGGCAAAATCAGTGGTCAAGATTGCCTGCCGAGTGCTAGTTCTTTGAGTGGTCTTGGACTGACTTGAAAAGCAGATATGAATCTCACAGCTGCTCATGGCAGATCTTATGTTGCTTTCCAAACACCCAACTGATACACATTACTTGTTATTGCTCCCTTATGCACAACTTCAGGAGATAAAAGAATGTGCAAATATTGCTAAGTACCCAAATTTTCCATGAAGAAAACTCTCATTTGTGCTTTTTCACTTTCATTGTTCAAGTTTGACTCTTCTTTAAGTGGTGAAAGCTGAAGCTTTTTATAGATAATGATACAATTCTGGAAGGTGATGAAAGCACCTGGTAAAGTTTTCATCAAGCTCCACTTTTGCTGAAGTCAAGAGTAGATTTTAGTATTTCAGTACTTTAGTACAACACTTGAACAGGATTAGTGGGTTTAAATCATGTATTATATGTTGAATGCTGTAAGTACTAGAAGCCATCAGCAAAGTTTACGGGCTCTTACCAGCTCAAAACTGCTAGTCCCATGTGTCTTGTTTTTCTCTCTTATTTTGCTCTAAATCTCCTAATCAAGTACTCATAGGTTCCTTGCTATGTCAGTACCTGAGCACTTACCCGGAATTAGAGATAGTGTTCTGCCTCTGTTTTCCTTGCTTGTGTCAGCCGGTGCAAGTAGATTGCAAGAGATATGTAGATCACTCTTAGGGAGATTCAGTCTTTAATTAAGTTCAGTATAAATAAATACTGCTGTTGTTTTGTATCACACAAGATCACTCTGGTTCTGTACTTCTGTCCAGTAACTTCTTTGTCATGACAAACGTTTGTTTATAGTAATCTAGGAGTAAATAATGACTAATAGGCTGACTGCAGTCTTTCACCCTGGTTAACTCCCCAGGTTTGTTGCTCCAGGTTTACTTGTGCTCTACGAGCATTACGTTTAAAGGCAGCATTGGGAAAGGTAGAAGCTCTAGAAGCAACTCAAGGCTATGCCTTATGTGAGCAGTGGGAACAGTCTGCTGATGCCTTTGTGCTTTCTCAGAGCACTTGTGACTTGGACTCAGGTGGGAAAGGGGCACAGAAGGAGAAGTCACAAAGTCAGTTCTGAATATTGGCTTCTCTAAAGTAGTAGTTATGTTAAGCAAAAACAGAAGGTGTGCAAACCCATAACAGAAAGTTGACATTTCCAGCCTGGGTGCTGACTTGCCCATCTAGGTGCTCTCTAGCGATTTACAACTCCATTCTCCTATATATAAGACAGCTGCAATTTCTTGGTATGTTTTAAGACTAGAAGTTGAAATGATAATCCAAAGCTGAAGAAAAATCAGTACAGTTGTAGTTTCAAAATCATCGGTGACAGAATAATGGCCTGGAAAAAGTGTTATGAGAGAAAGAGAACGTCATCTGGACCAACAATTTGTGCTTAGTCCCAACAACAACTAGGATCATTGCACAGTAATCCCAGCCATGATTTTTGTCCACAATTGCGGGCAACCAGTATTGTTTACCAATTTCTTCCAATTCCCTGTATCCATGATAGTTAATGGGCCTTTTAAAATATTTCATAGTAGAAAATGGTGGTTGAAATACAGCTTTCTGAGTTTTAAAGAGAAGAGGGGAAAAATCCTAAACATGACCACATATTACATGATACTTTGGTAGCATGCACATGAAGTTTAAGTTCTACAATTCATGTAAGATTAAAAATTTGTTCCAGGTTCTTTCAACTCTCTGAAAACTAGTGGGAAATGTGGAGATTCCCCCCTTCTTTCAGTATGAGCAGTCAAATATGAAATAGGTATTTGGTTTTTATTGAATCCTTGCTCAGTTTGTGTCTGACACCAACTCTTTGTCCTTTGGTAGCTTTGGGAACTGTGGGGTCTGAACTCTGAATTGTAATTTCATTCTTCATCAATGCAAAATACTTTCCAGGGGCTGAAGCATAACCACAAGCCATGCTTGCTCCTCCTTAGCAAACAATCACAGAAATGTGAGTATGTCACTATAGCTGATGACTAAATAGTAATTATCAAGAATGCTCAATTTATTTTCCTCATATTCTTAGAAAACTCTACTTTTTTAATCTGTGGGAACCATAACTCATTTTTCCACCATTACTGGTGGACCCAAATTCATACAGAGTAGCTGATGTGGAAATATAAGTATACAGATAATCCTGCACACGTTCCTTACATGATGCACAAATATATTTTGTTTGACAGCACCTTAGTGCAAAAGCATTGTGAAAATGACAGTCCTTCTCTGGAGTCAGATCTTTACAGATAGAACAAAGTACAATTTTTGGCTTTGCTAGTAAGGTAGTTTTCCAGAATTTATTGAATTGTGATGTCTTCATTAATACAAAAAGTGTGGGAAAACACCTTAGGAAACCATAACAGGAATACACAGAAATTAAACTGAAAAAGATAGATATGGGAGAGGTCTTTTTCTATCTTGTGGGAAAACGTTTAAGCTAAATAGCTTAAAGAAATAAATGTTATTAGGACCTTTATAAATATTTAAAGACTAGTAATGCAGAAATATAGAACCACTAAATCTACTACATGTTTATACTATAGCAAAGGCCTCTGGCTGACAATAGAGAGCAAATAACATGAGAAAATCTCTCTGACAGCTAGACAGAGAAGCCATTTGCCTCAGCTTCTATCATAGTTATCGCTGTGCTGACACTGAGAAGAGCAGTGTTTATGGAAGCGTAGGAAGGAATTGCTGATCCTCAACCCTCCGGAGGCAGAGGGGATCATGCCACTGGCCCATGCTGCCCTTCCAGCCAGCCCTGATGCCCCGGGTGTCAGGAAGCTGTCTCTAAAAGGTTTTTGTTTATAGGGTTATTGAAGTGAAAGAGCAGTAGTAACTGGGACAATTTCCCACTTTAGTGAAAAATGTGCATTTTTTTTCCCCAAACAAGATGGCAAGCCTCCTACACTGAGAGATCATCAGGGAGAGGATACCCAAGTGCATCAATACCAGGGGACACAGTGCACAGAACAGCAGTGGCAAGCACCTGGAAATGTTGCTGGCATTATGAAATTCAAGTGCAGGTGCAGATCAGCATGTTTCTAATTGCCTGCTTAGATATGGATTTTGCAGCCTGTCTTTCAGCAAATGTTCACTGGAAACTGTAATCCAGGACTTTAAGCTTTACTTTTCACATGGCTCATTCCCTTCTTTATCAATATTGAGTAAGGTTTAATGTAGGCAGGACCTTCCTAGCCATAGCTGGTGATTACAGTAGCTTGAGGAATGCTCTTGACATGAGACAGTTATTTATGAAAAGCAGAAAAGGCACATGCATTAAAAAAATTTTAAAAAATCAGAATAATTTAAAAAACTTATTTATGATGCTTTTTTTCCATATGTAACATTCACAGAATGGTTAATCCCTGCAAGAACTCAGAATTACCAAGGAAAGATCATTTCTGTTAAGCACTCTGTTCCAGGATTGATTTCCCTATATAGCAAAAAAAGAAAAAAAGAGGCATTTTGCTCATAGGATCGGGATTCACAGAGGCTAGTTTTCTGAGCAAGGATGATACAATGTCATTGGGTTCAAAGAGCAGCGGAGTAGTGGTCACCTTCACTGCCAAAGATATTGGTGTCTCTGACCTGTTAAGTACTAGTATGGTTGGTCTGGATGGGAGATGGTGCATTTGATGCATTTCAGCTTAGATCTGTAACATGGGATTTGGTTGGAATTCAGGTGCCTTGCTTCTTTTTCATATTTGACTCCATTTCCTGGTGCACTGTTAGCAAAAGTGAGATCCGAAGAATTGGTGTCATCCCTGTCTGAGAACTGATCAAGTCACTTCACTCCTTCATGATGGAGTTTCTGAAAACTTTAGAGTTTAGGTGTTTGGCCTGAAATCCACGTGATTGGTATTTGGGTTATGTTTGGATTACAGTTGCTGCTGATGCACCCATGGTGTGAGTGGTTCCTGTTGGGCAGGAATTGTCGACACCTTCTTGTAAGTCAGCCCCTCCAATTAAAACCCCTCTCTCCTTTCTTCCCAGGCACAGCAGGAGCCTCTCACCAGGGTCTCACAAGTGAGGTTATCAGCACCAAGTTATCCAGGATGCTCCTTGTTGATCAACTTTGGTTTCTCCATCAGCCTTTCCAGTGGATTAGTTCAGGGGTACTAGAACAGTTGGGGGTAGTTTGTCTGACAGAGGTATGATACACACTGTTGATACTTGAGAATCCAACTTGTGTCAAAACCAAATTACACAGGGATGAGGCTGATTGCAGTGAGACCATAGCCGAAACATACTTGTCTACCCTCAGCAGGGTTTAGCTTTGGATCAGCAATGACAGTCCATTATGCAGTATTTTCTTCTGCTAGGCTATCTTAAGTGCTTTGTATACATCATTCTTAATTGCATTCAGACAATGTGTCCGCTGCTGCTACACTAAAGTAAAACAGCTCCAAAATACGAGTGGTGCTGGAAGTGAGGTTGGGAAAACACTACTGGAACTGGGCAGCAGAGGGTTCCTGCTCTGTTTATTTGTGTCAGGTCTGGCTCGCAAGCACTGTGACTCTTTAGATTCACTTTTTTTCCACTGTTTCATGCCCAAGCAGAGAATGTGAAGTGACACAGAAAGCAGGGCATTTTTAAGAACAAAGGCATTATAAATCATGGAATCATAGAATGGTTTGGGTTGGAAGAAACCATAAAGATCATCTAGTTCCAGTCTCCCTGCCATAGGCAAATATATACATATATTTTTTACCTGTGGAATTGTTTTATTTAGATCACTAGAAGAGAGGTGAAAAAATCCATGCAGTTGTCCTTGATTACGTTTTGGCTTTACATTTTTTCCCTATGTCAGCCTGGGTAATTGAAATCCTTGAGGTCAATCTCACTTTCAATCCCTCCTTTGCAGTGCAAGTCAAAGATGCTGCGAGGAGAACTCTCTTTTCAAACCACTGTTTTAATTTGAATTTCAAATAATGTGGAAATGTTTCTAGTGGCCTTGAGTTTAACTGAAGGTTATTTTTACAAATGATAGGACCAAGTTAAGGCAGCCACAGGGTTTTCAATCTGCTTGCTCCAGCTCTTGGGATGCGGTGCTCCCGAAGCCTGGAGGCAGAGCCTCCCTTGAGTGTTGAACAGGGTGTAAGGCAAAGATTGCCCTATGGCTGCCAGTATTGATACCAGCCAAAATTGCAGCCCTGGGTGAAATTTCAGCAGCCACCACTGCTCTCCAACTCCCCAGTGGTTAGTTCTTATGGCCAGAATTTCAGGCAGCACATTTCTGCTTCATAAAAGAGGCTGTGCAAACAAAATAAACTATTTTCTCAGTTTCCTGTATGCACCTAGTGACTCTACTTTAACGGCACGAACTGTACAACACACATTATTCTCGTCTGTTTATCTCTCTGGGGTTTGGCCTTCAAATTGTTTCGGTATCATATGGCTGCATGGATGCACTCGCTGTCTGGCACGACTGAGAAGGAACATAAATCTGCAGTTCACCTTGGCCTGCAAACAGTGTTGAGTTCACTTTCTGACTGCCCTATGTTAATCAGGTATTCCACTCCTCCAGTGTAAATCAGGCATTGTGATTAATAGTCACAATGAGAGAGCTAATTACTACTGGCATGTAGCTGTTTTGTGTTTCTCTCTTTTCTGGGAGACAAATCCAACCATATGGGAAAACATAGCTGAGACACTATAAATATGATTCCACTTAGACAGTCATCTCTTCTGTTTTCTGTTATCACAGCAGTGTCAGCACAAGCAAAACAATGAAAGTGAAGAGATGCTGTTGCAGATTTTATTATAAGTCTTGGGACTTTTTTTTTCTTCTTCAAGGATGCTGTGTTAATCTGAAGAAAGAGGGGTTGATTTGTGTTCATTTATGCCTGTCACAATTATTTAAGAAATAGCTTCAATGATCATACTTGAAGAGCTTTGGTTCTTCTTTAACTATTTCTGGCAGAGTTAGAAAGATATGCTTTGTGCTTTGTATCATGACAACTTGTCTTTTCCAATAAGCCACATCTTAAACTGTGTCAGTCCTCTCTGCATTCAAAGTAGCCGTCTTCTGTTCATTGCTGTTGGAATGAAGCTGTTGACTGTGTGTTTGCAGTGCAGCCAGCAGCAGCGAGTGAGGATTTCCGCAGAAAGTGAAGGCTGTAGCAGCGAAGCACAGATGGGCACCAGGCAGTGATTGAATCCAAATAGCTAGGAATCTTTGGACAGAGCCACTTCTGATCTTCATGTTGATCTTCATAGAACCCACCAAATATAAAAAACCTTCTGCATTTGAGGATGTATTCCCAAGGCCAGTGCTCTCGTATCAGCCACTTAAACTTTACTGACATGGGGAAAATACAGGCAAATGAAATAAAATATCTGTTATCATATTCTGAATCTTTGCAGGATTGCTGTAAAGCAGAGATTGTCTTCCGAGAACTGCAGGGAGAACAGTTCTCCCTGAAGCCGCTTCTTTGTGTTCACTTTATTGTGTTGGGGTTTTATGCTATTTTTAAATTATTTTGTCAAGCATTCATAGACTGGATTACCAAATGTGAGCTTACTGCAAGAAAGAGATGTCAAGGATGGGTTTCCAAAACAGTGTTGAAGAAGTTTAGGCGAGTAGCAAGCGGGAAAGGCCTTTGTGCTTCTGTTTCCTATGAAATCTAAGGGAGAGCATCGTGCTGTGGTTTAGGTTCTGGGGGAGTGAGAAAGTCTGGAAAGAAATACAAAAATACCTGCTGCAGTGGCGGCAGGAGAGCTCTTTCTTTCTGTTTTACATGATAGAAGTTGCAGTCTTACCCTACAGTAGGTGCCTCAAACAGCTTTTCCTTAGCCTTTGAAAATAGTAGACCTATCTTCTCTTCTGTAACAGTACTTTCTTCTGAGATGGCTCATTTTTCTTGTGAAAGGTTTCAGAAATAACTTCTGTTACAGCCATTCTCATCCAAGCCTTAAAGCATATACACAGCTCGTACATAGTTGCATCAATATGACACAGTTTGGTTTAGGTATTTTTCCCCTCTTTAAGACAAAATTTGTTGGAAGCAGTATGAAGTAAATGACAGTAAAACATAGTTTAGTCCCAAAAAAAGGTTATAATTCAATTGTCTTGTCAAAAGCCAATACCATAAGAGAAATTGAGCTGCTGCTCTGAAGCTGGTACAGAGAACTATATGACTTCTCCTCGTATCATCTTTCTGTCCCAGGAACAGCTTCCATAAATCATTTCTCTTCCAAGGCTTCTGTTCTGTGTACTACTTCTTTTCGGGACACTTCACCCACTAGCTTTATGTACTGTATGTATTATGCATTGCCTTTTGTGCATGCCATGTATTACGAAGAGCTTTCTATCCCTAAGGGTTTCTGCAGCTATTTCTGTGCGCCTTGTCCTACAGGGCGCTTTCATGAAAGTCATCAGTTAGCTTTGGCTATGAAGAAAGAGATAATAGTAACTGAAAGTAGGCCAAGCTCATTAGATTATGATTAAAAGGTAGTCTTTTTTTTTTTTTTTACACTGAATATGGTTCTAGTGGGTGGGCACTGGGCAGAAGTGGTGCTGAGGAAAAGTCACAGGTGCTATGTCCTTGGCAACTCTGTCTTTTCAGTTATTGTATAGCTTTCATTGAATATTGACTCATGAAGAGTACAGTGACCTTTAATTTCATTCAAGTGACTTTCTTTCATAAGTCTTAAAAAAGAAATGCCAGGCACGGTCCAGCCTTTGCTGTCTAGCATGAATCTAGAGCAGCTGGTTGGAACCATAACTAAATTTGTTTCAAAGTGAGCTTGTAATGTCCCTCTTATAATGCTGTATCTTCAGCTCTTCTGGGAACATGCATGTCTCCACTAGAAACAGAGGATTTTCCCCCAGATGTATTTTAGAACCTGCCTTGAGCTCTCCAAGCTGGTGAAGTCCCAGGCTGGCCCAAGGACCTTGGTCTGAGAACCTGGTCGCAGTCCCTTGGTGGGAGATCTGCACTCCTTCCTTGGCTCTGGTGGGGCTGCAGGGCCAGTGGGATCCTCTACCCCAGCTTGCACCTCTTCCTCTGTCAAGGCAATGACCTGCCTATTTCAGTGTCTCAGCTGAGCTGGAATAGCAGAGTTGGCAACTTCATCTTCATGGCTGAATTTGAAAACAATTCACCAGATGCAGTTCAAGTAGTAAATGGTCTGTACAGATGCCATATGCGGCCTGGATTCCTGCAGCTCTCCCTTTATTGATTGCATTGGTCTCTACAGACCACAGTGCCGCACTCCACGTGTGACCAGCTTGGTGACCAGGAGGGGTTTTCAGGAGGCAGGACCGGGTAAGGTGCCTTTTATTTCACCAGCAGACCCAGAGAAGCTGTCAGGCCTCACCCTGCTCTCCTTAATTAATCAGAGGCAAGTAGGAAATTACAGATTGTAGCCTCTGGCTTTATTAGCCACCTGGTACTCTTGTCCTCTTGCATCCGCAGTAACTATTTATACACATAACACCACACAGAAGTCTGTGGCTGTCCATTTTTCCTTGACCAGCAGTAGTTTTCCCATATAAGGTGGTAACTCAGCTCCTTTAAAGCACAACCTCCTTCTTTTTGATTCTGTGTAACATGACAGGACTGGCATTTTTCATTCTTGTTAATCATCCGTATTTCACTGGTCACCATGATCATCACAGTTTGTACTCCAAGTGATTCCTTGGAACCAGAAAATTTCCATAAGTACACAGCGTCTAAATGCAACTTGCTATCATGTCCCTCTTTCTCTCCTTTCTCCTTAGATGTAAAGGAGCATCCCACTATGGCCTTACCAAGGAACGGAAGAGGCGTTCCCAAGACTGCTCTCCAGACCATGGCTCCAGCTTAGCAGTAGCTGCCCTGGGCCCTGAGCTCTCAGCAGCTGCAGCCATCGCCTTAATGACAGACGAGCCAGGGCTGGTGAATCCGGCATTCAGCCCCACCTCAGAGGACAGCCAGCTGGGCAGCAGCCCTGGAGACCCGCACCGCAGCAACCGAAACAGAAGTAAGAACTAAAAATGATGACTTCAGAGCCTGGTAGCCCCTTTCAAAGTTCATTTTTCTGTTAAACATATATCAGTGGAGAATTTAAAAAAAAAAAAAGAGGAGTGGGGGAGAAGTGAAAGCTTTCATTTTACACAGTTTATCCAATTATACACTCAATGACCCAATAGATTTGAGTTGAAAAAAAAAAATGTCTTGGCCAGGGGCAGCATTGAATTGAAGATGGACTAGCTGCACACATGTAAACAGCAAGTCTTTAGAAAGATTATTTAGGCAAGTCAGCTCAGTTGGAAGATTAAATGTTATGTGTGACATGCTGAGGAGATAGTGTAGCTGTGTCATGTGTCTTCACCAAAGCTTGGTGGCCCAAGTAACCCCCATAGACATGGACACCCACCCAAAAGCCTGTTGAGAACTGTAGTCGCCATTTGCCAAGTCTTTTTGGGGAAAAAAAAAAAAAAAAAACACTTAAGAATTGCCTTAGGAACTTGGGGGACATCTGCCAGCTTCTCAGGAAGGTGCAAGTCAGAGGAGCTGGTCCTGCTGAAGTAAGCACAGTCAGGGACAAGCTGCATCAGGAAATTTTGCCTTTATCTTTCACCTTGTGACACTGCACCAGTCTCTGATGAGTGTCGTATTTGAAAAACATGTCCTGGCCAAAGACAGATTTGGAAGTGTTAATGGTGAGTTCAAAGTGTGTATTTGATGATTCTGAAGCCAAAATGGATAGCCCACCTTGCATGGCACCAGTTGCATGTTGGGAAAATGGATGAAGGGATGAAGAAAGACTGGAAAATGAGAAGCACCATCCTCTTGTGTGCCAGGGTTTGGACAGGCGAGGAAAGGGAGCGTGCGAGAAGAGAACATCAGAGTCTCAATGAATTCTGTCAGTTTTATTGAGTTTAGAGGCCACAGCCTGGTTTAAGGGGATGTTGTATTATTGGATCACAATGTTTGGCTAGCATGCAGAGCTGGAACAGACAGAACAGCAACAGCCATGAAGATATCTTTAGCAGGATGGAAAAGAGTGACATATTTTGAAAGTATTATGGCTTTTCTTCTGTGTTGCCTTACCCAGGTCAGAATATGTGACTTTTTTGATCCCTCTCATCTGATAATATTTGAATTTTTGACATGAAGTTGTTGGCGATTGTTGGTGGCACTGGAAGCATTGCAAGTTTTTATTTACTACAAGTAGTAGTGGGGATTTTTTCAAGAAGAGTTTTTAACAACAACTTCCAGCTTTTTTTGGTCAAATGTGTATAGCTTGGGAAGGGCAGTGCTTCTTCCTTTTATATGTATTTTTCACGGGATTGTTGCTGATTGTGTCTTGATGGAGGATTGTTCTTTCCAAGGCTACCACACTCACAGGAGATTTCCCCATGTGGCTGGCAAAACAGACAGGGAAGGTGGCAATTCAAGGGTGTGGGATTGAAGTAGGGTAATTGTATCCAGATTCGGGTGGGTGCAACTTTGTAGTATCAGCAGGACTCAGGTGCAAAGGTGAAGTACAGGCAGCCTTGCTGTTGATGTTATACCCCATCATATGCTGAGGGCTGCAGAAATGCTGTGGTTCCAGCCCAGAACTGCTAAACTGTATTGATTTGGCTTTTTCCTGTTGTAGCTCGACACTTTGAACGCTCCACTATAAGAAGCAGATCTTTTAAAAAAATAAACAAGGCATTCAGCGTTCTTCGAAGGACAAAAAGTGGAAGCGCTGTTTCCAACCAGACTGACAGGGAAAGGGAGACTGTTGGAAACTCTGCTGCTGGAGAGGAAGGTAATGTTTTGTTCTCCTTGTGTTATCACTTAAAATGGGGTATGGGACCCTATCCACATGGGGACTGGATATCCATGACTGACATGACTTTCATGTGGTGTGCTGCTTGTGATTTAAAAAAAAAAAAGAAAACAGTCTTTCTCTATTTTCTTCTTTCAAAAGTTGTTGCTGACTGGCAGGCAAGAGTATTGCTGGGGTGTGAGGAACCTCACGTAGGGCTGTTCTGGTAACAGCCTGCATGCTATAGCCAGCCCAATATCTAGCCCACGGGATGTGGGATCTGGGCGTCTGGGATCTATTACTGGAGCTGTCATTGATTTGCTCTGTAATTTTATTCAAGAGTCTTCATCGGCATGTGCCTGTCCCCCAAAGCAAATGGATCACAGTAATCATACTTTAGAGGAACTTAATGTGTTTTGTCTAATGTTTATGGAGCACTGGAAATTCCCAGTGGGAGGATGGTATGAAAGTGTAAAGTACTGTAATTATTCCAGCATTTCTGTGGGATCCTTTATTACCTCAGCCAGGCAGGTGATGAGGTAAGAACACTCTGCTCTTAAACAGCCACGAGAGGCAAGTTTGCCTGACGCATGTCAGGGATGAAGGGTCTAGCTGGCAAGAATGCTTAACATTTGTCATTCTCAAAGCAATCAGCAAATATTACTAACTGTTTTGGACCATAATTATGAAACCAGTGTTGGCATTCAGGCATCAAGAGGAAGTGGTGATAGAGTGGGAATCAATGTCTTAATCAAGGTCTTCACTGAGCTTATTATTCCTTTGCTTGATACCTCAGCACCCCGCGTCTCTTCCTAGATCAAATGTTCAGGATACAGGGCTTAAGACAAAATATCCAACTTCTCTTTGCTCTGCATTCAAGTTCTCATTGAAACCCACACAAAATAAGGACAAAAGGCTGCCAAATGCTACTTTCAGGCATCACTGTGATGCCATTATGAATAGTAGCAAATCAAAGAACCATGTTCAGTATTCTTCTGCGTTATTTGCTTATTCCCTCAGGAGAATTACACTGTGTTACTGTGTACTTACTCTCCTTCACGTACTTGCTGATGTAGCTGAAATAAAACCTGGTAATTCAAAATTGTGAACCTTTTCCATAAAAGGAATATGAATATACTCCTTGGCCTGGAAACATCATGAACAACTTTATTTTTAATATTTTAAAATAATTTTTATTATTAAAAATAATATTTTATTATTTTTTCCCAAGTAAAATTTTGAAAGTAAGTTGTTTATATCTCTGTTTGAGCAGACGGACATATTTCTCATTCCCTAGTATACTCTTCATCCAGTATAAGCGAAAGCTTTCCTTTTTTTCAGAATGAGTGAAATTCTCCATGCCTCAAGTTCATATTTTTCAAAAGACACCTCTTCAGAATGAGACACAAACATTTTAATAACCACTTTCTACCTAGACATATAGTTGACATTAGTATTAGTTCCACTGAAAGTTTGGCTTCATGTCTGGAGTGTGTGGATGATCTGGATGTCAACAGCACCTATTCAGTAGCCCAGTGCAGTCCAGATGATAACAGAAGTTAGCAGAAAGAAGTGTGACGATGACACTGGCCTTTACATTTCCAGCAAACGAAAAGCACAGTTGTCTCTATGAGGAACTTATCATGGCAATCACTCCAGGGCCCCAGTGAGTATTGAGATTGTCATTCTCTCCTTGGTTCTGCTTGTGGTTTCATTCCTCAGCACCAAGCATGCCTGTAAACTTCCAAATGTATTCTGCTGCACTGGAAAAACCAGGTAGGCATATAATTACTCAATAAGCAGTTACTCTGAAGTATGAGATCACAGAAGCTGGGTACCTAAATTACTTTCTTAATTACATTTGCAAAGAATGCATTTTGTTCACACGGTTCTGGAATTTGATCTTACAAAAAGGCAAGTAACTTGCAGCAATACAAATACAGCTTGAACAAACATTTTTATTCAGTCATTTGCAACAGGTGCTTTGTGTAATGGCATCTCAAAGGCTTTCTCTGTTTCTTCTTATTGGAGGAGGAAATGAATATACTTTTTTCTGTAGCAGTTATCATCATCCTGCCAGCTGGAGGCTGGTTTTCTTCTCCAGTTCTGTATTTCTTCTTTTATTTTTTTTACATCCCCAGCTTCTCTGAGCAGTCTGCAGCTGGAGTTCTGATTGGAGTTGTTGGTCAATCTTTAGGGATAGCTGTAGTATGCTCTGCCCTGCACTCACTAAAGGTCTTTTCCATTGAAGAAAAGGGAGCCCCATGTGTCCGTCTCCCCATTGCCATGCCACTCTCCTGGGAACAGAGGTGCTCCTGTGGTGGTGAATGAGGTGGTCCCTGACTTCAAAGGTCCCCACACCCAGTGTGAAAGCTGATGCTGCCTTGCACAAAGTTTCAGAGGTTCATGTCTAGGACCATCTGAGAGTAGAACTCAGCCATGCCTCATTGCTCCAGGAGATTGCACAGCACCTCACCAACTCTCTAGTGAACCCTTTCCTCACTAGGCTTAGTCAGTACGTGAGCAGAATAAAGCTGAGACTATGCCAGCCTCACAGTGAGCACAGAGTGATATAATCCCTTCTTGCTGATAACCTCTTCTTGATAAAGGAGTTGTTTATTGTCTGGCAAAGCTCAATGTATAATTCATCTGACTCCAGTTTTCAGAATTCCTTCGTCTTCGTACACATGTCTCTGTTTAATCTGTGTTTTGCCTATATTTCAGACCCAGGAGCTCTGAGAACAAAAACCGTAACGAGTACCTATGTATTAGCCTTCAGCATCCCTTCATGCAGAGTGTGTAGGTGCCTTTAATCAGAAGCTGCTAATGTTTGTTGAGCCAATGCTCCGTTGCTATATGAGTGTGAGGGTGCAAGACAAAATAATAGTTTCTGATGTGGGAGAAAAAATATTCAAATTCTGCTTAGCTTGAAGCTGAATGCAGTACTTGTTTTGGAAAATTCCTTTCACACCCAGGGACATTGTAAAATATTATGTCTAATATTGAATATGTTTCTGCTATAATTACAGCAGAGAAATAGTTACAGTCTAATGATATCTTATATCTGGAGCTGGTAGCCATCCTGCGCTGCAGAGATTACTTCATGATTTATGTTTGTGATTTGATTTGTTTAAACAATATTATACGTGCCTATTTTGGATTTAAATTATTCAGGCTTTCTTTTTTCCTCTGTTTAAATTTTTTTGTGACATATTCAGTAGAGAATTGTTAAATGTCCAAACCAAAGAAAATGTTAGAGGTGAATGAAAACTACAAACACTAATGAGAAAATATTTGGGGGAAGGAGGTGTTAAGATTTTCTCATTTTTAATAATTTGTTATTTGTAAAATCCCATGCAAGAAATATTTCTCTGTAGTCAGCATGTAAGCTTCTGATATCTACACAAGAGCAATTTCACTGACAGCATTTACAGCTACAAATAGCTTTCCAGGTCTGAAGTTTAGAAAGTTTAAAAGAGAGAGTTTCCTTCTGAGACATGAGGGAAGGTGACAGGGACATGCTTACGGCACTGATGCATTTAAGATGTAATATCTTCTGACTAGATCTACTAGTGTAAATGACCTTGACAATCTACTTAAATGATAAAATATCTCCAAGCAAAGACTGCTCCTGCTTTGCCATGCTTATTTGTATCACTGTGCTCTTAGTTTGGCTTTACACTTTAAATTCAGTTCCAAGAAAGGCTATAGATATATACACTCTGTACTCAAACTCATCTACAAATATGAGTTGTAAACCAGCTGATGTTTTAGGAGGAAAGAATTTGCAGGTACAATTGAAAAAACCTCTATATAGTTTTACAGTAAAAGAGCTGTGTTTCTGGCTTTTAAAAACATTCATTGATTCCATTTTGCAGTCAGGCCATTGTAAAAGAAATTTAATTTATGATTTCTTGAGGACGGCAAATGTTTTTCAAAGTCAAACTCAGTCTCATGGTGAATGCAGTTCTACCATCTGTTATTGCTTTGCAGCAGTCAAGACCAAGACAGCCCCAGCAGGCACTGGCAAAACCACAGAACAGACTTCCCTCTTGTACTGTTCAGCGTGAACCCTGCTATGTTTTTGAGAGATATATATACACACATACATACAGATAGATAGATATTATAAATACTACAATGTTTGGAAAAGTACATGGAGAAAAAGAAGGTAAGGAAAACACAGATGGTATCAACCATTTCATGGCATTAAGACTCTCTAGGTGCAGAAAAAAATGTGGTTTATCCAGCTCCAGGACATAGTGCAGCCCAACTTCTGTCTCGGGAAGGCTGCACCCCACAGAAATCCCACACTGTTCCTATTTTTCTCACATTTGATTCAGTTGCAATTCTGATTTCCCAAAACAGCTGTTACAGAACTGGTTCAAAGTACTCTGCTCTGGAGCAATGAGCCAGGCAATTTCCAGAAGAAAGAGATTGTCTCTGTAGCATTTCCTCTACTGCAGACTGATAAATTTGCGTGCTATAAATAAGAGAGCCACAACTCTTTTGAGGCACGGTCAGCTCTGCAACAGTTTCATTTTAGTTCTTTTGGGACTCCTTTGGTGAGAGGAATGTCCAGAAGCAAGAAGAGATATAAGAACTGGCATCGCCTTCTACCTGCCCCTCCATCGGAGCAGCATCACTGGAGAATTAATGGAAGGCATTAAATCAAAATGATGGCCAACCACTGGGAGAATGAAATGCTAAATGAAAATCGATTGAGAAGGAAAAGTTGCAGAATAAAGTTCCCCACCAGAGCAAGGGCATGTGACAGTCACAGGCACAATTTCCTAAGACTGTGTTACACAAGTTTCATTTAAATTCTGGTGTCCAGATGCTGGGAAGCATGAGTGTGTGTCCCTGCAGATAGTCCTGTTTGTGGGGGTGAGCTGGCTCCTCACATTAGTCAGGCTGCCTGATCTAAATGAGGACTTGTAACCACAGACACAAGTTTTGTCTACAGTGACCTTTGAAAAATCTGGACTGAAGAGTCACAGCAAACACTGTACGTTGTCACACTGAATGCTGAGAACAAAGGCAGAAGTTACCCTCATGGCGGCACTGTTAGAAGGAGCATGGTACACACAGAAGTCAGCAGAAACCTAAGCACTGAAGGAACACTACTATTAAATATTACAAATTGCAGGGATAAAATAGTAAGCTTACTTAAAATTTTGTAGTACTCTGTCACGGCCACTGTACTAACGAACGCTTGTTGTTCCACATTGTGCCAGACAAGCGGAGTTCACTGTGCAAGGCTGGTCTCTCCTATGTTATTTGTTACCATAACGGGATGTGTGAAAATATCAGTAAAATTGCACATTAATATTAAGAGAATACTGCTTGAGAAAAAAGCCCGCACAATCTTTCTGAATGCAGATGACATTTTATATTGACAGATTCAGAATGCTCCATACAACCCCCTGTGACAAAAACACAACACTCTGCTGGAAGAATCACGAAAAACAAGACAGAGAGTTTCCTTCTTTCTAGATTCAGCAGCTCTTCGATATTTAAGGACTGGAAATATAAAATGGTAAAGAAAGGTATGCAATACTCCTGGGTTTTCCTGCTCTGGAAAACCTGACCAAAGAAAATGAAGAATTCTAAATAAGAGTGTAAGGGCTGGAAAACGGAGTCTGTGAAAAAATGATACTCCAGCCTCACAACAGCCTGTGTATATATATCTGAAAGGTACAAGCCCTCAACTCAGTCGGAGTCCCTTAAATTGGGCTGCTGAGGCCCCATTCACTGTATGCAACCAGGTGTTGAAGCAGAGTCCACCTTTTCTGGGTATGGTATATATCTTAAAAAATTTGATTTGAAGACATTGCTTTCTAGACATGGCATCATCTTGAAGTAGGCATGGTAGGTTTTGATCAAACTGCACACAATGTATGCAGACTGTCTGGCAAAAAAGCGATTATGAATTTTCTTATTTAAAAAAATATGTATTTGTGTACTTTATATATTTAAATTGTCAAACTTACTGTTAGTTTATCAAAAGGAGCATTGGCCTCCTACTTATAACAGTCTAGATTGTTGATAATACAAATGTCCATGTATATGTCTGGGATGAAAAGAAGAGGTAAGTCTTCAATGAAGAGAGCAGAACTTAACGGATCATGGAGTTATTTTGGTTGCTTAGCCCATCTGAGGAGAAAACAGTTCTATTTATTAATTATATTTGAGAAAGAGCACAAAACAAAAGAAGACAGGGAGTGAGGCAGTACAGCCTAACTATAAAAGAGAAGCATTAGAGACTTGCAGACTGGCAAGAAAAATGTCATGGAGAGATTTGATTTCTTGTAGACTGCACATTTCAGAAGGAAATCAGACATTAAAAATTCCTCTAAGGGAATCTGCATAAAGTCATTGAAAGTCAACCAAGTGCCACTGCAAGACTTAACAAACGAGGTAAGGCATTGTTCAAGATGCAAAGAAACCTATTTATATTTATATGTTATGTAAAGGTATAGGTAAGTCTCGTACAGGTGTAGAGACTTGTTCACTGCAAGGTTGCCCTGATTTTGCTCTGGGATAGTTACAGACTTAAATAGTGTGAGAGTGTCAATAGCTTGTTCAGACGACAGTTCTCCATGGACATGAAATATAACTAGATAATTCCCTTCAAAAAGTTTTCAGAACTAGCTATGGTAAAATGAACATCAGAGTCAAAAAACAGAGTTTGTTAGGATGTGAAGTGAGTCATCATGCAATGGGAAATAGAATTAGTTCTATTATAGGACTGTTCTGGTAGCTTTCAAAATATACATATGTATTAATTTATTCGTGTGCAGGGAAGATCTGAATTTAATTTGTATTTTTACACCTAACTACCCTTATAGCCACACTGAGAGTGTGATGTGCATGCTTATTCTGATGCAGGGATCAGGCTGTTGGTGATTTTCGAGGAGTATTTGTATTGTCTGACTTTAAGCATCCCACTGAGATTCCAGAGTTAATTGCCTCTTTTTTCTTACACAGCAGTGGAGAACACCTCTGGGGGTGATTTAGCATGGGAATCACTCCCTTTGGGTGCTTGTGCACTACAGAGGAAGTCAGAGCAAGTAGATCACCAAATTGTGCATTTGACTTGGAAGCCTGGATTTAGATCAAATGAATCCACCCTTCAGGCTAGGGAGAATAGAACAAATTACAAGCTGAGCAAATAACATTTAGGAAACAAAGGAGCATGGGGGAAATGAAGCATCTTTCATTCCTGAGACATTAAAGTTGCCTGCAGAACTGAAGTCAACCTGTATTAGCACAGCATCAGCGATTACAAGAGCATAAATTAAATGAATAGTTGAGTATTAGGTTGGTAAATGCCGTGTAGTTATCTAGACAGACTTTTATTGCCTGTCAAGTCTGTATAAAACCACAAAGTCGAAGTCTGTGCTACCGGTAGGTGCTTTTTACAGACATGGAGGAGGACAGCTTCCCACCCTGAAGAGCATATGATCAAAGAAGTGGTAAGGGATGCAACATGGTGTTTCTCAATACTTTTTTGCTGTTCTTTCTTTCCCCTTGCTCTCTCCCAAAAGGTTTTGGTGCCTAGCTGGTTTGTTGCCTGCTAATTCTGTAATAGAAAATATTTATTCTACCTCAAATACTGCTCTGTTAAGTTTCATTTTACATTTAACCACTATTCAATTACAGTCACTGTACTTTCTTTCATTTCTAAAATAGGTTATTGAAAAAATATTAGCAGTTAATTTTTTGACTTACAGGTTTGTCATATAAGCACTGGATAGGACCCACATGCAAAACGTTCAAAAGCTGTCTCTCAGCTGTGGGGGATTCAAAATAATTAAAGGCTGATACACCTGTGCTAGAAAACTCACCGGTGCTTTTACTTCAACTTTGTTCACTGCTGAATATGGATTAAAATTTTGAATTGACCTAGAAGGAAAGAATTTGTGACTTGTGAAATCAAAGATGCCAGTCGAAAATTAGGGTTTGGGAGAGGATACTCTTACTCAGTGCATTATAAATACAAAAAGAGCCCCTGCCCACCATTAGTCCCTCCTCCCCACAGCCAGAATGTCAGGGACAGCAGAGATCTTTCCCTCCAGGTACTTTGAGCATACTGTGGTTTTAATACAGACACATCACAGTAAGAGCCACTCATTCCTGCTTCCTAGAGTTCAAGCAGTGGTGAAAGGAGAGGGGTCTGGTAGGGAGACTACTGTGTGCTTTGGGTTGTCCAAAAAATGTTGTCTTTCTGTTAGCTGAAGATAAATAAAACGTTTCCCTTGATGTCACAAGACAAGTGACCAGTCCTCCACTATGGCATCAAAAATGGAGGAGAACAGGGCAGCCTGGGATGCTACCAGTGAGACAGGGTGTACGGCCCAGCACAGGAGGGACAGATGTTTGTTGAAATGCCCATGCCCATCTGCTCTAGCACCAGCAAGAAACTGTGGCCTGGTTCTAAGGTGTCTCTGGTGACTAAAAAGGTATTTTCTTCCCTTAAAATATTGATGTGTGTAACTTTTTAAGTACATTTCATCTGTCTGGATTACATCAAAGGTTTAAGGTTGTGTTTTGTGGGGGGAAAAAGGAAGTTTGAATATATTAATTGTAAGAAGATCCCTGCAAGTCCACTCAGCAAGCTTACCTATCCTTTCCTCCCCACTCAGTATGAATCACATCCGTGCACAAAATCTACTTTGACTAACTGACAGGTAGTTGATGTTGTGCAGTGCATGTTTCAACAAAACAAAGCTATATTGTCAAATAAATACCTTACAATATGCATTTCCAGGTTTTCCCAGGCTGTATCACCTGATTCCAGATGGGGAAATTACCTGCATTAAGATCAGCCGTACTGATCCCCATGAAAACCTGGCAATTAGGATTGTGGGAGGCAGTGAGACCCCTCTGGTTCACATTATTATACAGCATATTTATCGAGATGGGGTGATTGCCAGAGATGGAAGATTGCTGCCTGGAGACATGATACTAAAGGTACAGTACTACGGAGGTACAAGACAAAAATATCCTGACAAAGAATAAGATGGTTTAAGTCAATCATGATGAGATTTGCAATGTTGCATGGAGAAAGACATTCTAAATTTCAGAGCACCACCTGTAAGCCACTGTGATTTCCTGGCTTTTGCTGACCCCAGTGGTAGCTGAGGATACCTGAGCCATGCCAGTGTTGTGCCATGCCTTCTCCTTCATGTCAGACAGACCTGGCCAAAGGGATTTCCCAGGATCACCATGTGGGCATACTTCACTCTAACAGTGTATAAAAATGCCTCTGGATGGTGGTTCCAGTCAGCAGCTGCATAAGCATCCACCACCCAGTTGTGTGTTTCAGGAAGGGTTTTTGTCCTGGTGCCAGCACAGAGCAGCAGAGTTAATGACACTAAGACAAAACTCTTCCTGCAGGGCGCATCCAAACTGCACAATGAAGCTGTGACTGTAGCTCAGATGGGCAGGCCTAGCTCTTCCCAGCCGTGGCTGACTGTCCAGGGATTTGCCAAGGATTCCCACGAATTTCAGCTCGATCCTGGTGCAGCTCATGCTGTTTAAGGTAGCAACTTAAAGTTAGTTGAGCTGTGTCTCGCTGGGTGCAGTTCCCCCACCAGACTGCAACACGGACAGCCCCGTTGTGCTCACAAAGGCAATCTGCAAAAGCAAACACCAGCCAAATGCTTTTGTCCCTGCTGGGGAACATTTTAGTTGCATTTTGGAGATGTTTCTTAATATTTCAATGGTTCAACCTTTGCAATGTAAAGCTACATGAAAATAAGTTATCTGAGTCAGGTTTTCTAGCCAGTGATGAAATACAATCTTGCAACTGGTTTCCATTTAGCAATATAAAGTGCAATACCTAGTCACTCTTACACATATGAACATGACAGGATTGACTGGAAGCTCTTTTTTCCTCTTTCTTTTCCCCAGCCAAATTTAAAAAGTGGTAGTTTTGCAGTTTTATGCTCATCTAAATTAAATCTTACCTGGAAAACACTGAGAAAAAAAGAAAAGTCTGATTCTCTGGTAAATCAGCATAATTGTTAGTAAATGTCCAAGGCGTTTAAAGTTCTACTTGAGGCTATTTCCTGCTTTTTAATTAGAGATTCACTAGTGAGGAACACTTTTTTTTACAGTACCTAGAACAGCCAGGAGATAATGAAGAAGAGAAACAGCAGGAAAGCAGTGGGAGTGAAAGGAAAGGCTGGCAAGGCATTTTGAAATCAGAAGCCAGTGGAATAAAACTAAGATATATGAAAGGATATTGAAGCTTGGGAAAGAACAATAAGAAAAATGAAAACCAACATGTATGTCTGGAGACTACCAGGGAGAAAGGGGAAGAAAAAGGGCAGAAACTGTCTGTGCAGCACATCCTTTCCTTGGGGGGAAGATTGTTCTGCACCGGAAACTTGGCCTCCTGTGTGACATAGTTTGAAATAGCATGTCACTTCACATGAAGACATGTGTGTAAATAGATCTGCCCTCCCCAGTGCCAACTCAGAATAGACTGTCTTTCTGCTGCTGATTTACACTTCTCTCTTCCAGGTAAATGGCATGGACATCAAAAATGTGCCTCACAACTATGCCCTTTCAATCCTGAAGCAACCTTGCCATGTGCTCCGACTGACGGTGCTCCGAGAGCAGAGGTATCGATGCCGAAACAGTGGACTTTCCCTTGATGCTCACTGCAATAGGGATGACAGCTTCCATGTTGTGCTAAACAAGAGCAGTCCAGATGAGCAGCTGGGAATAAAGCTGGTCCGCAAGGCTGATGAGCCAGGGGTATTTATTTTCAACTTGCTGGAGGGTGGCATGGCTGCCCGCGATGGACAGCTTCAGGAGAACGACCGAGTGTTGGCCATCAATGGGCACGACCACCGGTACGGCAGTCCAGAGAGTGCAGCCCAGCTGATACAGGTTTGTCATCACCACTTTGACTATGGGTTTTGAACCGTGCGAAAACCAAACAGTGTTTTTCACTGTCTATTGCAAAGCAGAGGCCAAACATTGAGTTCGTGAATTTGGAAGAGGGAAGGAGTCAAGGCTGGATGGGACTTTACTCCTCTAAAAGCTCCTTGGTTTCACTGTGGGTGAAAGTGTGAACATGGGCATGAATTCGCATAGTGAATGGTAGGCTGCTACCATCAGGTTTTGGAATGTACAGATCAATGTAAAAATCTATATACTCTGAGCATCCCAAAGAGTGATGCCATCTGCCAAAAGGCATGCCAGCCTGCACCCTAGGAGCACTGGTTTCTGCAGGATCCTGGCTCCTCTGGCTCAGAAGGAGTCACAGTGCTCTCTGGTTCAGCCCTGGGGCAAACCAGAGTAGCCTGAGGCAGTGGATAGCATGTCTCAGGATGAACATCACCCACCTAGACTCTGTGATTTCCCGTGGATGTGCTTTACAGCTGAATGTAGTCTACACCTTATAGTTATTTCTTACCTAAATCCTTTATATGGAAATCCAGATGTTTTGGGAAAATGGATCTGTAGCTGTAGTTTTTATAAATCTCTGTTTAGACTCTTGTGGAGTATTAAATGGGTGCTTCTGCAATGCCCTAACTAGTCAATACAAAACCGTCAGAAAAAAACCCCTGTGCCTTTCTCCCAATGCCACAAAATTGGTCAACTTCTGCCTAATTTCCCCTCCAGAACCATTTTAATTTGTTTTCTTTGTTCACAGACTATGTTTTTAGAAAACTTCAACATAAAAAGCAAAGCCAAGGACCTTTTGTTGCTTTTATCTCATATTTATAGCTGTTATTATACTTGTGCAATTTTGAACTTCATTTGGAGGCATGTAGAGTGTACACATATTGAAGAATTTTGTGGGCTTCAGTAACAAGATGTCAAATCAGGCCGGCTGCTTCCCCTTTCTGATAGGTATAATCAGGGTAACATAAGCTGCTCTGAAACAAACATTCAAATCCATGCATTTTGAGGAAAGGACTCCTCTGTTAGCATAGATTCACAGCTGGTTGTAGCCAACTTTTATTGTGAAGTTTATAGCATGGGTGAAGAAAACGCCATCCACTTACATAATGCTGGTTGTTGAAATTCTGGTCCAGCATCTTTCTGAATTATTTTACGCAGCTCACTGACTGGGAACAGAAGGCAGAAGGGGGAAGGTTGAAATTCTCTGAGGGCAACAAGTCTGGAATGAAAAACTTTCTAAAAAACTGGTATTCTTGGAACAGTTCTTTATGGCTACAAAACAAGGCAACTGTGCTTCATAAGCAAAAAACACATGCAGCCTAGGGATGAAATGGAAAAAATTACTAACGAGACTATTCACATACAAGTGTTTCAAAATGCAACTAAAGCCCCTATTGGTCTCCAAAGAGTGGATGTTATTTATAATAATGCTTGAAATGCACACCAGTCCCATGGAATTTAAACAACAAGCCCATCAAAGGGGAAACTCAGGTTTCCAAACAGCCAGGATTACACTGTATTTATGTGAGCTCTATGAATCACAAAATTCCTGGAACCTGTGTCTTTTTTGTTATGTTTTTTATCAATTATCATTTGCCTTTCCTGTTTCCATGTTATGCCAGAGAAAAACCGTTATACTGAAGCCACAATTGTTTTGCATTTGCTTCTTACACAAAGGGATATTTCACTGTTTCACTGTGTCCTCTGATTTCTCAACAGCATCCTGCCTGTTGAGATCTCAGTGTGTCGCTTGCAGTACATTCTAATTTATGGTGGGGGAAGCTACAAATACACCATCGGTTTCTTTAAAAACAGGACTAACATTCGCTAAAGGGTGGCCGTGTCTTGTTAGACCAAGCGCAGTTGGAAGAACATCAGATTTCTGTGGAATCTGATTATTTTTGACTTCTAAATAATGAATAATTACGACAAATCTGATTCTTGAAGCCTATAGCAATTATGCATTAGCATATGTGAAGCAGTTGTTAATCAGTAGATTAGATGTCTGGCTGTTTATAAGCCCTAAGCTCTGTCACAAGAACTGAAATGAAGAAAAGGTGTAAGTCCTAATTAGGAGTGCACACATCATAACAGTTGGGAGTTTGCTGCTTCCTGTTTGTCATGTCATCTTTATCCATGGCCTTGTGTCAGAAGTGGCACTGTTAATCTGAATAACGAGACATTCCACATCTGTTTTCCGTAAGAGCGACAAGAAAAGGAACAAGGTAACAGATCAGGGTGTTTGTGTGAGCACATCAAGTCAAGCTACAAGGGCTGAGCCAGACTTTACTGACCCCAGGTGTTCACCCTCCTCTTCACCTCCTTCCCCCACCACAGTTTGGGGCAGCTGCGAGGGACAGATGAGCCCCTCTTGTTTTCAACAACTGCCTCTGACAAGCAAGTTGTGATGTGGAGCATATCTGTGCCCCATCATTCCTGAGAGAGATGAGGCAGCTTCCACCAAGAGCAGCACTGCTGCCTCTTTCTGAGATGCAATTACCTACTAGATGCTCAGAAGCTGCCACCGTGTCTCTGCCTTTCTGCTTGGTTTGCCCTGGCTGCAACAGATTTTAATTCTAGTAGATTGTTTCAGCTATTACTTGCACTCGGTCTCAAAGCTAACCTCCTTTCTTTAATTTTCACTTCAGCATAAAATACAGAGAAAGAATTGTGGGAAAAGCAAGTGGTAAGAGGGAGGGAGGGATCAGAATGAATCAGCAATGAATATTCTGATCAGTAGAAACATTAATGAGTTTTATATGTATGTAAATACAAAAGCTGTTCTTGTTGTTTGGATAACTTTCTAAACCACTCTGACTTCTGAGAAGCTACTCGACTGGCCTGTAGACAAATGTGACATTGCAATAGAAACTCTTGTTGAACTTTTGCTAGTTGTTCTATGAAAATTAATCATGTTTACAACCTTTCTCTAAATAACCAGCTTTGAGGCTTACCATGTGGCAGCAGAGGAGTTTTAAGAGGTTGCGTTAAGTTCAAGTTGTTCATTTTAGAGAAAACTGTATTTTCATGTGGCCAAATGCCCTTGGGAGGTTTAGTGTTGTATTGTTCAGTTCCACCTCTGTCGTATTACAGACTAGGGACCAGGGTAGTTTCCTTTCTCCCAAGGTACAGAATTCTGCTTTTGGGTACCAGTTGAGTCCAGAGTCCATGAATTAAAATTCCATAAAAACAGGTCTGTTAAAAATACCTAGGAGGTTATTTTGAAATACATTTGTATACACCAAATGATATATTATGAAGCTGTGGAGATTTGGGGTTCTAGTACAAAAAAATAGCATCCCCCAAGATATTGGGAAAGCAACAAAGTGCGCATTTTTTACTTCATTGAAAATAGCACAGCATGAACATGAATATTTCAGGCTTGAAGTTGGAGGTTTAGGAGAGATAGGTTGCTTTTTCTTAACTGAAATGACATTTTTCCAAAGCTTTTTTTAACTCTCAGCTACTACTATTGAATTCAGCTCCAGAAAGGACAAAACAAGCTATAAAAACAAAAATCCCGGAGGCTTCTTCTCTCTTCTGTTAATTGTATGTGGAAGATTTGATTTCAATAGCGCAACTGGATCTGGGTTTTGTTTTCAGCTGCTTGTTCAATGCCACCTTTCCTTGGAGCTTCTCCCCGGTGAGCAGGCCACATCACCGTGTCAACAAGCAATCCAGGAGGTGTGGTGCCCCTAGGGCTGTGGTACCAACAAGTGCTGCAACAGCAGCCCCATGGGCATCAGACCTCCAGATGTGTTTGCAGGGTGCTTCACGCTAGATACTGAGCAGTTCCTCGGGTATAACCTGAGAGCAAGCAGGCAGGAGTCCTTCTGGAGACCAGTTCTTAAGAGCACCTTCTGCCTGGCACAACACCAAGGTCTTTAGCCTAGAGAGAAGGTGATTAGAGGACTAATTTTTACATTTTCTGAATATGCTTCTACAGCATTGAGGACATTTCTGTACTGCTCTTCAGTTCAGTATGTTGGCAGACATCTATGATTTACCCAGGTAAACCCCACTCCCTCTCAGCTTTGTCTTTGTATCACTATTGTCTTGAACAGATTCACATGAGCCTCACCGAGTGGCAAATGAAGCAGTTTTCTTCTGGGGAAACAGTGCAGATTCAATAAGACAGGAAAAAAAAAAATCACCTGTACACAGAATTAACACTAATATCAGGCACACATAGAGCATGTTAAAAATAACAGGAAAACATTAATTCAGTAGAAGTATTGCAGCATTTCTCAGGCACACAAGAATTTTGACTGCATTTTGCGAAAAGGCCTAGAAAAGCTTTGAGCCTGGGTTAATTGCTTTTGAAGCTACTCTTCCTAGAGTGAGAGTTTGAGCTACTTTTCCATCCTAAACTCCATTGCTCTGTGTGCTTGCTTGTGCCCATCCTCTTTCTCTGTGCTGTTGTGCAGTAGGATTTTCTCAAAATGGTTGCACATCACTTTCTTTAAGCTTCCTTACATTTGTCATGCTCATTACATCCAGGTGGACTTAATTACACTGTTTATTCCCCAATTTCACCACACTAGACGTAAGCACATGCCTCATTTCAGGATTAATTGTCTTTTTCAGCTTTCCCAGTACTTGGGGAGCAGTAGCTCTGGTTGTCTGTCTGTCTCTACCATGGCAGTAAAACCACTGCTTTGCAGTGGTGTACACAGGTGTATGTGAAAGCTGATCACTGCGGTGGATCACTGCTTCCAACTAAATTTGGGGCAGGTAGGAAGGATTTTTTTAGAGTTAACACCAAATTTTCAAGAGAAGTATTAAGTAGCTGGCAGTAAACTTTTATGAACAATATTGACCTGATGCTACTGCTTTGTGTCATTGCAACCACATTAATGGGAAAACCAAACAACGTTTAAATGGTACCCACATTTTGCAAACACTGTGGGGCTGAACTGCAGGGGTTTGTTGCACTGGGGCAGTGGGATTCACTCTGTACCTCCTCCCACAGGCCAGCGAGAAGCAGGTTCACTTCGTTGTGTCACGGCAGACCAGGCAGCAGACCCCCGACCTCTTGCAGGAGACGGGCTGGAGTTACAGTGCTGGCAGCTCCCAGCCTTGTCCCGCCGAGAGAAACAACCCCAGCAAGGTGAGGACACTCATGTGGTTTCTCTGCCATCCATGGGACAGGGGAATGGGAGGACAGCTAGTGTTTTCATGTCTCAGGGTGTTATCTCTGGTTTCTGTCACCAGAAAAAGCATGTCTTACTTGGCAACGGAAACATAAAAACTGTGCTGCTCAGTATTTATCCACTGGTTCTGCCCTGACTTTGCCTGGGGTGGGGAGGGAAAGAGGAGGCAATGAGCAGTGGTGGGGAAGGTGCTGACATGCACACAGCATCCTGGCCGCGGCCACAGATCCGACCAGCAGTGTGAGCCAGCATAGGACAATGCATTCCAACAAAAAGGAAAGGTTTATCTAAAGTTTCTTCACCTGTGCCAAAGTCTTCAGACAAAAAGCTTTCATATGCTAGCCTGAAAGATTCCCATAAGCTTGAAAATTATGGTAATTACTAGCCTGTTGCTCATTTATTAAGATGCCCATGCACTGACCCAGCTGGCAGTTTGGTGGCAGATGGCAGTTGTGGTCTCCTTGGCTGCTGCAAGCATGAGGACTTTATGTGGAACTTTCGACTCCAATCATGTTGATTCTGCTCTGGCACTCTTCAGTGGGGTCTGTGAGGGTCTGAGGGTCTGGCATTGTGCAGCATGGCTGGACCCAACCCAGGGACACAGTGCAGAGCTGCCATCTCACCCAGATAAAGCTGTGGTTACCATACTGTCCCCCAGCTGCCCCTGTGCACCTGGTCACAGAGTGTGTTTAGTGCATTTAGACTTGCAATATGCTCTTTGCATGAGGCAAAGAGACACTGATGCTCCAACATATGAGGTTTTAAATTCGGAACCAATGCAGCTAGAGCTTTGGAAACATGTTTTCTGAGTTTACTCGATGTTGTTATTCTTTGCACTTTGGACAGAGCAAGGCATGTCCTTGCAGGAACTGAATTTGTTTATTTCACTAAATCTGACGTCACATGCCTGGCTAATTTACATAAATCGCCCTGAATGTCACCACTTATGCAAACCCATGCAAGCTTGACCCTGGCCACCAGTGCCGGGGGTGCATCAGGGAGGTGTACAGGCAGGGCTTAACTTCATCCTGCCTGATGGATATCCAATTGTGGCCTTAAAGGGACCTTTGAACCAAATATAGGGTGCACAGCTGTAAGCCAGGAGGCAAGTGTAGCTCTGGATTTTACAAATGTTAAAACATACCCATTTTTGCAGGTCTTTTAAAACTACATTATTCAGTGTTTTTATGTGTTAAAAAAATACTAGTATATATTTACCTATTTTTAGTTTTCCTTTTCCACAAAGTCCCAATCACAGCCCTTGTTAGGTGGGATTGGATCACCAGGAGTTAAAGCAGAGAGTAGAGTCAATGCTCAGTAGCTACTACCAGGTAGCAAGTAGTGCCCAACCAATCATGCATCTGCAAGGCATTACTTTTTAATGAAGCAATGATTTCATTAGGAAGATATGTGTAGGACAGGAATTAGCTTGTGTTGCTACCGTATGCTTCCTAGGGAAGCTCCAAGCACCTGCTAACTCTACCATGTTGATCTGATTAATTGATACCGCTTGGGATTATTTGGGAACACGACCTGTGTTCCATAAATGGCCTGAGATCCTCATTTTCTCTTCCCGTACCAAGAGGTGTTAGATGGGAGTTCTTAGTAAGTCCAGCATTATATTGAGTAGTTGTGAGATTGAAGGCACAACAGTGCCTTTGCAACAGTCCTTTAAAGACTAATGACTAAATGCTGTAAAGACTAGTGAATCATCTTTTGTTGGATAGGCCACAGCTTTTAAGGGGGATTTCCAGTCTGCCACAAGAGATGAGTACTACATAAGCACAAGAGTGGGTGTGCTGCTGTGGGCTTTTGTCCAGTGCCACCATTTGGGCACTTTCCAGGGAAGATCACAGGCAAAAAAAGAAAATTCTGAACTGTTCCTACCTCCCTTTAGCTTTGTGTGTATGTAGTGGAGAGCTTCCATCAGAGAAAATGCTCTGGCAATAGATCAGCAGATCTGTACAGCCGGTAGACACAATGAGCTTCAGGCACTGTGGACTTTTGGTCTGATACAAACATTACTGGAGTGTTAGTTGGCCTTTTATAGGACATGACTGTGTCAGTTTGAATTTTTCATGCTATATTGCTGAAGGTTTAACTGAACATAATTTGCAATTCAAGATCTTTAAACTGGCTTTGGAAGACTTAAAAAATGTTATTTATTTTAAATAGACATTAGTGAAGGGGTAATGTTTACAAGCCTAGGGCCTGTACAGTGTCCTAATACAGCACATGCTCCTGCTCGAAACCAAGGTAATGCTTGTTGGCTGGACCTCACTGTCAGGGGAGTTTCCTACGTGTGTGTGGTTTGATGAGTCTGCTGCCTTCTGCCACCAGTGGTATTGCTTTATTATGTGTAATGAATAGAAGATTGCAAGCTGCCTTGAATTCCGGTTAATTCTAAGGTGTTTTTTGTTCCCTGTGTTTACTGTAGGAGGTGATATTAGAAGGTCAGGAACACTCTCTTTGCAGGAAACTGCTCTCACTGTAGAGCATGTACATAAACACGGGCTGAAATTTGCTCTCAACCCTTGGCTGTATTCAGCATCAAGAATAAACTCTAGCTTCTAGCAGCCATCTGGCTTGTATGATGGCTCAGGAACCATTTTGGGCCAAGCTGTTGGCCTTGTGACAGCCAGTCCCCATCTGTAAGGTGTGAGGAGGTGGCTCTTTTCAGGCCAGTGGCGACCAGCCACGTGGCCCACAAGGTTCTGGATAAGAGGAGGATGATTTCTTGTGACCATGTGCTTCTCTGGTGGCAGTGATGCTTGGTGTATGGTGTGCCAAGGGATTGGTCCTGCATAGGGTCTCGAATCTGTTTTCCTGTGTACCGAATGGGGGAAGCACAGCCCAAAATGTTCTGGCTGCTGCCTGGATTCAGAAAAGAGATGTCAGAAACACTTTCTTGTGCAGCCGAGGTTGCAAAGCCAGGCTGTAACGCATAAACCGGCCAGACTCAATTCCTTTGAAGTCTGTGGGCGCTTTGCCATTAATTAAATAGCACTTGTTTTTAATTGGAACTGCTTTATTACTTCTTTCAAATGAATTGTCTAGTACTAAAAGCAAAGAAAACATTGCTGGAGCAGGCAATGTTTCCTAACCATACAAGCAGGTTAACCTTCAGGTGAAGTACATTTTCCAAACAGATGCAGCTATGTTTTTTGCCTGCAAGACACATGTCATGACTTTGATGTTGTGATAATCTGCTGTAAATATTTATTTTCCAGTAAATATACAGAAAAGGAAAAAAAAATAAAAAGAGGAGGAGATGAACTGTTATGTTTCCTTCTCCTGACCTCTGAGGTCACTTCAAAATGACAGAGAAGGACAACTGTTTAGAAGAGAATGCACTGAAATGCAGTCACTGATAAACACTGCCTTTTAACTGGTTTACTTGCTATCGATTATACCCCCAAGCAAGCTCTACGTGTGTTTACAAAAAAAGGCTTTACTTTCCTTTCATCACTGCCTTTGTCTCTGTCAAGTCACCCCAAATCCTTTCTGTCTGCAGACATGTAAAAAATGACATGTGAAAGAGTAGCTTCAAAGGAAAATTGGTCCTTTGTGGTTGAGCATACAAGTAGTGGTACTTTTATAATTCTTCATTGAAATGTGAACTGCTTCAAAATCTTTCTGTCTGTGCTGGTTCCTCAAAAAATAGTGATAAACCAGCTAATGCTCTAGTGTTTTTGTTGTCTGAGACATGATGTGCACTGCATAAGTAACAGGTCTGCTCTGTCACTCAGAGCCACAAGTAAAATCCCAATTTCATGTTTTGCAACAAAATTTCAGACTGCAATTTTGTGATAATTAGTAGTGCCCCTATCCCACGTTTTGGGAAGTGGCCTCTTCCCTATGGAAAGCCATTCCTTTCCAAGGGAAAAAGAACATTTTTGCACAAACATGGATGAAACACTAAGTGTAGTTTGCATAAAGATAGAACTACTATGTTTAAAGTATTTACGCCTTAAAGACAAAGGTGAAAGGTTGAAACTGTCTGGATAGAACACTAAATTTATCTGGATCAGAACATTTTTTGAAGGTTTTGAAACCTTCACAAATTTTTAGGTTCGTTTGCAAGCCCTAAGCCCAATTATTCGGACATAGTGCCTGAGTTCTGCGTGGACCAGGTCTAATATGTTCAAACAACTGTGTGAGTTTGGTTTTTCTCCCAGAGACTGAGAGGATTCCTCTTTCCACTGAGCTCTTTGACGTTTTTTTCCTGGAGCTCTGTGGCAGCCACTATTCATCTGCTCAAGCACGTAGAAATCCTTTGCTAAGCTGCTAGAAGGTCCTGTGTTTTATTGCTAACGTTCCATCACAGAAATCTTGATGTGGAGTTAGTTCCACCAAACATACCTTTAAAAACAACACAAATCAAAGACATTGCCCACCCTCCTCCCACAAAAAAATTCTTGCTGTAATCTTCCTTTGTTCATCATTGTCACTTTGGCAGAGGTTGTGGACTTATCTGCTCCACTTTCTGTGCTGCTGGCCCAGGAATCAAGGTGAAAGGTCTTTGTGAGATGTCAGACTTCTAAGAACACATTAATGTGGCTTTAAATGAGTTTTATTGTTTATTTTTGCTTATTATGAATGTGAGGTCACACTTATGAATGAGAAGGGGCTTTTTTAATATGCACTTGAAACGTATTTAGAAGCATGCTATTATATATATGAGCCTGGAATGGAAGATGGTGTTCCCGCAAGAGGGGCTGGGATTGTCGGGAGTTGATCTCAGGAGCACTGCTTATGAAATACTTGAGTAATGCAAAACAATTAACATTTAAATCCAGATTTGATTTGCCTTTCAAACTCTTCTGTAAGAACTGAATGCACAGTAAACATGACAGTCAGTTCACAGGTTTTGTTGGAGCATGCACCGCAGAGGTTCTCCATTCTGGGGGTACCTGTGGGTTTGTTTCACCTCCACTCATGCACTGGTTATTGCATGACCAGCTCTGTGTGTGTAACTTTTCCTGTTCAGGGAGAGAAATAAAGGGATGACTGTCCTCAGATGATGACTGTCCCAAGTGATCCTTCAAGCACAAGCACTGAGAAGAGCATCCTGGAAGCTGCTGGCTCTTCACTATAAATGTCCTTCTCTTTTCCTGAACAGAAACACTTATTCTTCAAGTGTCTTTCCACTCATAACTTACACAGAAACACAGATATCTGGAAGATCAAATGAAGTATGTCTCTTCTAAAATGTCCCCAATAGTTTTATTCCTTAAACCCAGGAGGACTACTTCTCACTAATTATACAGATGATGCTCAGACTGCAAGCAGCAAGATAAGAAGCACAACCTGATAGTCAAAGATATGAGGACCACTAGTGATATTAATATCAAGAACTTTCTTTTCTTTTTAAATCAAATTCCTTATTTACATTTCAAAGACCCACTTCTATTAGTCTTAGCACTAAAACAACTTTGGTTTTGGTGGGAGCAGTGCCAGATTTTAACTATCAAAGCACAGTTGTCTTGGTGGTAGCTATGACTGCAGATGCCTAAGCTCCGGAAGGAGTCCTGCCTGCTATCAGGCAAAGTGTGGCAGGTGGCTGGGAAGTGCCTTGGTGTTCCCTCCACGAATATTTGTCTCAATAGAAAATGCCGAAGCTGTCAGGGAGGTCACCATGCCCACAAACTGTTTGTTGTTGCTATTTTCTCCATCACAGAGCACCCTTCACACTGTCACCTGTCATGAGAAGGTTGTGGCTGTCCGGAAAGATCACACTGAATCTCTGGGAATGACTGTGGCAGGCGGAGCATCTGACCGGGAATGGGATTTGCCTATCTATGTGATAAGTGTGGAACCTGGAGGAGTTATCAGCAGAGACAGCAGGATAAAAACAGGTTAAAAAGGGGAATTTTGAAAGTCTGCTTTAAATCAAGGGCTTCTTTTGGAAACTGAGGGATAGTGAAAGAACATCACACCCTGACATCTTCAGCAATCCTATAGACTTCAGGATGCATCAGATTAGGAGATCTCAAGTCAACTACCAGAAAAGGCATAATATGCAGCAGTAATCATCTCCGTGAAGTAGGATGTAGGAATATTCTGGTAGAAAAAAAGATAAATAGTTTTTCACAGGAAAATTAGCTTGCACCACCATCTCCTAACTACTGTTTTATTAATTGTGCAGCCTTCACATGTTTTTAAAGTAATTTTTTGTGCTTACTTGTCATTGCATTCATGAATTTGAATGAAATATACAGGAGCAGATTTCCCATCTTATATGAAGCCACATTAGTGCCTTGTGGCTCAACATCATGTCTGGAAACACTGGCTTCCTAACTCCATTTGGCTCCTGATGGAACAGTGTGATAAAGCTAATAGTTTCTCCCCTTCTGCGTGAAAAAGTCTTTAGTGCAAGATGAGGAACATATTTTATCAGTTGGTTTTGTGGGAACAGGTGGGCAGTAGACAAAAGGTGAAACTCAGGTTTCAGGATGTTACGTCTTCAAGAGCCAAGTCCCACAGCAGCCTGCATCCAGCAATGACACCGCTCACTTGCCCTTCATCCCCTATGCTCTGCTTCGGTCCAGTCACTGTCTGGAAGCTGGAGGGAAATCCTGAGTTTGAGGGAAGTGAAGGCAGGCAAAAATGGGGCAGAATAGTTGCAACACAGCCAGGCCATGCAGACTGGGTCTCAGTGGCACTGGCACACATGGGAACCTCCCCTTTGTGTCTGCTTAACAAAACCCATGTGAGAACATGACAACAGGAGCAAAACAGCAGGTTTCCCCTTTGCTCCCGCTGCAAAATGACTGTCTCGCAGCAGGATACTTCTCAAAAAATATTCATCATGAGACAGCATGGAAAATTCAGCCTAGCTAATTCAACAAAATTGGAAACAAATGGATATGTGATGTTATAACAGTGTCATAGGCGTCTATGATTTAGAGCAGTTCTTAGGCTGTTGTCCTTCTCATTGGGGCAGACCACAAGAAGAGGTTAATGTTCATATTGCACTGCCTGGACTGCCAGTGATACATCCCTGCCTGGAGAAGCATCCAGGCCAAGAACAGAGGGCACTCAGGGAAGCCCTGGCATGGGATCCTGCTGCGAAGGGTAGCAGAGCATTTGACACTGTGGTTGCTTGCATGACATTAGCAATGTCTTTATTGTTCTCCCTGTAGTGACTGAGGTCATCTTTGCATTTTTCTCTGAAGCTGCTGTGCCTACATTTTAAATAAGTCATACAGAAAAATGGTTTGGCTTGCAGCCATTCAAACAGGCATTACTATGACAGTAATAACATGTTACTTCACAAAGCAAACTTTATGAAGGGCCAGCTGGAGTGCCAGTCCTCAGCTTAGGGAGAGCTGGGAGAAAAACATCTTCAAGCTGTCAGGTTTAGGCTCAGGTTGAATACAAAAGTTGTTAGCTGGAAGTGGACTCCAGAGACTTGGACCAGCACTAGGCATCCGTACCAAATCTTATTGGTACAGCAGGACCTCAGCTGTTTGTTCAGCTCCAGATGCAGGACATGACACGGAAAGAAACCAGGACCAAATCCTCTGTCCAGCCTCCCAATGCTTCTATGTACAGGAATCTGGACCCTTCCCTCATGCCTGTGGCATGTTTACTAGCATATGCTTCACATCCACGTTAAACGATAGGATTAACAAGAAGCCTCACCAGGCAGCCAGTCCTTGGCCATGGCTTTGACTCTCTTGTTTGTGGAGGTGGGGAGGGGAACCTGGAAACACTTGCAAGGTTTCTTATCATCCATTTTATTGGTCTCAGGTGACATCCTCCTGAATGTGAATGGTATTGATCTGACAGGAGTCAGCCGGAGTGAGGCTGTCGCCCTGCTGAAGAACACCAACTCCTCAGTGGTGCTCAAAGCCCTGGAGATGAGGGCGTGTGAAGCCCAGGAAGAGCAGGGTCACCTGCCACCCCTTGAGGACACACAGGCGACTTCTGAGAGCAGCGAGTGGTCACCGTCCTGGGTTATGTGGCTGGGGCTGCCACGGTAAGTCCATAGATTGCAACCTCTTGTGGAGGGAGACTGGACGGAAAGATTTGTATTTTCTGGCAATTCTTTCTTTTGGCTTGATTCATTGCACTGACATCTTAATTAAATCCAGGCTCTCTCACTGACTTGACTCCAAATACCTTCTTTTTGTAAATGGGTACGTGTACATTGCAAAATTGACATGCAGTTCCCCTTGCAAGGGAGGATAGCATACCGAATTGTTTTAGTCTTGAAAACGTATCTCGCTCTTAGGGAGTGAAAGAAAAATCTTGTAGGGATACAGGAGCTTGCTGAACTGGAGTCTAGCTCAACAACCCTGCAGAAGGCAGACACCCCTCCTGCAACACTCAAGCTGCAGAGCTCTTCTCCTTAGCCAAATCTGGCTGAATTGTTTGACTTTACCCAGATGTTGCAAAGTTCCTGCAGTTGGCCAGTATCTCCAAATCACCTCTTTTAACCCCACCCCTGACCGAAAGAAGCACATTTGTCATACACAGGAAGCAGCTGTGTTGTCATTTCAGTAGGGATAACAACAGCAACATTGCATGTTGTTAGGCTCTCAGTGTGCACAGTGTAATACCTACAGCTTCTGTGACATTCTGTAAAGTATGAAATGAGGACACATTGTGAATCTGTGAATATGCAAAGCTGGGATCACAGAGCTGAAACTGATATTCAATTTTAAGGAAAGAAGAATTCAGCTTATATGTTACTCTTGACTGTACTCCTAACTCTGGCAGCAGTTCAGTGTCTCTCTTTTATGGGAGGGCATGAAAAGATGGTCTGTAAAACAGGTGGGCTTTTCTCTAGGCACAGTTTCAGGACTCCATTTCCCACTCTTGCATAAGCAGTTAGATGCCTTCCCTCTTTCTAGGTGAAGCCATTTTGAGCTCATTCACCTTGCAGCAAGGTCTCTTGTGAGTACCAGATGTTTTTCAGGGCTTGGTCTGAGGCTAATGACTGTATAACAAGTGCAGAAGCACTGCAAGAGCAGAAGGCAGGCTGTGTGTCTGTCTCCCACAGGCAAAAGGTTCCTCCTCCAGTGGAGAGGACTATGTCTTTATTCCTGTGAAAGAAAAGTAGTAAAAAGAAAAAGCAGTAAATGGATGACCCTTAACTTGCTATGCGAGGCAATGGTAAACTTCCCTCACCCAATCTCTCTGAAGAGAGGCAGGCCAGGGAGGTCCTCATTCCTGCTCACTTCTTCTGCACCCCCGAGCTTGATGAGCAGCATGTTGAAGGCACTAGAGCATGAGTAATGCTCTCAGCAGAGAAACAGCAACAGACTTGAGGTGTTATAGATGTTGCAATCTGCAATGCTGGGTTTTGCCTTCTATCACCATCCATTGTTAGATGGACTGAAACAACTGCAGCCTGCCTATACCACCTTCATTGGGCTGTGTAGAAAACCTGAGCTGCCTGGTCATCATCTCCTACCCACAGCTGCCTCAAGTTCTAACGTCCTTAGGAAGGTAGTGGAGATGAAGGACAGAGCTCCCCAGTACTGCAGGCTTGCACCCAGAGTTCACATCAGTCAGTTCTACTTTTCCATTTGCGAAAAAAAAATAAGGTTTTCCCATTTTAGAAACAGTTTCTGAGCTCACACTATCCTTCTTCCTCCGAAGGCTGCATGTGTAAAGGCATTCCAACCCTTTCCGTCAGAAGGAAATTCAGCCCCAGTTTAGCAAAGCTGAAGACAGGAGTTCATTGTAACTCTATCCCCAGCTGCGAGGCTGTGCACGGAGCACAGCATGGCCCTTCTTCTTCAAAGAGACATGGGGAGATTGGTATGCTGAGCGGGTACACTACTCTACTGGATCCTGGGACAGGGACCAACGTGCATCAGATATGCCAGTAACAAAGGTGCACTGTATCCTTACTAGCAGCTGAGTGGCTCAGTAGGGCCACATGAGGACCTGGTTTGGAATTGCTCACTGGGTAGTATCAGACCCTTCAGTCTTCCCCAGCATGAGTGTGCTTACCCACTTATTGTTCTGATTCTCCAGGGTCCACATTAGATGTCTGAAAGTCCTTCAATAAGTTCTCTCATGAAGATGTGTATCATGTTAACTCATTGTGCTCCAAGTCGAGCATTTAACCTTTCTCTATCTGGCTTTCAGGTTGCTTTTGGCAAGGATCACATCTCACTAGATCCCATGAAATTGTCAGCAGTCTCATGACATTTTCCAGGCTGTTAGAGAAAATGATACTCTGTCTAAATAGATGTCTGACAGCTCCATCTTGGAAAAAGTGCCTGATGTGCAGCTATGGGGCAAAATGTTGAAGAATCACCTACTTTAATTAAAACCATTTACTAGAGGAACTGCTCCAAGATATGCGAGTCTAAAAACGTTTGGTACAGCTAATAGAAAAGTAGAAATGTCAAAATTGTGATTATGCAGGTTCATGCAATGTCCTTGGGAAGAAGGGAAGGAAGGGGCAGCCTATGTAAGAAAAATTGAACAAATAGAAAAGGCGGTAAAACTGGTAGGCCAGGAACAGGCGTGGTTTAAAAAAGAGGAGGCTGGATAGTGGATTGTTTAAACTCTGTTGAGAAGGGAAAGATGTGGCTCTAGACAAGTCCTGGCAGTGCAGTGTGTGTATCTGTTCACAGCAAGTAAGGTGCGGTGTTCAGAGGCAGCTTGACCTCATGACCTAGAGTGAGATGTTTAGGCTCAGGAAACTGAGGGGACATGAGAGTCTTTCCTTCTGTGTTTCAAATCCATGAAATTTTGATGAAAATCCTGTAAGCGGTCCCATAAAATATGCTGAGTTGAACTAAATACTAGAGCATGTCTACAGCCCTCTGTCCATGACCAATGAAGTAGAAAACAAGTTAACATTAAAAATAGTTTCATGATTAACAGTAGCTTACTGTAAATGTCTGATTTTCCATACTAGAACAGAACAGAACTCTCCCCTTTCCCAGGGGATATTGCACGCATATTACAGAGATTGGTCCAGACAAGAGACACAAATATCAAGAGTTAAGGAATTACACTATTTTTCTGGATGAAGCTGGTAGCAGCAGAATCAGACAAGTTATCTGATCCCTTGCACAGAAGCTCAAAGACTTGGAAAAGCCATCTTGCTAATTTAACGTTTGTGGATCCCTCTTAAACTTCAGTCCTTTCCTTGTGAGATCTTAGAACTGGCTTTGGTCACTTTTGTATGGCTTAACAATACATAAACAGCTCCTCTGTTCTTTGTGTACTACGATCCAAAATGCAGTGGTTATAAAATACACACGTATGTGCATCTGACATCTGTCCAAACTTGGCCTGCTGCAAGCAGAGGGGCTGCAGGCTGAGCGGTGGGAGGAAACAGTGATGCAGGACTCTAAGCATTCTTGCCCAAAGACTTATTTCAGGGTAGCTAATTCAATTGTTTGTTGTTTAGGAAGACAGATCTCCTTTATTGGCAGAGGGACATGTTGTTGTGAAGATGCACAAAGGAAATAACAGAGAACAGCTGGAGAAAAGCATTTCCTCAGCTCTGTGATGCTGCTTCTGCTCTTGCTTGTTTTCCTGCTCTCCTCTCTTTGCTCTCCTCACATTTCCTTTCCTCAGCTAGTACTCAAAAATACTTTATAGATCATCCCGTCATAACATTTACAAACATCAGTACTTCACACAAGTGCTTTTTTTCATCTGCAAGGTGAGACGAGAAAGACAGAAGGTGGTCAAAGTCATTTTGCAAACCTGGGGTAGAACAGGACATAAAACACGGAATTAGGACAGAAACACACCCAAATTAACTCAATCTGGGCTGTAGGACTCTGATGGAAGCAATTCTCAAATATTACTTACTCCACTGCCATTTGTGTACTGTAATGGGGTGGGAGGAGGGAGCTGTGCTTTTCATAGCTGTTATTGCTGAAGTTCTCCTGCAGTTGGGCTGGTTTTCATTCCCGGAGCATAAGGCTACTTGTGCTTCATGAAAATCAGCAGGGAATTGAACATTTAACTACTTGAAAACAGGCACTTCTAAATTCCTCATGCATCAGTAACTGATGCTCAGTTGTAGTATTTCTTAGGATAGGACCCTGTGGTGAGACACTGTAAATCCCCAAATCTTGTATTGAGGCAGGTTCACACATAAATTATTCCTTACTCTCGTCTTATGAAGTATTCACAGGTAGAGGCAGCAGACTGTGAGCTGCTCTCTTCCACGGCAGGAGATGGTTCTCCTTAGACTGGTTGCAGTTTAGTGGGTTATGGCACTTTGACTGGGTGAAAACACCCAGACTGGGGCTTTCATTACCACAGAAATATCATCTACTCAAACACACTAAGCATCTTCGAATGATTTTATTTTCTCTCTGTGGTATTTTCTAGCTTGTCTTTATGATTAAACAGACCTAAATGAATGGACTCCCTTTGGGCTGCTCTTTGCTCAGGCAGAGCAGGCATCTCTGCTTAGGCACTGAACCATTTGGAGCAAGCAGTAGCTGCATTACACATAGCTCAGCTTTCCCTGCCAGCATCCTTTTCACATTTCTGACAGCACTGACAAACAGCTGAGGGATGATGCACTGCCATGCTTCTACCTCTATCCCATAGGATGGAGATAAGAAAACATTGAGTTAAAGATATAAACACATCCTAGACACTCCTATTCTGTCGAGTCAATCTCCAGCTACGGCTGCTGTGATGGGTTGGACCTGCCTGCACCAACATCCACAGCAGGATGAGGGAAAATAGGAAGAGCAAGTAAACTCAGGGGTCAAAAGAGAGGCAAATCACTCACTCATTACTGTTGTGGCCAAAACAGTCTTGGCTTGGAAAACATAAAACATTCAATATCCAATCTGGTTATTGGGAACCAAAGAAGACAAACTTGTAAACACTTTGGGAAAACCCTTTTCCTGCCCTTTTCACAAACTGAGCATCACACCAGCACCTTTTCTCTTGACTTTCATGTCTCCATTGCCTTATTGTCACAGCAGGTTACACCCAGTCCCTTTGGTGAGGCAAAAGGCAGCACAGCGGCTTGGAGACAGGACAGAGTGGTTGCTCTCTGCTCTTCCTTGGTTCCCATGTGTTTTCTCTGCTCTGGCAGAGAGAACAATCCTAATGCTATTATGCTGTGTCTATTCTACTTAAATTCTTCATACACTTTGACAGCAAGTATGTATTTATGCTTTCTGGACTGATGGAGACCATGCAACTAATAACCTTATATAACCTGCTTGTATAGAATGCACGTATCTGTGTTTGACTTCACCGCGTTTCCTCCTCCTGTCTTTACCTGCTTGTCTAATACTTTTCTCTGGCATTCATATTGAGCTGATTACCTTTCAATTTCAGGAACGTGCTCCTTAAGGCGGTGAGTGTAGCACTGGGCAGCAGAGACTCCTGTCCCAAAGTCAACACTGAATTGTAGCGCTAATGGCTGAGTCCTGGCATTGCTTGGTCATGACCTTGATAAGTACCATCAAACACAGAAGGTTTAAGTGATTTTGCACATAGAAGTCCACAGATGGTAAAGAAATAATGCACAGCTGCTGAGGAAAGAAGCAAATGTCACCTGTTTCTTACATTAGCAGCCAGTGAATTCCTGTGCAAATATTACATACCCACCATCCTGGCAGCAGGTGAATATTTGTAGGTCCTGGGGGGCTTATCTAGTATCACTGCTGTGAAAGACAGCAAATGCGCTATTTGACAAACACAATTTTTAAAACGCTAGGCATATCAGTCTTTAAGATAAAGGCTGTTTATCCTTCTACAGAAGTGTCAGTTACCTGCTGTAGGTCAGCTTATATTTTAATATTTGGAGTAGCAAATGTATTTTCAGTCATTCAGTAATTTCAATCATTCCTGGGTACACCACTAACGATAAGTGGGTTAAGTACTATGGATAGACATTTTTATCGCTCACTCTGTAACTAATGGAATTAATTTGGTTTAAAGAAATTAATATACTCAGAGCAATAGGCAACATTTAAGACTTTTCTTGTTTTCCCCTATTCCCAGTTTTGGAACCTAAACTTTGATTATAACATACAGTATCATAAAATACATTCAAAAGACAAATGGAGGGAGAAGCAGCTTTCGTCTTTCTCTTACCATCAAATCTTGTGTTAATCATTACAGTACGGACAAGCTATCTTCTTGAGAGCAGACTTGGTACTCCAAAGCACTGACTGACATGGATAAGTTTCTCTTATCTTCCATGCTGTGACTTACTGCATTACTCAACAAGAAAATCTCAGGATCTCTAATTCCACCAATACCTGTCTTTGTGTCATCTCTGTTATTTTTGTAATTCATTCCATTGGCCTTAAAATTATTTCGCTGTGACATGCAGCACAGTAGTAAACATCTGACTATTTTGACATAGTTAATCACATACAGGCTCATATCTGGTAGATAAACAAGTCTTTGGGCCATACAAGGTAGGTGAAATACAGCTTTTTGAATTGCTGATTTACGAACATTAAATCCAGCCTTAAATGCTTTTCTCCATCACACCAACTAGATCATGTGCATAAATTTCTACCTTATAAAAAAACTTATTTAATACTTAACCCCAAGATTACCTACTAATTTTACTTTTGGGATAACTTGTTGTGGAAAGCAGTACTACAGAAACAGAAGAGAAGCGTAGGTGCTTAATACAGTGGAACTGTGGTGCTATTTTGACTCTTAAAAACACTCTATGGGTGCATGAAAAGGCAGATTCATCATTAACGGTTCATCAGAATCTCAAGTTAGCTATAAGACATTTAATTAAACTGGTCTGTTTCAGGTATTTGTACAGCTGCAAAGAAATTGTATTACGAAGAAATACATCTGGAAGTCTTGGCTTCAGCATCGTAGGAGGCTATGAAGAGCATACTGGGAACAAACCATTCTTTATCAAATCCATTGTTGGGGGAACACCAGCATATAATGATGGCAGAATTAGGTAATGATAACTATCTCAAAAAAGTAGCATTTAAGTTTCTCTTCTAGTTAACTTGTGGGGTTTTTTTAAAAACATGTTTTCATTAAGACAGTGGCAGGGAGGGGGGAAGGACTCATTGATAGAGAACTAACCCTGGGAGATCTGGAAACAGGACATAAGTACCCTGAAGCGTAACAGATCTGCCTTCATAGCAGAACGTTTTCAGATGTCTAGCAATCACTAGTATGTGAATAAGTTAAAAGATGAGTCAGTTTGATCTCTGGAGTGGTAAAAGCATGCCAGCACAGAGGTTTCCCACATACCCAGTTCTAAACACCATAACCAAAGGCCTTCCCTGCAAACACCAATACAACTGAAGAGAGTAAATGCACAATTATGGCACTAACATCAATTAACAAGGCTTAAAACGTACGTTTGTTCAGAACACAGATCATTCTAGTACCTAAAGATGGCCTACAAGGAAGCTGGAAAGGGACTTCTTACAAGGGCAGGTAGTGCTAGGACAAGGGGGAATGGCTTTTAACTGAAAGACAGTAGGTTTAGACTAGATATTAGAAATAAATTATTTACTGTGATGGTGGTGAGGCACTCAGAGAAGTTGTGGATGCCTCCTCCTTGTTCGAGGACAGGTTGGTTGGGGCTTTGAGCAACCCAGTCTAGTAGAAGGTGTCCCTGCCCTGAAGGGGGTTGGAACTAGATGATCTTTAAAGTCCCTTCAACCCAAGCCCTTTTATGATTCTGTGATGATGGCTCCCATCTGAAAGAACTATATCCTGTTTTCTTTCAAATATGTCTCATTAATTATAAATTTATAAGTGAAACAAACAAGTGAAGTATTTTCGCCTGCTTTATTCCCTTATTAATGAACAGTATTCAGCCAGAGAAGGAACTGTAATACTCATTTCTACCCCCTCCCCCCAGCTTAAGGACATGCTTTGGCATTTGCAAACATTTAAGATAAGAAGTCACCTTGTTTAATTGTTCTCTTGCATTTGTTTTTTCAGATGCGGTGACATCCTCCTTGCTGTCAATGGCAGGAACACATCAGGAATGATGCACGCCTGCTTGGCAAGGATGCTCAAAGAACTAAAAGGAAAAATTACTCTCACAATTGTGTCCTGGCCTGGCACTTTTTTATAAAACAAGTCTTCATGGAGAGTATGACAAGTAACTTAACACGGGGAAAAAAATAAAAAAAAGGAACATCAGTCTTTACTTTTTTGGGGGGGTCAAGTATGTATTTATAAAGAAAAGGTTTGTGAAATTTCAACCTGCATGTCAAGAAAAGCCAAGTTTAGACAAAGCAGTGACACCTGTCAGAAAATCACTTCCGAGTGATCCAAGTTACGGACTTAAGTCTTTCCTTCCCTGTGTTCTTAAGGGTTTTTTGTTGTTTTTTTTATACATATCTATATATCTATTTAATGCATTATAATAATAATGGAATTTAAGGAGCAACAGCTTCTTCTCACCCACTTTATTTTGATTTACAAAAAGAAATCCTTGAATAATTTATGGAAATATTTCTTGCAATTTTTCTAGTTGCAATAATCAGGTGAAGGTTTTTATCCAACATGTTAATAGCACTTTGATTATGTGTACCTTTTCATGGTCAGCATGAAGCTGGTATTTTCAAGACTTTCAAGTACTGTTTGTTAGTCTGTAAAACTGTGAATTAAATTTCTAAAATAATTAAAAGTAATTGTAACTGTGTACTTGTACAGACATTATTTTCATCCCAAACCAAATTACCTCGTTTTCCTGGTTTGTTTTGATTAATACTATTAAATCTGGGATTTTTATATAGAATTATTCCTTTTAAGGAAGTACACTGCACCCTGCTAATGCCATCAATAAGTCTTCTGAATAGCACCCCAACTGAGCAGTACAATTTTTGCAGGACTGCCTCATCAATCACACTTGATACTGTTCTGCATGAAGTAAAGCTGAAAGTGATGATGGTCTTGTATGTCTCTTAAAATAGTCCTTTGTCTTTCTCTGCAAATTACTCGTGTTCCACAGTCTTGTTTTCATCTCACAAGCTTGCAGTGGGAAGAGGATATGTTTGTTAATCTTTATCATGTTAAGGACAGCTGTTCCCCTAGAACAAAGACCAAAATGAACTTTCTCTTAAGCCACTGAAAAGCAGCAGGGGCGATTATCCAGCTTAATTCATCCTTACGCACCCACACAAACCAGACATAATTACCAAGTGTATCATCACCACATTCAGTGTTCCATTTGACTGAGAACAATCGGCACCTTTCCCACTTTCCCTAATTTTTTTTTGCTTCACATTATTACAAGGTTTTTGAAGAGTCTGCAATTTCTGTCTGTCCCTGTAGTAAAGGATGACCTTTCCAAATATGACTCCAAAAGCTATGCTAAACCCACACTGTTCCAGATGTTGGTATATAATAAAATGAATGCACACTGTTCCTAAAGTCAGTAAAAGAATGACCTTCCCATTGGCTTATGAAAAAAGGAGATAATTTAATAGAAAGAATTTAAGCCCTACTTATAGTGTAAGACCATAAGCCTCAAGCTGTAAGATGTTTTTTCACTGTTTCTTAAAAGACAAAGTCAGTCCAATAATATTAACATGAAAAATTTGTTCTTTTATTTTCAAAAAAAACCAAAGTAACCTTTGATTTCAAACTAACAGAACAAGATTAAGAGCAAAGTATTATAATTCCCAGAAAAATAACAAGATTTATAGTAATCTATTTCTGGCACTAATATATATGCAAGTAGGCAAAAATCACACAAGCCTATTCCACAGGGGCAGCTTCAGTGTTTTCCTGTTCAGGAGCAGGTTCACCACTGGCTTCTTTTCCTTCTTTGCTTCTTTTGGATTTTTTGTGTTTGTGCCTTCTGTGGCTGTCCCCTTCTTCACTATCGTGACGACGTCTGCTGTTACTAAACAGGGAGAGAAAACATGCCTCAAACACTTGACATTTCAGGTCCTATTTAATTACAAAGTACCAAAAAAACCAGCTTCTGCATTCATATTTGAAAACTGGCGCCTGCTCCCATTCCAACTCAGAATATTAGGATGTCAGTGCACAACTGAATTTTTCCTGGAATGGAACATACATCTACCCATCCTGTACTTTTTGTGGAGAAAATGGAATGATTTCCCACTTTCTTAATCCATATTCCAATAGCAATACTTTTAACAATGTCATGTACCTATCGGCATTCCTTAACAATCTGACATTCTTCTTGATCCTAGTCTCAGGACTTAATTCAGTTTATTTCTAACTTAAAATTGCTCATGTAGAACAATTTCTGTCGAATGACCATGAGGGTTATTTTACTGAAAATGACTGTTGGGTTCTTCCGTTCATGCTGCTGAATGTCAGCTTCACTCCGCCTCTTTCTGACTCACTATTTTTACCCTTCCTTCCCCAAAGTCCTAATTTCTGTTCACCAACAGTCACATACATGATTCAGTACCAGGTTACCAGGGTCAATATTGCTTTTTGTCTGTCCACATTTTATACACCAGACTTGTTCCAAGTAGCACATTTAAGTGTTTACAGTCTTTCCACAAAACTCCTGTTTGCTTGGGGTTCTTTTAGAAGTTTACTTTATTTTTTTTTAAGCTGGGCAAGTGTTTCGTATGCTATTAAAAAAAAAAAAATTAAACCTTCGAGATGACTTGTGTCGAGTCTCTTCTTTCTCTCTGTGTCTCCTGTCTCTGTGTCTGTCTTCTTTCTCTCTACTTGTTCTGTGGCGGTCATAGCCCCTTTCTGCATAGTCTCTGTATCTGTAGCGCTCTTCATCACTAATTCAGAAAGAAGATATTTTCAGGACAGTAAGACCAAGGAGTGTAACAATAGCAAGCTAAATGACAGAAATATCTTAATATTGCTTCTGGGTGTCTAAACGAGATCCAGTGCTTAAAGGACATTAAAGTTCTTCATGTTATACACCAGACTTTTGCAGTTAACGCAATTTTGAAAGGAAATTGTTCAATAAAAACAAAAGAAAAAAGAATACAACAGTGTCCTATTAAGTTTATACAGGAGTTGTCAAGCTGTTAGCTTGAACCTGTATCTAACTGCAAAGGAAGCACAATCCTACAAACTTCAGAAATGTTTTCAGATCAGTGTTTGAAACATTCAACACTTATCAGAACACTTTTTGACTATTACACAATTTGGGCAAATTAAAATTACATTTTGGTACAGTTGATCTATTTCCTTACACCAACTTCAAGAAAAGGAAAAGCTTTGGGTTGCTTTGTTTTGGGTTGCTTTTGAAATTAATTTTTCTCCAGAGGCAGTGCTGTCTCTACTTCCACTTCTCTCTTGGATTACCATGAGTGCTGCCTTGCCACAATGTTGGTAAAATTCCCTAAGTACTACAGGCTAGACAAGAATTCAAACGCTTTACTTAAAAACATATTTTTATATTTTGACTTGATGAAAAGGCAGTTGTAAGAGTTTACTGAAATAAAAAAAAAAAATGAGAACACTATCCATTGTTAGTCAAATGCTACATTAGCATAGCTTAAAAAGGCATGATTATTTCATCATTTCTCTACTGAGAATATCCTACCCAGAATCATTTAACAATGTGACTTCAGTACAAATGAAATCAGTGTAATTATTTAAATATCACATGAAGTCTTCTGTAACCATAGACTCGGAGATCCCCACCAAGTCCTACAGAAAGGCACAATGTAACCAGGCTTTCTACAAAAGTAATTAAAATAGATACTATTTTAGATACAATTATAGATTTAGATACTATAATTTAGATACTATTGACCTAAGGCAAGTGTTTCTGTCTTTGCCAACATTTACCATAAAAGAAAGTATCTTCCTGAGGTCCCTGGCAACGGCAGAACAGATCAGTCTGATCACACAAGGAGAACACCTCAAGCCTAAAGAGATTTCTCATGTCCTAGAGCAGTGAGAACTTAGACCAAACCCATTTTATCTGCCACAATTTGGATCCTCTGGCCATTTCCCAAGTGAAGATATTACATTAATGATTATCACAGCTATGCATGAAAAGTCAAGAGTGAGAAGGGGGAACGCCTGAAGCAACATTAGTCTTTCTGTGAAACTCTGTATGATTACATCATTAAGCAAACATCAAAAATTAGTAACTTAAGACACTGTCGAGAAGCATCAACCACCCCATAGAAAATTCTGCTTTTCTAAGGGACACAAAAAATATTCACACATCAAAAACAGGAGAACTACAACTACAACTACAGAACTCAAAATGATGATTTGCCACTGAGTAATACAACTTCATTGATTTTATAATGCATTTATAACCACAGATCTAAGTTGTCAAATCCTGCAAAGTACTTTTGTGATCAAATGGCACAGAATCAAAAACTAACTGAGGTTGGAAGGTATGAGTGGAGGTCATCTGGGCCAAAGCACAGCTAAAGCAGGGCCATCAAGACTACCAGTTGACCAGTAGCATGTCCAGCCAGCTTTAGGATATCTCCAGGCATGGAGACTCCCCAGCTTCTCTGTGCAACTATAGTTTCCTCCTGTATCTGATATTGCTTCCCAAAACTAATATTTTGATGATCAGTAGCTAATGAAAAAGTTAAAATTTTAATGTCTAACACTACCTTCTGATAAGCTTGCCATAAGAAATTAGATGGCTACTTGTAGACTTATGGCTTGGTTTCAAAAATGAGACCCAAAGCCTTCAACGTTAACCCACACTCTGCATTTTGTTCTTTTACCCAGCTATTTTAAAACACTCTAGAAAAGGTTAAAAATACTATTGATACTCCTTTTTAAACCTTATTTTGGCAAACTACTAAAGAACCATGACAGCTTGTAAGTGTGTCTGAAAATAAACAACTTCTCTAAGCAAAGCAAAAGATCAGTTTGCCAAGACCAGAATGTTGGGAGCTTTCAGGAACACTCTAATGCTGCTAAGTGTTGTTGACCTTTATCGCACATTGATCATGGAGTCTCATTCAGTTTGTTGACTACCAGGACACCAAGTCCTGTAAAGCTACAATCCAGGCAGCCAGACTCTCATCTGCTCTTCTGCACGAGATTATTAAGTTCCAGGACCTTAGAAATACAGTTGCTGGGGTTTGCTTTTTTTTTTTAAATTTTTTAAATTGCTAAGGAAGAACCACAAAACGATAACACATCAATCAAATTCCAAAGTCTACATTTTTAGTGGTAACTAATTGACTTGAAACTATCAAAACAAGATAAAACAAAAAAAGCCCCCCAGTCTTTGCAGAAGGGAAACAGTCCAAAAATCATGGCATCTGCTCAAGCGGGCAGAATGGGATACATTGTAAAAATGCACACTTTCCTCTGAGGATAGCAGCATAAAAGCAGAACAGAATATAAAGACAGCTGAAAGTTCATTTTTCAACCACATTTTGGTTATACTAATAGAATAAAAATAATCCTATTTTCTTACAATTTTAAGAAATGCTGTAGCACAAACACAGGCTATTTATCTGGAAAACAACTGCTAAAAACATTGAAAGCCATAATTTCTGAGAAGTAAAAAGCTAAACCTGATGCTTACTACAAACCCCACCAAAGTGCTGCTTGATCAAAGTTTCAACAAAGGGAATATAAATCAAAGTTATAAATCTGTGTCGTCTCTAAAATAGTTCATGTTCTTTTCCTCACAGCTCGATCCATTTTATTTTCTTAAGTACACAGAATTGAAAATAAACCTTCTTAAGAAATATGTCTGCATGTTCTTTCTTAAGCCTCTCCCACCTCTTCTGTGATTCTCAAACCAACTTATCGTAGTTAAGGGCCTCCCATTTTCTTACACAGCCATGTGGCAACAGCTTTGCTACAGATGGTGGATAGTTTAGTCACATAAAAAAGTCGAGGCCTGTTCTCCCCCCTCCTTTACAGATAACTCTGGCAGCAGCACAGAGATTTCTTGAGGCCTGGAAGCTATTAAGGTTCATTTCAAGCACCCTTGAATGACCAGGGTTCTTTCTGGCCTTCAATCAACCTGTCTGAGAAACAGATGTTTAGATAGGTCTTCAGTTCTCAGAAACTGACCCTGGAACAAAACCCATGCACACAGGAGAAGACATCACCACACCAGCATACATGGAAAATCCCTCATCTTACACCCAGTTTGGGTCTTCAGCTAACAATCATCACGCAAAAAATGACATCTCTCAACCGAAGTAATGTTGACTCTGGGTGCTCTCACTTCCCACAGTGTAAAACCATTAGTAAAAACCAATCTGCTAATAGCTAACATACATATTCTGCAAAAATTGAAACTTAACAACAAACCGAGAAAAGCATCAGATATTTACCCCAAAACGTTTTGAAAATAATGAGCAGAGGAAATTTAGAAAAATCTGGCAAACCAATGGACCTCCTTCTACAGAGTCATGGTGAGCTCAACATTAAATGCTTTGTACTTGTGCACATGAACCACAGAACAGTTGCAGCTTTTTTTTTAAAGCAATCAGAGTTGAAAGCTGAATAAAGTTATCTGACATGATTTTCATCATCTGCACGAAAATGAAAAAAAGTTCTTGACCTTGAAATAATAGTTGTAAAAAAAAGAGGAGATATTACTATCCTGTTAACAACCATATTAACCATTTTAGCTGGTAATAACATCATAAATTAAGGTCAACTGTTGCAACACATTGCTCTTAGCATTGAGTTGGCAACTAAAATTCATTTAGAACCTCTACAGACTTTTCTGTAGATGTTTTCTAGACCTCCTGATGTCAAAAAGAGATGGACATTTCAGTCATTCTCAAGATTTAAATCACCTTTAACCTGTAAAGCACTACGATCAGTTTGGATGTATACTGCCTTTTTTTTTCACTTCTGTTTTACAGAACAGAATTTCTACATTTAGAAATTTAGAATTATAGTTGCCAAGAGAAAAGGGTGAAAGTTCCACCGCCTAGCTCTTTGGAACATACAGCAGAACAGTAAATGTTAAGGTTGAAGTACACTGTTTGACACAGATAAGGGTTTTGAGCAGCATTCCAGCATTCCAGTTTAAGACAGTTCACTAACCTGTTGAATGCACTTGAAGATGGACTGTGATCTCGGTCCCTTTCCCTGTCTCTGGTACGGTCTCGATCTCTGTCTCGGTCCCGGTCTCGGTCCCGATCTCGGGACCGCTCTCTCTCACGTTCCCTATCCTTCTCTCTTCGTGCATAGTAATCCCACTGTTTGCTGGTGTCCAGAAGACTAGACCATGAAGGTGCAGAACCTGCAGGGTGTGGAAAGGTGACTAAAGAAAGAGATATAGGTATTAGAAAGAACAAAATGAGATATATGGAAATTGCAATACTACTTATGCATGAAAACAGATATTTGTCAGTTTCCTCCGATGACATTTTTCAATCTTCCCCTTTCGCACTGGAGTTAATTCTAAGCAAACACTGCATTTTTTCCATTATGATAATAAAAACTTCTAGCATTCGTTTAAATACTTCTTATGAGGATGTACAGAACCAGGATATATGCCTCAAAGACTGCCTAAACCCTTTTGGAAAAAAAAAAAAAAAACATTGTGCAAATATTTGCTCAAAGAATCTGATTCTATGTGGCCAAATGGCTTTGTTTTGGGGGAACAACAAAACAAACACCACCACAAACCAAAACTGCCTTTGAAATTCAGGTGGTCCGAAAATACAGTTCAGAAAAAGAAAAAAGGATATTTCCAACCTTATATTTAAATGCCACTATTTTTATCTCTTGTACTTTAAAATCATTGTATTTAAAATACAATGTTAGTTACAAAGTTCTCATTCACTAATTTATATTCTATACTGTGCTTTGTCATACTTTTCCGATTACAGATGAAAAAGGAGCTTAAGAAATAAATTCAATCTCCGGAGAAGAAATAATGCTCCCACTTGTGCTTTGTAAGATAACATTTATGAATACTCAGCACAACCACTAATACTACTAAAATGTAACAGTTTAAGAAAATTAAGCATAGTCAATCTAGAATTGTTACGTTAAGGTGTTAAGAAGGAAATCTCTACACGGTCTCACAACCTTTTTTAGCTAGCTAGCAATAGCGAGAAGGAACATGCTTCTCCACTACTTTGTGCCAACTTCAATGCAATACATAACTACTACTCTCAATGTCCCAAATGTTCTGTCCTGCCCTCCCTCAGCAGAAGTCCCGTGAATTCATCCTGTAAAGGAAAAACAAGGGCTGAGTGTTTAGCTGGAAATAGCACTCTCTAGTGGACTTACAGTACTGAGGACTTCTCCCTCTCTGCTTATCTGCCTTGCTAGTTTTCCTAACTTTCAATAAATCGTTTGTTTTGAGCTCCACTTCATCATCTATAACATGAGAACAATATTTACTTGACTTCATGGTGTCACAAAGAGATTAACAGTACAATTAATATAAATATCCACTGAACAATGTAAAGTGTGTTACTGGTGCTGCATTTAGTACTGTTGAGTTATAAAACCAGTGGCTTCTGCTGACAGCTATGTTCAGGCTGCCTTGCCTGTAACATCTGGGGTATGCCTGCCCCAGAAAGCTTTGGCAGAAGCTTAAGAGAGCAGTTAGCCAAGCATCCAGAGGAGGAATACAAAAGACCTTTAGAGCAGGCCATAGAGCAGGAAAAAACACTTCATTGTTAAAATATATTTGCAATGAAAAACATTATAATTCCTTAAAAAAGCATTTATACAAGGTCTTGCCTCTAATAAAATGCTTGCACTGTTTCACATCAGGTCTACAGACAAAATGAAGGGTTAACAGAAAAACTGCCCTTATACAATATTATGCTGTTCATTATACTGCCAAAACCTGAAATTCTTCGGAGGAAAGCAGCCAGAAATAGCAAAAAAACAGCTGGACTTAAAAGACTGCTAATTTCCTTGACTTGCCACTGTGTCAACAACACACGTATGGTCTGTGAGACACTGGCTGCCAGCGTATTCTGATCTAAAGTTTAAACTTAACTTTAAATGTATACTATAAAGCAATTATTAATGGTAGTACAAACTTTTACAATAAATTTTGGATACTCCATCACATCTGGAGCAATCCTCATCAGACAGAAGTATTTCCATCCCAGTAACATGAGACAAAACAGTAATTTGACACACTGCACATTTTTATATCTAGATTTTCACTAGAAATTATTCACAACACACAAGAAGCTTACTTTCCAATATGAATTTGTGTTCTGCTTTTACTACATAGAATGAAGTAATTTGTCTCTTCTGCTATTTCTACATGGATTATTCCAATAATTTCTACAAGAAAGACACTTCCAAAATTTAACTCTGATTTTTGAAACAGGAAGGGAGCTTTAAATGATGACTAGTTTTGGAGACATTAGTCCTGTTTTGGAGATGGTTTAAAAACTTAAAGCTTCATGGTGTAAGGCAAACTATTAAATGCATCCTCTTTATGCTTTGAAAAATACTGACTCTCAAACTTTCTCTGTAATGTTAAATGTCTTGCAGGTTCCTAAGATATAAAGAACATTTAGAGCATGGAACAGAGAACAGCTTGAGGAAAAAGTAAAGAAGCACACAATACAAAGCACTTCAGTAGCAGATCAAATGCAGCTCAAGCAAAGCCAAAGATCTGATGGCAAAGGTAGCACTGAATTGTGAAAGGATTTTAGAGCAAATTGACAAAACCACATTGATGTGGTAGAAAAGTACAAAGACAAAATAGACACTCTTGAAGCTACGAGTTAAGAATATTATTTTACTATGTAACTTTCCTAAAGGGCTTGCAATGGGAAACCTGACTGACCACAAAAAAGACACCAAAGCATGAGCTGTGAAATTTGAACACACAGAAGAAAGGCTAGAACCTTAATCAAGATTGGTATTTTTTGCAATGTGTTCCATTTGCACATCTTCCCCTGCAATTCTGACAAAGCCAGGAAATGCAGACTGTCAAAAACAACGGGTTGGAGATTCAGTGCTATCATCCAAAGCAACTAATAAATAAATACACTTAGCTATTCTTAATTGCTATGATCATCTGTGGAGCTCTCAACGTACCCAAGTTCTGATGCACAGAGACCACTGCCAAAACCCTGACCAGCAATCACATTGCACGACAGGGACTGTGAGAGTATGATGCTGACCAGGAAAATATCTTTCACTAAGAGATGAGCAACACTGATAAAATGCTACTGAGTCTCTACAGATGATCCAAAAGTCCATACGACAGGGACAGCTTAGAGACAGACAACTGCTTTGTGCAGCAGATATGAAAGCTTTTGCTGCAACAGGGATACCAGATACATTGTGAGCAGACTGTGCTCCTTGGTCTCCATAATCATATAGAGGAAAACATAATTTTTTAATCCTGCTGAAGAAACCCAAATTCAATGGTGGCATGATCATGGTAAGAGTCATCCTTCAAAATTGGTGCTGCAACAAAACAAGCATGCCATCATCTCTAAAGCTCAACATAAAACTTGGAAATATTCTTATGCCCCTGACAGTACTTGACAGAATAGAAAATTCTAACAAAAGAGACACCAAAGTGAAAAACATTCTACACTGGAGACTATGTAATAGATGCCATATACATACATTAGTACGTGTTGGTAAGACTGCCTTCCTTATGATACTTCTCAAGGCCTTAGTTGTATGCCTCAGCTTTTACCTTTTTGTTAAATCTTCAGAAATCACAATTCAATTACTGCTAAAACAGTACTCTGTGTAAAGCAGCTGTCAATGCACATCAAGAATTCTTGAAAACATAACAAGCTTCCAATGCATGAAAGCAAATATTTGATAACTGAGAGGATCCTTACAATGTGAACAAAGTACTGCCTGCTACTCCATGAACTTCTACAACTTCAAGAAATTGCAAGCCATTACATGTCATTATGTATATCCATGCTTAAGACCTCAAAACATTTGGGAAATAGATTTGCTGAACATTTGATCTGTGTTCATGCATCCCCAGAAACAGACATCATGTAACCCCATCATGCATGCCCAGAAATGGACAAAACTTTCCCACCATTTTTCCTCTCAGCAGCAAGGATTCAAAGGAACAAGGAGCAAGGCTGCAAGGAATTCAGCTGAAAGAAAAGGCACTAGGCACGGGGCTGGATGGCAGGTGTACTGAAGGCAGAGGTAGTGACTGGCAACATGCAAGGTCCTGCGTCTGGGTGGGGGCAGCCCTCAATGCCAGTACAGACTGGGTGATGAATTGATTCAAAGCAGCCCTGCAGAGAAGGGCTTGGGGATACTGGTGGACAAAAACTAAATAAGAGCCACTAATGTGAATTTGCAGCCCAGGAAGTCACTCATATCCTGGCTGCATTAAAAGGAAGAGTGGCCAGCAGGCTGAAGGAGGTGATTCTTTGTGTGCCTTCATGAGACTCCACCTGGAGTTCTGCATCCAGCTCTTGGGACCCCAGTACAACAAAAATATGTTAGAGCAGGCACAGAGGAGGGCCACGAAAAATTATCAGAGAGCTGGAACATCTCCCCTAGGTCCTTTAGGTCGTTCAGCCTGGAGAAAAGAAGGCTCTGGGCACACCTTATCACAGCCTTTCAATACTGCAAGGGGGCTTGTAAGAAAGAAAGATGGAGAGACCTGTTGCCAGGGCCTGGAGTGACAGGACAAGGGGTAATAGTTTTACTCTGAGAAATGGTAGGTTTAGATTGGACATAAGGGAGAAATTCTTTATGATCATGGTGGTGGGGCACAGTTTGCCCAGAGAAGTTGTGGATGTCCCACCATTAGAAGTGTTCAAGGCCAGGTTGGACAGAACATTGAGAAGACTCATCTAGTCAAAGGTGTTCTTGCCCATGGCAGGGAGGTTGGAACTAGATAATCTTGGATGGTTCCTTCCAACCCAAATCATTCTATGATTCTATGTACTTTATCTTCCCATTTTCTCTTTTGGCTCAAGAAGCAGAGCTGTGACAGGTAAGAGTTCTAAACTCAGCATACATTCTGAGGATGCCCATTTGGTTGCACATGATGAAACTTTTATTTTAGTTCACTCTTATTTCACTTTTACTGAAAAAATACAAAGTCAAGTTTTCAGGTGTCAGATTTTTTTCCCATAACAGTAATTTAAAAAAATAAACACAAAAAAAAGACCAACTTTGCAACAGGATAGCTGAAAGTTATAGTGTCTTAGACAAATAGTTTTTCAAAGAAGAAGTACATCACTCAGGATTTCTCAATGATTAGTCTTGCTCATTAAAATTCTAGTGATATCTCAACAATACTTGTTCTCCTGCTTCTAAGTCCTTGAAAAATTCTCCCTGACTTGCAGTCCACATTATGGTATACAATTTTTCAAAACCACAGTTGTGCAAAAGCAGTAGGAAAAGATATCCAGTATACAAATAAGTAAGCAAAACAGAAGTATTTACCAACAGCGGTTAAATTTGCAACAGCATGTATCTATTTACAATGGTCAGCAATGAGCTTTCATAATGAAATGACAGGACCTGTTTAGTCTGCTAGCTAAAACCCTCATACGTGTCTTGAACAATTTGATATCACACTAAGTCAAAATTTCCAAAGCCAGCAAGCTTACTTACCACTGCCATATGAAAATGCACGAACAGAACGACCATCATAGCCAGAAGAATGTCCACTGTTGAAAATACATGCAAAACCAGTTTTAGCATGTTAAAGGTACATGTAAAAACCCAGTTTTAACAATAAAGCTTCCTCCATCAATGAATATATGCTTATATATATGTACATTATATACAATATATACAATCAGAAGCAGCACTCATTCACAGCAACTGTCAGTATGAAATAATAAATTTACTTTCATGCACATAAGATGTATTAAGTTGGGATTTTTTCTCAATAAAATCATTTGAAGGTTTTCTCAGAGATTTACCATCATCATCCTGTAGCATGTATGTTAACAGAATTTTCAATTTCAAAGGAACAGATGTGTGCATCTTCCTTCAGGGAGATCTAAAGGACTGACAAGAGGCTTGTACCAACTTAAATGACCTGTGTATATGACCAGGTTTTGGCCTCCAGCAAAACACAAATATTTTTCAAGGACTGTGCCAGCCAACTTTTTTCTTCCTTTTATATATTTATATCTATATATACATACAAATATATGTTTGCATATAAAAAATGGTATTGAAAAAGTACTGTTAGACCTATTACAACTGAACATTTATAACAAACAGAATAGAAGCAGAAATTTGGATTCTGAGGAACTCTGGCATTTCCTATAGTTTATGAGGGCTTGAATCTGTGCTTAAATTTTTGTGTGCATCTAGTAAAAAAGATATGATAGCTGAAAAGTATACGGCTCATGTAAATCAGCCTTCAGACTACTGAAGAATACTTTAACAATCACTACCTTAGGTCTTGGCATTGATAGACCACCAAAACTATAACTAATGATATTTCAATATTGTGTCATAACTAAACTAATAAGTGGCCAAGGAACCTACTCAAAGAATATGCTGACAGGTGAGACTAGTAACATTTCTGTAAAACTACTGTAAAAATCTGAAGGTTTCTCCCCTGTCCCGGATGCAAATCCATAACACACTGGGCAGTGCAAGAGTACCTATTCATTTATTTCAGTTACAGAATACTGATACATGGCTTAGATAATCACCTTTCTATTGTGGGTATGAGGGAAGGTGGAGGACCGCCAGGCGGTGGTGGAAAACCTGTAACAAGAAATTAGGTAAGAAGGAGAGAAAGAAAAAAAATACCACACATAAACACATAAAAGAACTAGGCTAAGCATACAAAAGCAATCAAATCCCAGAGAGAACAAAGCAAAAATGGTTTCTGTGTAAATGGAGTTTATTCTGTAAGACTAAGAACTACTTCCCAGCCTTACAAAGGCAAAACATTAAATGTGTATTATCAGTGCTTCAAATAAAAAACTCTATCATTCTTAAAAATATGATAATTTAGAAGCACAGGCAAATTCCTGAGTATCTAACAATACTTAATAAACAACAATCAAAACTATTCACTGCACAGATGAGAAAAAAAGATTTTAAAGAAAAGGAAATATGTATCTAGGAATTGGCTGATTAGGTCCACTAGTCAACAGCATTGTCACACAATTTCTCTTCTGCCTGGCATCAAAATAACTGAGCCTACATATATACATATAGTTTAGTATATATGACCTTTTATCTATATAATTGAAAGGAAGTTGATAAGTTGCACATCAGTTAAGTTTTCATCTCTTAACCAAATGTGGAAAAAAAATCTAAGCAAATTTACCTGGTGGTGGCACTGTTATTGGTATACCTAAAAAGACAACAAATATCAGATATAGCAATAGTTTATTATCTGTAGATCTAAAACCTGATTGAGCTTTCACTACATACATGATCAAGAAGAATGATACCATATTTTCTGTGTCTTCAGATCAAGATCTTGCATTAATACCAATTGTTAAGATTTTATGCAAGCCTTGTGAAATCTAGCTTTTAATTTAAATTCCCATTCTTTAAGATCTTTATTTAGAGCCAAAAATAATGAAGAATGACTCTGGGTCTCGAGGTTAGAATTCAATTCATAATCCTAAAATCCTAGTACACAGAAGGAAAGTAACATGCCATAGACTACATTTGCTTAATTTTATATTCCATGGCTGGATGGAAGGAAGTGCCTCTTGACCTTCAATGGCTTGCCATAGGAAATAGTAGGTCCACATGAATAAAGTATTCAGGCAGCAGTAAGCAATACAGACATCTGAGTCAATACTATGACACTGCAACTCATCATTCAGTCGCTACTTTGAAGGAAAAAGATTGTTTGGTTCTCTATTTTCTTGTAAATATCTAAGGAAGGAGCATCCCTTAACAGAAACATACGCAACAATTACTCTAATCTGATTTTCAGATGTAGCTTAGCTGTTACAAATCTAACTAAAAGTTGAGAAAATTGTTCCCAACTAAATTAGCTGACCTAACAAAATATACTGCCAAAACATATAAACCTCTCTTCCTGATTATGAAAGGAACGATTACAAGGTAAAAATAATTTGTACACTTTAAAGGATGTCATCTTCTCATATTTTGCAAAGAACTACCTGATCTGAACACATAACACTACTCCATAATAAACTGGGCTAAAACAATACTGACGGAAAACAGACTACTTCACCAGGCATAAAGCACTTTCAGTTATGAACAACTCTGCTTCCATTAAAAAATAAGTACCTTCAATCTTACAACCCACAGCACGACTTTGCGGAGCGAAATAAAAGAAAATTTTGGCAAGTGCTTTCATCAGTTTTGACATAACTGCATAAACATTCAGACAGAACAGTACTGGCCACTGCATGATGAAATTGTATCTCACTAGTTCAACATTAACACTAAAAGACTGCTGTATGGCAGCAACATTTCACTAAATCTACGTATTTTATAACGTCTAGAAATGCCAACCGCTCCCGAATTGCCTTGACAGAAGGACAGAATGAAGGAATATGCAAGCTGCGGAAGAGTGATCAATATCAAAGTTCACTAATTGTTGGTGATTTCACTGACATGAATTCCTACCACTATCAGTCCTACAGGATTAAACAAACTGTGAAATATAATTGAGGTTTCTGCCCAATCCTGAAGATCTAAAATCTGATCTCTTGGACAAAGTGTAAATCAGGAGACAGTGAACTCCAATAGCCAAATTTGTAAACTGCATGAGTCGTTTTCTCTTCACCAGCACACAAACTTTCCAATGTGCTCTATCATTAAGAACACTGGGTATCACACCATAAAATGTTTGACAGCGTAACATTTAAAAGACCAAACACTCCTGATGAAAATTCCTAAAAGGAAATCAAGACTGAGAACTCAAACTGTTGCACAGCCAAAGTGTTTACCATTAATCTTTTATGGTTAATTCTTCATGAGCCTACAACATAGAAAAATATATATATATAATACATAAATGTTAAGCATTTATATAGTCTATAATATAGCAATGTTAAGAACATAAGCTAGAAAAATACCAGAAGCTCTCTCAAAGTGATTTATTAGCTCTACCTTATACTTAAGATTTCAATTGCTGCACTAAACCCAGTACATTGTTAGCGCTAAACATGGCACTCAGCACTATCCAGAGAACTGCCTGGAAAATCATCAGCTACTACTCTTTACAAAAAAGGAAAAATTTAGTATCAAACAATTAATATATGCCTCAGAATTTTATCTTGAGCAGAATTAAAAGCAAAAATATCATCACAAGACTAAAAGCCAAATGAAAAATTTCACTTGAGAGCCATTCAAATAAAATTAAGACAGACTGAATACAACCAGAGACCAAATGTCCAAGTAATTTTAATGAATTGGTTAATGTAGGATATTATACTAAAAAAACACATAAGCATTTTTCCGCAAAAAGCTTAAAGAACATTTAAAGAGTCACGACTAATGTTTACATAATTTTAAAACAGAAGCTAATTTACTTGATGGAATTACCAAGGAAGAAAGATTCTACATGGCAAGTTGGCAAAAACATCTAGAAGATCTAAAAAGATCTAAACAAAGGTTTCTCCTCACCTTCCTCACTAACACATGAATATGACACATAACAAGAAAAAAAATCATAAACTTCAGTTAATGGAAAATTAATAATTTCTTAACTCTTCACTCATTTGCCTTCTACTAATGCAGTGTATGAAAACATACTTGTATGTGTCATTTCTTGCAATGCAGGGACTACACTGTACCAGTGCAAGAAGGTGGCTGAGTATAGACCTTGTCATGTCCCAACAACATCTTGTGCTGCCACAAAGATACATCCAGTCTAAACCTAAATACTCAGACTCGTGTGTCAAAAGCAATCCAAATGGCATTAGTGCACCATTTTAACTAATGTGCTCAAAATTGCTTTCAGGACATTCTATACCATCCTACTATCCCAAGGCTGGTAAATATTTACAGAAAATCAAGTATGTTTTACTAAAGGAAAGCAATGCCACATATGCTCTGCTTGTGGAGTATGGAATCAAACATGATCAACACTGCCAAAGCTTAACAACATACTGCAAATTAGCTGAACTGTGTAACAGCCCTCAGAAATGTAATACAACTCAACTTGGTTCTCTTGTAACAGGTCAAATTGTCTGTATCACAAGATAAAAAGTACACACTTAGGATGCTGAGGCTGAGCAGTCACTTGCCAAACCTTGGTATATATTGCAAAGTTATGCAACAGAAGTTCAATATTTCAGAGGAATTTCTTTTTTTTTCAAATCACAAATACATGTCACATTTTAACTACATACTTAAACCAAAGCACATAAACCAATTTTTAAAGCCTGGTTAAAAAGCATCCGTGTTCTTCCTTAGATGAAAATTACTCCAACATAACAATAAACCTAGCAAACAGAAACTAGCACATTTTTTGCCACAGCCAGTCATCTCCTAGAACTATTTGAGAATTTTCTACATTTGGAGCTTTGAATTGTTCCAGGACTTTCCTCAAAAAAGATCTGAATCACAAGAGTGAATGAACACAGAACAAGAGACCTAACTTCAAAGCAAGATCCTTTTTCAAAGGCGCTTTTGGAGGATGTTTTATATTTGGAATACTTAAATTTTCTGGCAAGTAGTCCCAGTTTAATATTGGGTAAGTGTAGTTTTTTTACTCCTTCTCCAGTGAACCTAGGAGGGACGGCAGAATCTATTTTAGGAACAGCTTTGATGATAAAGAGCTGGCAACAGCACAATTAAAACACAGGCCTGAGGAAACCAAATCCACAGCTCTTAATCGTTATTTTTGAATCTACGCGAAGCACAGAAGGATGTTCCAGAAGACCTTCTGAACAAGCGCGTGTCATAACCTGCCCGTAAACCATGAGACTAAAGCCAAACCCGCTGGCTTGATCTGTAACACATCTGTATTTCTTTCACTTTTAAAAACTCAACAGGTGAGGGGTTTCATAAGAACAGACCAGTACCCGTATGTGACATCCCTGCACCAAACGTGTCTGGGGTGTCTGTGGGGGTGGTTCTCAGGTTTTTAATAATATACAACCTAGAACATCTTTTCTGAACCACAATTACAATTAAAATAATTACTTTCTAAAAACTTGCAATGCATTACATATACTGTTTTATCAGAAAGGTTTAAATGAAGCTTAAAATCACAGTGAGCATTATTGTCACATTCTCTCCCTTTCTGTCCCCTTCCTGCAGTAAGGAAACACCTCAAAATTGCCAGAGCACAAGCATATTCTCACTTCAGAGACTCTATTTTTCATATTTATGCCAAAAAAAGGAATTGGAAGAGGGCAGAGAAGTATTTAATCTTTAAATCTCTTCTCCTCTGTTTTCTAGGTGTTATGCTTTTCATGTATGACCATCACCGAGGAAAGCCAGAGCTTGCCAGGCAGAATGAGTTAAGTTTTAAAATTAGGAGGGGCAGTTGCAGAAGCAACTTTTTCTGTGAGGATTTAAACCCTATAAAGGCCCACACTAATGCACCCACATAATGTTACTTCTTCACTTATACATAAGAATATTAACAGAGAAACTTTTAAAAGATTCCCTGTGCAAGCAGAATAGCAAAGAAACTGCTCAGCATGATTTTCAGAACAAGTCAAGCAAAAGAATCCAAGGAACAGGAGAAAATAAGGAAAGAGGCTCCATGTTAAATCAGTCTCTTCTGTAGACAAATACCTCACTTTCCTACTTGAATATACAACAAAGATTCTCCATCTATTTTAATTTCTCAGTGACCATTCTTCTTAGTTTCTTGCCAAATCCTTTTGAACTGAATGCCTTAAAACAACAAGTGCAGGTAACTGTACTACTTGAGCAAATGCCCATGACACTTCTCCCAGCAGATTTCCATAAATATCAAATTTCAATAAACGTTCAGTGAATATCAGTAAATTTCAAAACAGATTAAAAATGGGAAAAGTTCTCAAAGAGCTTTGATTCCTCTAAGATTCACAGACACAGGACACTGGAAAAAACCATCACAGACTAATAAGACTCCTGACTGAAAAGAGGATACAGTGCAAATGCAATACTTATTAGACTTTTGGGAATTCATACATGCTGTGAGGGAGAAGTGGAATCAGAACTTCTCTTGCTGCTTTGACTTTAGACATCAGAGAATCCAACTTGTGACACAAATTCATGGTATGCCATACTTTTAGTTCTAAAGTCTGTAGAATGATGTGTTAACATGTACCTCTCAATTGTATTAACAGTTATTGAATCCCAAAAAACAGCTTCTCACTTCAAACGTTTTCAATAACACAAGAACCAACAGTTACTCTTTAGGTAATTATTTACTACTTGGGATTATGCTTACTGAGAAAGTAAAAATAAAAGTTTCTGGGTTTGCCTTACAGATACATTTCAGAAAAGAGCAGAACACAAAATTCTGAAATTCTGCACAATGCACCTCAAGCATTTAACATTAACGAATCTCTCATTATTCACATCCTATGTAGTGCAGGATATTTACCTGGTGGGGGAATCAGAGGTGGAGCAGTACTGACAGTTGGAGGGGGTGGGAGGAAAGGAGGTGGTGGAAGGTGGGTAGGTGGAGCTCCTGGAGGGAAAAATGGAGGTGGCTTGGTAAAACTGTCTACTTCAGGATTAGAGCGTTCTGAAAGAACCTGTAAAATATCAAACTCTAGTTACAATTGCTGTGTGAAAAGAGTAGGTTTCCTGTCTTTCCGTTTACTATAATAGAAAGTATCACTTCACACCTAAAGACCCATATTCAGATGGTGTAAGTTCTACCTCCATGCCTACGTTCAGTGTCCCGTATTTGCCAAGTACCTTTAAAGGTCTAAGAGCAGCCAACAGGGACAACAAATGTAAGACTTAAGAGGGAATATAAGCCCTCTGAATATGGCCCAAAACACCACCTTAAATCTATATAACAGAAAATATTTTAAAAATCAATATGAAAAGCATGAAAACAACCCAAGACTATAAATTACTTAAACACTCTGAGATCAGATGAAAAACACATGGAAGGGTTTTCAATATCAGCACTACAGTCCATTTTTATTTTCACTGTTTAACCTTAACCTAAGTTGGCATGGAAATGCAACTAGGGCACCAAGCAACCTTGATCCTCTCTGATTCTTCTGGAGAGAAGTGTATTCCATGTTAATACATAAGTCTTAATACTTAAGTTGCTTTCTTAGGATAATAAAAGTCTAAAGACTAAAACCATAAAGACTAATCTTGCAATTTGTGGTAAAATACTACAATACAATTAAAAACAACCTACCATCAACTATTTATTCCTTCACACCTTATTTTTTAAAAACTGCACTTCTCAAACTGCATACAAGGGGACTTTCACTTCCAGCATTAGTGTCTGGCAGGAATAGGGGACAAATGGGCAGTTTAAATATTTATCTTTGTCACTCCATAAACAGAACACAGTCCCACACAGATCTAGCGGAGCCAACGCCGTCTCCTGGATTGTAATTCTGCAACATCGCTCATTTCTTTTCAGTAAGAGGTATACCAAAACACTTATCTTTTGAAATTTATCAAATATTTCATTTTAATATATTTCGATAACTGTCAAAACTTTATTCCTGAACTTAAAGCTACTTATGTATTACTCATTCATACACACCGATGGTTTAATCAGAAGCTATGGGCAAAGCAAAAACGTCTTTTAGTCAAAAATAGAGTGCAAAACTGCAGTGTAAAACCTGTATGTTGCTGTTTTCATTAGCACGCCGTCGTCCTTCCACCCTGCTGATAGTGATGGTCTGTCCAATCACATCTATTGTGCCAGATATTCGCCTGCAACACAGGACAAACCACAATCAACAAGCAGAATCAGAAAGGGGAAAAAAAAAAGAAAAAAAGAAAGCTTTATGGACTTCTCTCATTCTAAATGGCAACAGTTCTTTCTCCCGTAGAAAACATAAAAGACTCTTTCTGAAGGACATTAAAGGTGTCACATTTGCTGAACTATGCAAATGTATAGAACTAAACAATGTAGCAATAGACTCCTTTAATAAATAAAGACAAAGGCTGACTCTACAACAGTCTCCTTCCACTCCATAAAAGATAATACATCTACTCTTCTGTTACAAAAACAAACAAACAAAAAGATCACAAAAATTCAGTAAGAACAAATGAAACAGAACTTCTGCAAAAATCTAATGCAAAATAGCTATAAACTATTAATTAGAAATAACTTCTGAATTGCATGAAACCATAATGAAGGATGCCATGAAAGATCAAACAAAGGTAAGATAGAAGAAATAAATATAAGCAAATCCTACCACGCAAATTATTGATATCGCAGCACATAGTGAACAAAATCAGATGACATCTCTCTGATCTTGGAATACACAGTCTTAATGTCAAACAGAAAGTGTATGAAACTAGTAAACACTGACTCAAACTAAACCTTGCCTGAAACTTAAAAAGAATCTTAGACCAGCCATTCATACTTTTGTTCATCTTTTTTTTTTCAAAATGCAAAATCTCTCTCCCTCAAACACCTCTAACACATTTGCAACTGACCACCATATTCACCTTCTTCAAAGAAACCAGCAACAAAGCAGCACAAGACTTGACTCAGCCTCTTACAAGTCTCTTACAATCAGGCAACAGAAAGGAAAATAAATTAAGAACACCTACCTTAGAAGTAGTTAGTAATGAATTTCTAGAGAAAGATGACAAGAAAAGTGACACGCAAATGTCATTCTTTTCCTGCCAGTTTCTGCCAATCAAAAATTTATGAATTTGCCATTCAACTGTGGTTAATAGCCCCTGATTAACTTGCATTTGACAATTTCTTTTGAACACACTTTTACTTTTGATCTTCAGTGATGAGATCAGTTTCACCTATTCGTTTGACTCTGTAACTTCCACTATTTCTATATCTTTTCTTGCCTGACAAGAACAAAACCACAGATAATATTCAGCTCTCAGTGCATCACCATTTTATGAACTCCTATAAAGACTTCCTGGACTTTTCCCTTGCTAACGATGACTACCATTCCATTTTCTTATTTTGGCTAACTGGAAATTGAACCAATAGTTTAAGAAGCAGCAACAGTAATTCCAAGATCTATTTCTCAATAGGTAGGTTGTTAATTACCAGCGATTAATTTGAAGAAATGCATCTTCTTCAGAAAAATGCAATCTAGTATTTAAATTGTGATTTTCTGTGATCCCATTTCACTATGAACCAATTATTCCATTCCCCACTCAATATATGTCTATATATGACTATTAAATACAAATGCACCTCACTTCAGTCAAAGCCACTTAATCTATTAAGCTTATGCCTGTTAAACTTAAGTTGTTCCTACTGTAAAATTCTTAACTCCCATGTACATATTCATAGTCTGTTAAGAGAGGTATCTTTAAACTTCCCAAACCATCTGATATTGTAACCACACAGCTGTCAACTGGAACTTTCGATTTTCAACTTTTCAAAGCAGATTAAAAATGCTACACTAAGGGTAAAGATGCAGTGGCATTCTACTGGATACAAACACTAAAATTCAAAGCATAACCAATCTCTCAAAATCTTCAGTAAATTAACCATATGGGAATATACTGACCGTAAAGAAGTACTCCAGGCACCAGACCAGAAAATATGACAAATACATCACCTAGTAAAACTAAAACCTGATATTTGTGACAATGAGAATCACTATTTTGAAGAGAGGAATAATTTGAAGTATAGTGAACTTTCCTGTTTGCAGCCCTAAAACACCAGAAACCCAGAAACCAGGGTTTATAGAAAATGTTAACTAATATGCAGATACAACAAAACCCATCTGCACAAGAGTTACAAAAACCAGGTTGGATTAAGGCTTTGAGCAACCTGGTCTAGGGGTAATGTCCCTGTACATGGCAGGGGAGGTTGGGACTAGATGATCTTTAAGGTCCATTCCAGCCCCTTATCCTTCTAAGATTCTAGGATTCTACCAGCTTTGCAGCCCATTGTTAATTTCTAAAAGAGGTTAGAAAGTAGAATTCACTTAGGCCAATTCAGTCAGAAAATGAGGTACAAAATTACAATGTTAATGGTTAAGAGAAACAAAGGTACATCTGTTTCTCACCCACAAGGGAAACCACAGTAGATAAAACTGATAATATTTACCAAGAGCATGATATATAGGAGTAAAAGAAAGACTGGAAAAAAATTTGCCTGAAATTTCCATAGAAAGAAAAAAATACTTTTAGTTTCAAAAGACAAGTTCTTGTCTTTTTTTGCATCTAGTGTAATACTAACCACATGAATACAAATATTGGGGAGAACAACTGGAAGTTGGAATTACAGGCTCAAAGCTCTGCCAGACTGATAACCTGGACTCCAACTGCTTAGATACCTAGATTCCAATGCAGCTGGAAAAAGACACAGCAGGCACTAGAGCGTGAAGGAACAGTTAGATCTCTCAGAGATAATCTGAAGTTCCTTAGCATACTGCATACTGAGGATGATCCAAATGCTGTTCTCTGAGCTTTTCAGTATGTGGGTATAGAACTTCTTCCTAGATTTTAAAGCAAGCTTATTAAGCACAACAGTTCAGAATTTAAAAGAAAACAAACCAAACCAGTGCAATGGTACAAGAGTATGAGAACATACCTGCAAAATAAAAGAGTATATACTATACAGCAATATATACTGTACTATACAATGATAACACAAGTTTAAGAAATTCTCTGGTCTCCTAATACCCCATCCTAGAAGTTAGATAGTTCCAATAATCAACACCTGCCTTTCTAAACTTCCCCAGTGGTCTTGTGTGGCCTTCCAGCACGGCTGCTCTGGATGCTTTCAGTAATTAAATTGAGAACATAGATATTACAAAACAGTTGTTAAAAGAACAACTGTTTTCACTGTCAGTCTTCAGTGACAGTTCATTTGGTTTTAAGAGTTCTAACACACTTGTTCTCCTCCATCACTGGTATCTTCTCTTAATTATCTAAACCTTCCACTTGGGAGTGATGTATACAGCAGAACTGGGACTCTTCCTCTCTTGTACTGTTTGCACATTGCCAGCAACTCTTGGAATCAATACTGAAAACACACACAGTGACACCAATGCAAGAGTACTGGGCATTAAAGGAATATATGACTCAACCATATTATTACAATAATACTAGTTTTGGCTTGGAAAGCAGCCCAAATACACCACTGCAATATCAAAGAAAGCAAACCTAGACTATCAATTAGCTGGTTCTAGACATCAATTTTACTAAAATGAACAGAGCTTTCATTTAATTTTTTTAGATTCTGAAGAGTACACCTGTGCTCACACAATCTCACTGAGATGCTGCTCTATAATTATTATTTAAATAATGTTGTATAGTGTTATGTCCACTGCTCTTCCCAACAACTGCCAAGAGATTTAGTTTTTATTATGATAGATGAGTTCAGGAATTTGCCATCATTCCTTGAACTTGACAAATTCTCTATTTCCAAGACTGCAATAATGATTTCATTAAATATTCCACTAGAAGAGCTTGAAATTGAACAAGAAGAAGTATATTTTCAGTTACAAATTGAGCAGCAGATGGCACCATGAATCGTGATTAAGTCACAGCAAGCTGGCACGAGGAGAAATATTCAAGACTCTCTAGACATTATCTAGAGTAGTGATAAGACATAAAGCAGGCATTACAAGGTTTCTCTCTCAGTGCCATAAGCAAAGAAAAGGAAGCGCTTGGTTTGTCCCTTACACAATCAAGGCACCTGGGATACAGATGCATTCCCAATGGATCCACTGAAACATAAAAAGGCAATCCACACGTGTGGGATGCACATGAACCCACAGCAGAGTTCATACAAAGTGTAGCTTGAAAGGAACATTCCAGCAGTTATTTCACTCTAATTAGAGAATGGTTATTTATGACCTATTTGCACTAAGAATACCACTCTCCATGAAGATTTAATTCAGAAAGATAACTCAATTTCATTTGGCAAGCTGAGTTTATTTGGCTTCTACAGAGCGAAGAGAAAGCAGGGGAGAAAAGAAGAAGAAAAAAAAGAAGGCAAACCCAGTTATTTTCCAATTTCACAGGTACGGAAGTCCTTATCCTTACCACAGATAAAATAAATAATCTGCTTTTTGGAACACCCCCATGTGACTTTTCAGAATTCAGAAACAGTCTAACTACTGGATACCACATTTATTTAGTAGACTTACAGTATAGTCTAATATGTATGGAATTATAATACGCTTTAATATGTTCTTCTGTTCTTTCTTGTTTTATGTGTTCTATATTTTATTTTCCTCCTCTTGAGGACAGCCTCAACTTTGCTGACCTCACCACTAATTGATATAAATAAGAAGCAAACAGATTTACTACAGAAACCATTGATATAGAAAATACACTTTTTTTCAAAATAATATCTGAGCTTCCATCACTTAGTCTTGCAAAGCTAGTTCATGAAACAAGAGAAACTGGTATTTTTTCATAGTAATGAAAGATCAGAAATCCATTTTTCTGTAAAAGATCTGTTTACAGAAAGGCCTAAGCACAGATAAAGCTGATAAACAGCCCACTGTAGTGATGGACTAATTTCCCTGAAAGCAAAACCCATTTAAATGTAACATACACTTTAGTAACTGTAAAAGCATAAATGGAGGTTAAAAACAAAAAAACTTCCGACAGAAAAAAGTTTTGTGATGCAGAGCTGTTATAGGTACAACTTGACTGAGAAAATACAAGCTTTTGCAGCCAGCATATAAATGAAACGTATGCTTATATCTTCACTACTAAAGAAAAACTATCTCACAGTCCTTGAAAAATGACATAAGGAAAAGCATTGGTCTGAAAAAAAGATAATTCTATGAAGTAGTTGGCTAGGACATGTTTGAAACATGTCAAATCCATTTCTAGAAAGCACTACAGTCAAAAGAGATTCCTTCAGGTTTTCACCATAATTGTGACTATGCACACAATAAATCTTTAATTAACTACCTCTAGAGAACAAAGATTTTATTTTGTATTTTTTGTATACGATTTTATATTTTTTGTATACGATGTCCACTTACTAAACTATTTCCATTATGATCTAACTCCTCCTTTAGGGTTACACAACACTTTATGCTACTTAACAGCCCTAAATATCACAGAATCAAGGCAAGAAATTCAGGTGTCATTTCTAAACTAATATCTCAGCTATAATTAAGACAGCCACTGTTCCAGCAAAATTTCCCAGAGATACATTGTATGATCAAGCACTGAATTTTTCTTTGAATTAGACGTTTAGGATGTAATTCTATTGATTTAGCAACATTTATTTGCTGGTGAGCAATAATTCTGTTTCTATTTTGTCAACTACAACTTCCATATTGGTAAGGAGTACTATTATTGCTAGACCTCAGAGGTTTTCTGGGGTTGAGACAATAATCTCAATCATATGCAAACATCTACTGTACTCAAATCAAAAAGGTAAAAACATAAGCACAAAATTATTTTAACATTTGTTTACAAACAAATGGAAAAAACCCTAAACACCACTATCTGTCCCCAGACTTGCAATTGAAGAGCAATATGTAATGCAATATGCATGTGTAAAATCATCCATGAAGCAATATTGCAGCCCTGACTAGTAAGTGAGGAACTAAAATGTGAAATGAGCATCATGCCCTGAATTTTTCTTCCCCTTTACCTTAATTCTCATGATTGGTCCCTCCTGTATTGCTCCTGCCTGAACTGGCTTTTCTGGAGGCAGTGTTCGTCTGTGACTGAGAAGAGCTGCTGCTTCTTCTGATAAGATAAATTGCCTAGGTCTTTCTATTTCCTTACCAATCCCCACACCAATGCTGCTACACCCAGTTGTATCAGTTTTCCCTTCCTTTCACAAAATACACCCACTAACTAAGCCGAGAGAAGTTTTACTGCTACATGAGAAATGCTTCCAGTAATTTCTCAACAAGGCTACTGCAAATGCCACATGGTGTGAAGGCAATTATTTTAAATTATCAAAGAGTTGTATTGCTGGAAATTTTCTGCCTACCTAAAATAAACTCTTTTACTAAAGAAAGAAATTAGTCCAACCCCATAAAGCACTGCCTGGTTATACAGAAGTTAGTCATACAGGCTCTTATAGACAGAAAATACTATATGCATTATGGAAAAGTCATTCAAGTAGAAGTATATATTAACCATGCAGCTAATGCATACTCACTCACTGAGCTACTCTCAGACTTCTGAGCATACAGTTTTCTTTCAAAATCTCTTCTGACTGCTTGGTAGAAATACGTCTTTCTTTACAGAATAAACTATTTTAAGCAAATGTATCCATAGGAGCAGGTATTAAATAAGGAAGAAGTCAGTTTTGTCATTGTAAACAACTTATAATTACAGTATTCACACTAAATGTATATAAAACAACCTGTTCTAACCACTGGAATGTACAAGTGATACAATTGTCAAAGTGATGTCAAAGTAAATGTCTCAAACTGATAGAGTTGTCATAACAACTGTAAATTTCACACAACTACAGAATCTATGCAATGCATTTTTTCTGCAACTTTAAACTTGACTACATTTTAATATCCTGGTCATTCATTACTTCCTGAAGTAGTCTAGAGGTTCTCCGTCCACCAACGAGATGAACAAAGAATTGAAATCTTGTAACAAAACCTATGCTAGATATAGATTTGGAATCCTTAGCCTGCGAATAATACATTACAGTTTGAGAACTCTGTTACAAGAACATCATACATCGAAAGCAATTCAGAAAATTTAAAAAATAGCTACAGGGTTGACACAAAGTTTGGAAGACTCTTCTTGTTTCTTTGACAAAGAAAAATAAAAAACCAAGGAACTAAAATCTACTAAACACAGAGCTCTATAACATGATCGCTTGGAGAAACATTTAGGTGACCAGAAGGAATATTCTAGAAGTGAAAGAAAAGTGCAGGCAAGGGTATGATCGTTTTTGATTTTTCCCCCACACAAGAGAGATACATATGGGTGTTGAACTGACTCTTACAATACAAGTGCTTCTGAATTAGTCAAGGTACTTGACTAATGCAGTGCTAAAGACAGATCATACCGCCTAATCTTCAGTGGTTGATGATGAAAGTGTACAACCTGTTCTACTTCTCCTCCCATCATTTGTAATATAATGGCTTTTAATTTGCACAGAACCAAAAGTCCTAAACAGGATTGCTAAATAACTAAAGTAAAACAAACTATGTAACTAAAGTGAAGCAGAAGTATGGATTCATCCTAAGATGAGTGTCAGATATCAAACAGCAGTGGCTTAGATATAAAGAACTTATTAAATTCTCAGGCCGGGAGAAGGACCCTAGCAAGGAAATAATTCTGTCATTTCAAAGAAAGTATAATAAAATATTCAAATAAGGAGAAGCTAAAGCTACCTTGCAGGAAAGAGACTAGGTTTCAGGAATTCTTCCACTTGTTAAAGTCATAGCTGTCTGATTCCATCTTATTTAATGTAAAAAATGTTTTAGCTAATACTCATAAGGACCCTAACTAGAATGATGGCAAATCTAATTCAACACAGAAAACAGTGTCATACATCACAGAATCACAGAACAAACTAGGCTGAAAAGACCCTTGAGATCATCAAGTCCAACCTATGACCTACCATCTCCTCATTAACGAAGCCATGGCACTGAGTGCCACATCCAGTCTTTTTTTAAAACATATCAAGGGACAGTGACTCCACCACCTCCGTGGGCAGATGATTCCAGTGCCCAATCACTCTTTCAGTGAAGAAACAACTGGATTTTTAATAACTGTCTTGTTACTTGGTCCTGCTATTTTTTCTCCCCTTTTCTTCTACTTTTCTCCCCTTTCCTTCTGCTCCTACTCCTTTCTCTTTTCCAGATAGCCAAGAAAGCAGCACAGTATTCATGTGTGATTATGTTCATGTGATTAGGATACCTCTTCCCCTCATTTCTACCTGTTACAGATACATAGCTTCATTTTTTTTTACTACAAAAATCATAATCTTCAAAGACATAGAGGTAAACAGTAAAAAGAGGTTTTTGGTCTTTAGTTACAGCTAACTGACCTGTTTGTTGGAATTCCTGATTTGAATAAGGCAGGAGGAGATGTGAAGTCAGGTTTGGTCGACTGCACTGCCAACTCTTTCTCCAAATTTCCAGTTCTGCCCTGCTGTACCTTCAAAATAATGTTTCATCATTAGTTCACCCTCACAAGTGTAGTAGCTCCAACACTCAACGTAACATATAGCCAACAGAAAAAGAAAGTAAGTTCAACTTTAATCAGAATTTCATAAACTGCCACCTCTGCACAGCTAGCAAAATTATTTATTTTGTATGGATATATTAGTTAAATACTGTATTTAATAGATATAAGAATCAATATACCAGAGAACAAATTGTTACAGAAGATTAGACGGTTTAAATATCTGTTTTCCAAGCATCTGATTTGTACTTGAACAGACCAAACGGATTTTCTTGTAGAATTTCCTGTATGAATGAAATTACATCTTAATTTTTAAAAGAAGCAAACTCACTAAAAAAAAATCTTCATAATCTTAACACAGATATCTAACAAGCCTCCTATCCACCACCAACAAACTGTGACACAAGAAACTTGAATGGATTTTCTGTCTGCCTCACTCATCATGAGATCTAGTAACCACTTAATTTCTGAGTCATACCAGGAAGTCACCTCATATTCTGGGTTATGCAAACTGTAAAAGATTTTTCATTAGTTCAGACTGAATACTACAGAAACATCCTGCTGTTTCTGAAGTACTGCAGAATTCCAGACACTATTAAAGCTGTGCAAAACCTTTGGTGCAAGTACTTCAAGTATTGTTTTACTTCGGTAGTAGCTATATGAGAAAGAAAAACCTACATGGGTTAGCATTAGAGACAAACCTGTACTGATTCAGTTTTTGAAGTCACTCCCACTGTACCAACCACACAGCTACATCACTCTACAGAGCTAGTTCACTCATGCTATAACATCACCTGAGCTGTGATCTCACAGCTTGTAGGCAATTGAACTACTACGTTTCTGCAGAATCACACTTCTAAACACAGGCATGTCTTTGCCAAACCCACAAAAATGCACGTAAATAGTTAAAATTCATTAAAAATTGAATTAATCTTTCCTATCCAGAAATAAGAAGGGGGAAAGGTATAAGCATTTATCAGAAAAATCTGTAAGACTTCTACAAATTAATGAGTAACTGAAAAATGTAGCAGACATTCTTGACAGTTACAAGAGATTAATCTAAACATATCATGTAAATTACATGAGACTGTTTCAGAAGAGAGAGAAAAAAGTTAATGAAATTAATAATTATATGTAAACTCCTTGTAAAGCACAACAAACTCTTAAAACACAATTATTATTTGTACTGTTTGATCACCAGAGTCAATATTGAGCTAGAAACAGGGAAAGTTTTGGGTCACACTACTTATCTTTCCGCCTTCAGAACATTTCAGAGAAGTTTGAGAATATAGTCAGCAGCAAATTGTAACTCCTATTGCCCACTATTTCTACTGTCCCATAGTACTATTATAATGATAACTGAGGAAGGTAAAAAGGCCCAGAGAGCTTCTGATCTATTCTTGCTAAAATAAAAATAACTGAATATCCTCAAGTAGCACATAAGACAAAACAAAAATACCTGTCTGCAATTGACAGTTCTATCACAGCAGTATACAGAAGAAAGAAACAAACAATTCCAAGTCACTTCAAAGATAGTTCAAGAACAAAAATTACTACATATTGAAAATAGGTAAAATAAATAACCTTTCTATTCTAATTTTAACTTTAGTATCAAAAAAAAGAGTAAATGAGAAAGTGAGAAATTAAAAATCAAGTTCAACCCTTAAGATAAATGCTGTCGTTTAGGTCTTTCTGTTCTCTGAAAGTCAGCATTTCTGAATGGAAAATTACTATACGTAACTTGATTTATTGTCAGCTAACCCCGAAAGGACAACACAAAAATATGGAAGATTGATTTTCATATCAAAGTTGTCAAGGATAACTGTTACAAAACACACGAAGAGCTACAATGCCACAGGAAAAATAAACATGCCATAATCTACAAAACCTTCCCCACCACATCGGTACGAATTCTTTAATCTGCACAAACAAATGCACTATAACTACAAATAAACCATCACATCTAGAAAAATTAATTTCACTGGGAAATTTGTTAGTTCACCAGGCCACTAACTCACATGTCTGCAGAAGAGTGACGAACAAAGCAATACTTTTTATTCCGCATTTTGTGACATATACAGAAGTCACTGATGTAAGATGAGAGTATGAAATAATGGTTGTGTCCATTTCAGTCGTTCTTCTATCAGTCTGTGGTGGCATGGGAAGCAATACTCAAGAAAAATGAGAGCAACCAACAACATTTTACTAAAATTCACCTTAAAAAGATGGTATCTGCCATCGAGAATCTCTGCACTTGGTCTTACTTCCATAGCTTTGTCTTCAGCCTAAGTTAAATAACACATTGCCCATTAAGATACCACACAACTCTTAAGTGATGGGCCACAATCTCAATAAAGGTACAGATGCAATCTAGCTGTAGCTGTCTGTCGCACTATCCACACAATTGCCAGTGAAGCAACATAGTAACACTCGAGGTTCAGGGTAAGGGAGTCAGGTGCAAATTCTAACAAACACACTGAATCTGGCAGAACAAGCTTACGACACACAAGCAGCTTTACAGGGAAAAAAACCATGTACAATACAACAAAAGCACTATTTACCGTAATTTTATTTGTGGCTGAGGTAACTGGCAAAATTTCAAGACCCATTCGTATCCTCTTTTGTTTTTCACAGTAAGCTTTCCAGGTATCTTCATTGAAGCCATAGTTAAAATAATCGGAGAGATCAGCCCCTTTAAGTATAGAAGCATAGGTTTCTTAGGACATTACAAAGTTCATTACAAAGTTCATCTTCACTTCACATATATACACCTCTATTTTGAGCATCAAAACTAATTAAGTATTGATCTAAAAAAGCATGACTGAAATGTACAACCCACTAGTAGACATGGAGTATTCATGGCTAAGATCATAAAACCATTACAATTTAGTCAGAAACAATAGCTTGCCTAGCATCACAAATCAGGGATTGAGAGTAGATACTTAGAGAATATCATAGGATATTATAATTCCCCATATCTTTTCAATAAGATAAACGTAAGATGTACGGGTTTGCTGTATGTTCAGTGAAGAACCACTCCCTTTTGCTTGTTCTGTATGTGACTTCTCATGTTGTTTTGGCTCCTAGTTTCATTCGATGCCATGAAGTATTTTTATTGTAAGAGAGAGAACAGGTGTAACTCAAATGCACAGAATATATTTCATATAGCTAACAGTTCAAACACCAGATAATCAAAGGCTTCTTTTTTTTTCCATTTTGTAGACACTATTTGTATTACCAAAGCAATATACAAACACTAGGAAAAAACCACACACAGCAGCAAGAGGTACTGCTATTAAAAAAACCAACCAATGCTGGTATTATTAGAAAAGTCTGGACAAATCACTTAAGCCAATGAGACAATACACAGAGGAGACTCATGGAAAGTCTGTGTGGAAAGCCCCAGTTTCTTATTCAAAGCTCATGGATGTCTATGTGTGAACTCAGCGTAGCGCAGGCAGCTGTTTCACCATTCTTCCTGCTCAAACCTGCTAGAACTATTTTCCATTCTACTTTATCTTCTGTTCCATGGCACAGAGCAATGACAGTAATCTGTACAGATTTCCAAGGAGAGTTTAGGATATACACGTGTTAAAAAAATGGCCTGTCACTTTTTCCTGACATATGATTGGGATGTATCCTAAGAAACCTGACACACCCAAACACTCAGTGGCAGGAGGGCAACAAGTAACATAGTTGCTTTTTCCAAGTTATACTATACAGTACTTTCTAGGGATAGGGTAGATGACATCTATATGCAGTCAATAGAAATCACTGTTCAAATAGCCTACTGAACACTTATGTATCAGTTAACATAAATCAGATGTTACCTGGCTTTCTCCAAGGTTTATCTTCAAAAGAATCTAAATCTACTTCCAGAAGTGGCACACCATTAATACTCCCTGGTGCATCTAGATCCAGTCCTTTAACTTTTGCACCTGTGAAGAATAGTTAGAAGGTTAGAGCCTTCTGCCTCTACCAAATAGAATTTTATCAGTTGCACTACACTTAAAATAGGAAAAAAAAGCCAGACAAATTTATCAAGAAGTTTTCAAAATAACAATTATTTCCTTAATCCAAAACAATACAATTTTTTTTGCATTTTTTGCTGATATTACTGTGTATATTTTCTTACCAGAAGATCCATAAGCTCGTCCTCCTGCCTTAATATTAAGATTCACAGGTGCTGCTCCATAACTTAAAGAAATTAACAAAAAAATGAATTAGACAAAGAAAACTTTTAAACCGTAAGAAAACGCAAAACAAGAGATAGCTAGATCCAGATACAAATTGGACCCAGGCTCAAGCGCCATCCTGAATCTCTAGCTTTCCAAGCTGGTAACTGTAAAAGTAAAGAGATCAGCCTAGGAGGTAGAGAGAGTACCTTTCTATGCTCAGTAGCAACTTCTCCAACTAATAAACAGTAGTGAAGCAAGTCCCAGTCACTCTTCCTGAGTTGAAAGGATAAAGACCTTGATAGAAACAAGAATGGACAGAACCAGAAGAAGAGAGAGAAAGGAAAAATGCAGTTCATTTAGGGATCCAGATGACAGTCTGGGGATTAGAGTAAAAACAAAATAAATTAAAAAAAAAAAAAGGAAGGGTTTAGATGGATCATTTTCTCCTTTCATAATACTTCCATTCAATCTGTACAGAAGTGGAAAATACAAGCATTTGTCTAAAATGATTGAAATGCTATTTCAATGTACTTCTAGCACTCATCTATCCTTGTGACCAACAGAAAAGTATGTAATTTTTCACTTTCTAAAATACTAGAGAGCTTTCTTCATAAAAATGCACTCAGAAATCTAAATACTGAACAGATTTAAATATCTAAGGAATTGCAGTATTGTTCATTTGTAACATTAAGAGGCAGGTCTCCCTACCATTTGTGTGCAATGTATCTTATCCTCACAGGTGACCCATAAACATAATGAGATTAGCATATAATTAGAAGGCAAGGGTATAGTTTACAGTATCCACTTCCATGCAGTTTTAGTTTTCATTCAAGTGCTACAATAGCACAAAACTGACAAAAAACATTTAACCTTCTGATCTGCAATGCTGTATTTGTGCATGACTTTGTCAAACAAATCTAACGGGTTTTTTTAAAACACAGTTGACTGCTATATGAAAAATTGTTTAATCCTATAAACCAAACTTGTTCTACTGAAGCTAAAATGAACAGTAATGTTCAGTTTGTTTCAGATTACTGCCCTTCCATGAACTTTCTGTCCAACTTGCCCAGAAAAAAAAGTTTTTTCAGAAATCAGACATTTCTATATAAAACTTTCTACTCTAATTAGATTTAGGATCATCTGCTCATTGTTTCCTGCATACATGGAAAGAGCATCAGCAAATCCACTGAGAATATAAATCTAGTTTTGCTTTAGTCCAACAAAATTTGAAGTCACTGCCTAGACCACAAGAATACTGCAAGTTATTGAAAGCAGAAAAATAAACAACTGAAAGAAATGCTTTTTTTATATTACATTCACTTGCATAGTATTTTAGGATATGAAATACTGAAAGTTTAAAAATATTATGTCTCAAACAGGAGTAAATCACCTGCATTCTAAAGTTAAAAATACAATTATATACATGAGTCAGACCTACCTGCAGACCTGTCGTAATTCTATTAAGAAACACCATCCTAGTAACTCTGGTTATAATAAGCATAAAAATATTAGGATTGCCAAGAAAAACAAGCAAACCGCTTCCCTCAGAAAATTTCCATGCAATGAAAAATATTATTTCATAATTCTGGGTAAAATTAACACTACAAAAGTGTTCAGGGAAAAACAAGCCCTTTTTCAAGAGCAGAAGTGATATGGGGCAATAAGAGTAGCAAGAATAGTACAAATGCCTAAACCATGATCTTGAGAAATAATCTCCAGAGACTGGCAGCTCCCTCCTTAAGTGCATTAAAATCTTACTTGAGAACATCAATAGGAATTGAAACTACAGAGGTCTAATTAAAAGCGTATCCACTACAAACAGGATGAAGGAGAAATGTTTCTCATGTTCTTGCCACTCTATCCTTCACAATAAAAATGTCACAGTCACAGTAACAACCCTAAAAATGCTATATAGCACAGATATTCCATAACAAAAACCAACTCTCTCCTTTAAAAACTTAATACAATTATTTCTCAAAAGCTGAAAACACAAGCTAACTCATACAAAACTCTTCCTTGTACTCCACCAATTTCATTTCATTTGTTTTCAAGCCACTGTATCATTAAAAATATTGTTGACAGTAATTGTGTGTACAATTTGACATCTTTGGCAAGTATTAAATGGCAAATATAAAGATTAAAAAAAAATTAAAAATATAAATATTCAAAAACAGCAAAGAAGTATCAAAGAGACTGCACTGATAATTAAATATAATCTTAAAAGTTTCCCCAGTTAATGTTTGCAAATAACTTACCTAAACTGTGGAGCTCCTGTCTTAATATCCCCTATGGTGACTTGAACATCATCTTCATCATCATCACTATCACTATCACTGTCATCCTCAGCCTCTGCCACCTTCTACAAAAGAAAAAGTTATTGCTTAGACAAAAAGCAGTCACTTTCCTTCACAATGGAAAAACAAACCAGACAAAACTATCCATTCTAGAAATCTTAGAAAGAAAAAAATTCTCCTCTTCGTAGACACTAGAATTGGGTAGCATTAACAGTAAATTTAGGAGGTTACAAGTATCTGAAACATCTGTATCAAAATAGAGAAGTGTCTGTAACACTAGGTGCAGTTTCTGAAGCATAAAAGAGTTTCCACTATCTAGTATCCTTCTTCCCTCTATCTAGCTCATACACACTGGTTCTACTCTTACCTTGTCATTCAAGAAAGAACTTAAAGGTACGCAAGACTGGCTTCTTGCCATCATCAATTATATATCCAGAGTAATTAAAATAAATGTTTTTCCAGCTGATGAACACTGCACATCAGAGAAATCTATTTAGCTCCTAACATCAGTAAACTACATAAAATACCTGAGATGTTTCAGTAAAAAGACTGAAAAATCAGATACAAGAGCATGCTCTATGCTGTTCTGTCCCATAGCCTTCAAGCTTGCCAGTAAAATAGTTGTGCCAGTTCATACCAAGAGTTCATCTAGTCCACTGTTTCAGGTTTGTTTGGCGTTTTGTTTTGTTTTTCCCCTTACAGAGACCACAAAGGAGAGGAAAAAAACGTGTATGATGTTCCTCCCTAACTCATTCAGCTGCTGATTATTATCAGCTCAGGACATTTCCAGTTATGGTTTGCCTTTTTAGTAACCCCCAAAGGATCTTATTCTCAAGAACTAGTCCAGACTTCCTTCAGACCCATGTAACTCCCAGCAGTGACACCCTTTGGCGAGGAGTTCCATAGCATTGTTTACTGCATGAAGATACAATCCCTTGTTTTCATCCTGACTCCTGTGATCTTCATATAAAAGCACCCATTCTCTTATGGAAGAAACTATGAGGAATCAATCCTATTTGTAGTCTCCATACATGATTTTGTCAGCCTACATTATATCCTATGTATGCCTGTCTTCCCAGCTGAGCAGCTCTTGGCTACTCAGCCATTCCTTGTATGAAAACTACCTCAATTACTCTTGCTGCTCTTCTTCCCTCAACTTTCCCAGTTGTAGTAAAGCCTTTTGAAATGACAGGAGAGAACAGCAGTCAGAATTCAGGGTGCAACTGAACCATGAATCTATGGTATATCATCCATTTTGTTCTATATTAACTTTCTGTTACATCGCAAGATTTAACTGCTTTTCAGACTCCAGGCTAGCACTTAACATGTCCCTCCTAAGTGGTAATGATCAATTCAGACCATTTTATTTGTAAATCTGTTTTTCCCCTCAATGAACATCACTCTTCTTTTACTATGCAGAATTCAATACCCTTATATTAAGCAGTCAGTTCTTCACAGTTAGTCCTTGCTCTTACTATTTTGATCTGTGTCATCAGAAAACTTGTGATTTCACAACTTAGCTCTTCTCCAAGGAAACACATTAAACAGCACAGGTTATGCACAAAATTCCAGAGAATCCCCACTGTAGGTGACCTTCCTTCACCGTGAAAACAGAACCTGGACTTCTACCCTGTGTTTTCCATCTTTTACAAATCAATTATCTGTGTGGGGACTCATTCTGCAACTGCATAGTTTTTCTAAAATCCCTTGGTCAGGAACTTCTTCAGAAACTTTGTGAAATCCAAGTGAACTTTTCCAACCGAATCACCCTTATTCACTTATTGGAAACCTTCAGCGAGAGGCTGAACACACTGAAGCCAAGCTGATTCTGCCCCAGCAGCCTGCAGTTATCCACGCACAGCTGAGTTCTAGCCCTTAGCTATTACACACTCTATTAAAGTTGCCTGGTACATAAATGAGACAAAAATAAGCAGCTCCTTAGAATATAAGATGTTGGAGTGCAGTTCATGCTTGCCACACAACATTAATATGATTTACATAACAAGAATCTATTCTTGGGGTGGGGGAGAGAGGGCAGGTCGACATTCGTATAGATACTCTGTAAATGACAGCTGAAGACAGTCTTTCAATGCCATATGGCTGAAAAGTGCAAATTCATCAGTCACCAGGCAACTCTCACAGTAGAGGGGCCATTCAAAAGGCATCAAACAGGAAATAAAACCAAAACCCATTTCACTTATAATGAATGATTTCTTAGGTCCCTCCTCACAGAAATACTCACCTGTTCCTATTCAACGAACTTGAACACCACACATTTTTCTAAGATGCTACTCAACCTTCATGAACACCATTTACCATGAAGTGTTCAATTTTATGGATATATTCTAATGATATCCTAACAATGCTAGGCTTTATATAGACAAAAAAATACAAAAATATGCAAATACAAGGAAACCGCACCCATAAGGATTTCCAGGAACACTTTAAAATCAGCAAGTCCAAAAAATATTATTGTTGCCTTGCACGTAACAAATTTACCACCCACTTACAATATTAGCATCACACAAAACATCTTTGATGCACTTTAAATAAGCAGTTTTTCAGTTTAAACAACTGAAATAAGTTTTTAAGTTTTAATAACTTTTCCCCCCATTTTAAATAAGTTGCAATGTCTTTCATAAATAAAGTGTTACAGTTACTGAACAAAAGTACTTCACTAAGAGGCCAATCCTTGAAACTTGCACAAATATCTTGGTAATGGTTTCTGCATCACTTAAAGATATTTATTGCAAGATATAAGCTAAAAAATCCCAGTGAAACTACAACTTTCTCATAGAACATATTTAAATTGTTCCCATTCACAGTAAACTGAGTCCTTTTATCAACACTGCAACTGTAATTTTAATTTCCTGATCCTTTCCCTCATCATACTAACACTGAAATTATAAGACATACTAAATATTGAAGACTACTACAAAGCAAGGGTTATGCTGTCTCTGAAAGGCACATGGAATTAATCTCTTGATTCATATTTTCACATAGTTCTGCAAATGCTGATTGTTTATCGCATTCAAACAAGAAAAATTATCACCGGACTTTATTTTCTTATCAGTGAGAAAAAATAGGGCATTATTTTGAAAAGGATGTCTTCGAGAAAAGACAGCTGTCTTCAAGCACCATCTTTCCCCCCAATAAACCTGGAAGTACTATTTATTTATCTTCCGTAAGTTAGATTTAAAAAGTGGACTGCAGCTAGAAATTCGATTTCCTAATTTAGTAATTTCTACAGTTTCTGCAGATCACAAACACATTTTAGAAAAAAAAAAATCAAAGGCATACACTCAGGCATTAATTCATTTAATTATAAGTCCTGGTCAAATTATGAATTCCAGATAAGTCATAGAATCAAAACATATTAAAGCAGTATTTCAAAAACACATTTAAAACTACCGTTTTTACAACGCCATTTTCTGCAGCTTCCTCTTCACTTCCAGGTGGGGGTGGAGCACTTAAAAACAAACAGAAAAGATGAAACTAGGTATTTATGCACATATTATTTCACAGGTATCAGCTAATGATGAAAAAAAGCTTTGCTATGTCATTCCAGATGAAAAGCCAAAGCTCCAGTTGTCTTCTGCATTAATTAAAAAAATAAGCCAACTTATTAAAAATAATCTAGATTAATACAACTTTATATTAGCAATATTTAGCTATGATAAATCATTCTAACTGGATGTTTGTAGAATAGTTGGAAGTAATGAGGCACAACGCCTGGATCTTCTTTTGAAATCAAACTGAAATACTTCATAACATATGAAGGGAGAATAACAGTTGTTGGGGTTTTTTTTTCCTTGCAGACTGACACTTTTCAAGACATAATGGAAAAAAACATTTAAACACCCATAGGTAATGTTGCACTGAAAGAGAATTCCCACATCCCCAAGAAAATTGTGAAATTTTCTTCTACCATATGGAATAGTTACAATTCAATGACTAATTCAATTATATTTTAACTGTAGACCAAAAACTGTAGAAGTTTTAAAACTACTGGTCCATCTAAAACGACGAGTACTGTGACATCCATGCAAATGAGCTGTCTCACTGGGCCTACCTACTGCTGTTTTTTACACAGCAATATATTAACTTCCACAGTCCCACTAGCTCTTAGGATGTTGCACCACAAATAGCAGAGTAAGCAGGGAACCATCTAGAAACAACATTCTTTCACTGAAAAGGTATTTCTGAAACAGAGTGAGCAATTGCAGATTTTTATTGAATAGAATGATTCTAATCCCATATTCTATTGGCAACACACTCACGAGTGTTGCACCCAACACAGCCCAGGTATTGCCTCAGGACTCAAGCCTGATCATTTCACTTCATCACCTGGTAAAATGACAGACTAGTAACAGAACCTGAATAACACCTCACAATTTTTGTATATACAAACAATACCAAAACTCAGAGGCCAGAGACCAAAACTTTTAACAGGTAAACTGTCCCCACAGTTCCAAACACACTTCCTAAGATGCATAAGTTAATATTTCTTATGCTTTTTTGTCCAAAACTATGTATTGAGACAGCCAAATGCCAAGCTAGACACTATTGACCAGAAACTGGAGCACACGGTTTCTAAACATCATTTTGGCTTCCGCTGAAGTAATTTTCTTAACTAACAGTAATACTGACAAAGATGCCAGGTCAAGAACAGGTAACCGAACAGAAGGAATCAACTGATATGAAATGGCTTCTAAATACAGAGCAGGTAAGTAATTAAAATTCTTTGTTCTGGAAGAGATGGGATTCAAAATGAACGCAATGGAGGCCTAAAAACCTGTTAAGTGATGTGGAAAAAGTGACAGACAACAACTCTGTTTCTTATACTACAGAACTAATGGGAATCAAATATTTACACCTAGTAGCTGCTTCACAATATCATACGTAGTCATGTGGTGGAGGTCATTACTGCTTTATCATTCTGTGCCTGTTAGAAGTTGACATGAGTTCAAAAGAACAACTGAGCAAGCTTGTGAACAAGCAGTTCACCAAGGGTAACTAAATGCAAGAGTTCTCATTGAAAAAATGGAAACATCTATAGAGAATAACAATGTATGTTTTCATGTATTGGCTTTCCCTTTATTTGTTTAATATATCCTGACAATCAACAATTTCCATATTCTACCAATTACAAGAATTTCCTTTATTCAGCACAAGCAACTGATTTCCATTTCCTTGCTACTAATCTCCACTAACTCAGCTAGATTTTCAAGGGAGCATCTTTGTGCTCTCATACAGCTCTTTGTAACTCAAGCAGGCTTCCCCTCAAATACTTTCAAAGCTTTCCTAAGATTCTTTCAAATACTGACTTAATAGCAAAAAAAATCCCAAAAGCACAACCCCAAAAGCCTAAGCAGATGTGATCTGTACATGAAACTACCTGGTAATCTTCCACTGCTACCTTGTATTCCTGTTTTTGTAACTACACTGCAAACTCCTTGGCAGACAGGATGATTTTTAGTTTCTAAATTATCTCAAACAAACCAAGTCCTGATTCATAATTAAGACCACAAAGCAATGATTACAGAAATAAAAGATCTGTTAGCATTTTGTGAGGGGCTATTGTTGTCCATAAACTAACTCTCATACTTCAGTGACCCAATTTCACAGGTAAAGCCATTTCGCAGAAAAGCCAAGTCCAAACATACTATCTAAAGGACATTTTCAGACACCAGAGCGTGTTCAGGTGCTACCAACTTTCAAGCAGCTCGGAAGAAGAATGTAGTGAATACGATTTTTGTGCAGCCATGCTACGGGGCTTCCAGTTGTCAGGATACTCACCTAGATTTTTCTTCCTCTGGTCTCTCTGCTTCATTTTCATCTACCATAAGAGAAAAGAAACACACTATTTAAGAATAAAATCCCCAGAGTATCAACTGTGACAAATATCTTGGCATGTAGAATATTAGGCAACTCTTCAGATTACTAGAGAGACATGTTCTTAACATTTCAATTGTGAAATCAGTCGAGCAGACCCCCGACTGCTCAGTGCTCTGCACTGTCAGGTCCACCACATGGGAAAGGTTTAGTTTACATTTTTCATTACCATCTGAACGTAAAGAAAGTCCCTAAAGTTATAAAAAAAGTTTATGTATAAAAGGTTAAGGCTGTTTCAGTACTTCAACGCCGGGAACCCGGGCAGGAGGGCACCAGAGAGAGGCCCGGACCCTCCAGGGGTGCCTGTGGGGCAGGGACACCACGCGGGGCTCTCGCCGCCGAGGCCCAGGACGCCTCGGCCTGCGCGGCCCGGGCTGAGGGGCCGCGGCATCGGCAGCGGTG